>CM062816.1:928316368-928713868 GCA_031772625.1 Pinus tabuliformis
ACCAATTGGCAAGTGGTTTGCGATAAAAATCCACCGATACCATACAATTGATTGGATTCTAAATATAAAGATACAATGTGTGCCTTTGTGTGTGTTGCACATCATGTGGCTCAAAATATTGCTCCATATGTAGTATCCATGTTACTGGATCCTTGCCATCAAAATTCCTCATATCTATCTTTGGAATGTGGTGGATATTAGGCCCAACATTGGAGTCTCTAACATCATAATTCATATTCCTTTTTTCCTCATCATGATTTTCATGGATTACCTTGTCACTACTAGGAAGTATTTGTTCTAGCAACTTTGCTAAATCTACCTTCAATCCTTCTATCTTGACATTCATCATTGCTTCCATGTCTGATTTTAAATCATCATTCAAAAATCCCATGTCCCTTTTTATACTATCTATTTTAATATTCATCATGGCTTCTAATTCATTTTTTGTTAATTTTGTGAGAGTGAAATTTGTTTCACTTGGTCTCATAATTTTGATATATCGTGTTGCATTTCTTCCTCTTCTTCATGCATCATAGTAGAGATTTTTTGTTACTTACTAGGTGTATCCATTTTTTTTCTTTCGAGGAATTATTGAATCAAACAATGATAGCTATGCTTCAGTATGCCCTTTGAGTCACTTTAAACTGATTTTTAAAACAAAAGCTATGAAAAATAAAAAAATACACAACTTTTTCTTGATTTTAGCAGCTCAAGCTTGAAACTTTTGTATCTCTATAATTTCTACCTCCCAAGGTATGAAATTATTCCTGTTGTATAATTATAAGTCTTCTTTCTAGCACCACAATTCATACCAAGATTGGATTCTGTAATATAAAGTTATACCAAATCTCCCAAGATGACCTAATTATGGATTGATTCAGTAGGGTAAACTTGTATGGGATGCCAAATGTCATTGTTTTAACCTTCAACCCTATAATTGATACAAAAAAAACTGAATTCCATGCAATTTTTATCACTTCTTATGGAATTAAAATCTAATGCTTGAAATGAAAGTTATGACTGCTTTCCTTAGGTCACTTGTTTGAGATTGAATTCTACATCATGTAAAAATGTTAAATTCTTCAGACCATATCTCAGAAATTGTAGTGAAAAAATATCTAAAATGTCTACACGAAGTTTGCTAATATCTTGGCTCCACGTGATCAAAATTTTGTCTTCTAAATCTTCGAAGAAGAAACGCCATTCTAAAATTTCCAAGATGACCTATTTGAAGTAGTGAAACCCTAGAATCTAAAGCTTTGATACCAAATGTTATGCAACCAACTCCAAAAATAGAAGAAAATATAGATCAATGACTTGAGAAATAGCCTCTTTGAGTGGGAAACCTCCTTTACATTACATAAATGAACAATTCTTCTATGATACAAATGACAAGACCTTGGTATATATAGGAGTCTAAGGGGTCGCAATATAATCAAAGCCTACATAACAATAGTAACGTAAGGGCACAAAAAATAATAATAATGGGCTTCTGTGGGGCACAACAATAAAAATATGGGGGCTACATGGGCCCAACAATAGTAATAGTGAGCTACAATAATAGTAACAATAAAGGGGCTATACTAGTATTATAGGGACCTAACAAACAACTAGACACAATATTTCATCTGGTGTTCCGAGATAAACAAGTGTATAGTTAAAATGTTTTTGCAGGTTAAGAGGACATAAAACACCTCCTAAGGAATGTTCTTTTATGTTTGGATGACATACTGAAACATTCGCAAAGGGCAGAAAAAGTGTGTAGTGTCAAATTCTGATTTCAACTCTAAAGATATCACTGGCAGCCTTGCCGTCATTAATGTGTAACTGGTCAACATTGCTCCACCAACCAACATTTCTCCACTATCTAATGGAACTCCCCTTTCTCCAATGGGGATCTCAGACTAAGGGTAGTATTTTGTTTGCAAAGTGCATTTTTGGCACTTCTCCTCAATGCGGACTATGTAGTAGTGGCTTCAACAAATTTCATGACATCAATCTAACAAACTGATGACCAACGTTCATTTTGCTCTTGTTTCACCATACTAGATGGAATATATTTTTGTAGTTTTGCATTTTGATATTCTGAATATTTCCACTTTTTATTTGGGAATATATCTATCTATTACCTATGTGATATGTTGTATAACCAACAATTAATGATGATCAAACTATTCTTTCATCTTTTTGGAAGCTTTGATGCTACTCAGAGATATATGGTTAGAGTTTTGCACTCCCATATTACTCTTTTTGGATAAGCATGTCTTCAATGTAAAATCTTTTTATTAATAGAAAATTTTGTACCGATTTAAAAAAGAATATTAAATTCTTTTATTTATCTTTTTTACATATTTTATTTGATATGAAAGACTAATTATTTAACAAATGGATATTATTTTAGACTAATTAAGAAATGCATATTTTTTTATAGTGTTTATAGGTAGTTATAAATAATAAAAAAATTATAATTTATAATTAATATTTAAACATATATGAATAAATAGGAAAAAAATAAATATGTTAAAGATAACTAAATAGAAAAAGTGATTTTACTAATTAAGAAATAGATAATAACTTAAATACTATATTTTACTTACCTTGTTTATATTTAGGATTTACGATTCTTATAAAAATCAATAAAAATTATACACTCCCTTCTTATATTTTATATTTTACGTATTTTTTAAAATGAGAAATAATCAACAATATCCATCTCAATTAAAAATAATAATTATATGGTAAACATTGCCATTACTAATTATTAATGAACCAATCTTCATAAATAAATTCTATAATTAATATAATAATTAGTATAAAAACAAATATCAACATTTACCAAAAGAGAAATTCACATATACTAAATCAAGTTCTTTTTATATCTTACGATAACAAAACCTTATTAATGATGATGGTAATCCTATTAATAATAAATATTATATTTTACTTAATTTTATATATACTAAATCAAGTTCTTTTTATATCTTACAATAATAATTCTTTTTATATCTTACAATAACAATGACCTTATTAGTGATGATTGTAATCTTATTAGTCCTTGCATACGGCACTGCAGGGACTATAGCGATCGATCTGGCGTTGAATCGCTATTAATTTGCGTTGACCAATGTATTTAACGAACGTTTTTGCAAAAACAATGGTTTTATCCAAAGTTTAATTTTAGAGGTCTTATTGCAGAGTTACAGAATATGCAATTCACAAATAGGTTTTATCCAAAGTATGGATTCGCTTTAAGATTTGGCTCTGTTAAGTTTATCCAAAGTTTTTACTGTTCATGGTAGAGCCCATGAGGTGGGAATGGTCTTTCAGCGTTTATCCAAAGTATGGATTCCCCTTGCGATTTTAAGTCTGGTACATTACAATTTTATCCAAAGTTTTTGATACTCATGCCACTTGCCATATTTGGCACCACCTGTCAGTGTTTCACTTCAGTGTTTCACCACCTGCCAGTGTTTCACTTCAGAGCCAACACATATATTATTCACACCGCTACTTCATTCCACATATATTCTTCACACCGCTACTTCATTCGACCGCCAACATTCCACCAACAACAGAGAGGTTATTCGGTAACAAATTCAGCCCAAATTCAGCCCGAGGATGAGACAGGCCACAAATTTAGCCCGAGCATGAGACAGGCCAGGTTCAGGTTGTTTCTATCATAAGAACTCATCCTGCGACAAAGACCTGCAATAATCATCATATATCATAGGAAAAAAGGTTCTTGTGGTACTCATGCTATAGCAAAGACTTGCAATAATCATCCTATATCATAGAGAAAAGACATGCAACAATTAGTGAGAATCGTTGTCGCTGCAGAAAAGATGTACAATAATCATCCTACATACTGCAGAAAAGACATGCCTGAGAATCACTGCAAAAAGACATGATTGACTGTGAGAATCGCTTCAAGTGAGGTAAGTTTAATGGTTAATGCTCATATTCCAATATGTTACAATGTTCTTCTATCTATTTGAACGTTTTTCTACGTTTTTCTATTTTTCTATTAACAAGCTTTCACTAAAATCTAAGCTTTTAGACAGTTAGGAACCGAATTAGCAACAACAACATGAGACAATGATTACTATTTTTTTTTCAACAAAATTACGGCTTGTGGGGATTCTGTGATCATTTTGACAGGACTGAATATAAAATAAAAATAAAATTATATATATAAGACCTTACTATAGCACAGAGGGCTTTAAGGGAATCCAGGCGTCATTGTTCCTCTGCTTCATCTATGGCAAGCTTTTTCCACAACCTTCTGCGCTTTCTCAAAGAGCTCCATAGTCCACTAACTTCTTTCCCATGGCCTTCGAAGAGCCCATTGCTCTGCTTCCGCTGCTACTATTACCTAACGCTAACCCTTGCCTAACCTCAATATCAACAAAGTGCCAAAACACAGCAATTTATTATGCTACTTGTGATTTTGAAGCAAATTCTTCAGAGAAGCGAAATTGTCCACCATTTTCAATTACATTGATAAACCCACCAGCATCATCTTCCTTAGCAGAAGAAACAATCTCCATCCCTACAGATTGACAGGAAGAGTGCAGTTGAAGGAGTAGTAGGGGATCTGATTTCTTCGATCCTAGTGGGGCAAGGATTTTAGAGGCAGTGGACTAATCAGGTCTTCCCATCGCAACATTTTTTTACACCTTCATACTTCCTATACACCTTCCTATATGAAAGCTTGAAAACCGTATGCCTTCTTGTATGAACGTTTAAAAACCGCAACAATTAATACTATGTAAAAGCCTCTTTAATTAGCTAAATGCTTCTTCACTATGGAGTGCACACTTGAGTTTCCCAACGGCCAACGGAATATCCAATAAAATATTCCACTTATCAATTTTATTGGTTTTTCCGGGCCTGCAGGTGTAATCCATGTAGACTGGTGACATATTCCACATATCTATTTTCTTGGCTTTCCTAGGCTTGCAAGTGTAATCTTTGCAGACTGGTGGGTTCTGTTCGCTTTTGTGGGCATGCACATGTAATGTCGTGGTTATCATATTGCCACATTCCAGGGCATGATTTGGCTTTATAGTATTTTAATAAAGGGCTTTGAGTTTTGCAACGCATGCTGCCTGCCTGGTATTCGAATACTTCTAAATTCCGAGAACTTGTGCGACGAATCCATTTGCAGGTTGTGAATAATTTTTTTGTGGGTGCTAGGAAATCTTCTCTGCATATGGCGTAGGGAGCTCCTCAACACCCATGTTGCCCCGAGGTAAGTCTTCTTACCCAAATTTCCATACTTGCATTGAGGGATAATTTAGTACGTGGGCAGCTACTAGATGGCTGAAATCAGCAGTAAAATGCGTTAGGGGTTAACAAATGTGTGTGCTAGAAATCAAGGTAGATGAAAGAATTTAGGATCTTGATATTTGGGTTTTGGAGATCTAACCTGGAAAAATGTGGGTTTGGTTGGGATTTGTCAGGCCCTAGTAGGAGGGGAGCAGCACTATGGGGCCTAGAAGTGGAGTCAGAAATAGAAAGGTAACATTAACTCAGTCTCATGTGGCTAATAACCCTAATAACAACCGCAGCTACAACAGCATCAACAATAGCAACGGTGTGCATAATGACCCTATTCATGAAGCCGGAACACATGGCTATGCTGAGGGCCTAGGCATTGTACAGAATGGAGCAATAGCTACTCCCATTGGTAACGTTTTTAGCTCTTCATGACCTAGAGCTCATAGGTTATGTCAAAGTAATGTTCAGCAATACCGCCGCAAATGATTCTTTTAAACCCACTATTTATTTTGCTCAAGATCACCAACTCATGTCATGTGATTTAATCTATCTCCGTTTATTTCACTTATCAATTTTCTTGGCTTTCTTGGGCCTGCAAGTGTAATCCATGTAGACTGGTGACATATTCCACTTATCAATTTTCTTGGCTTTCCTAGCTTGCAAGTGTAATCCATGCAGACTGGTGGGTTCTGTTCGCTTTTGTGGGCATGCACGTGTAATGCCATTGTTATCATATTGGCACATTCCAAGGCATTATTTGGTTTATAGTATTTTAATAAACGACTTTGAGTTTTGCAATGCACACCTATGGCGTGGTTGGGCAAAGGAACATATAATGCACTAAATCGAATTTTAATTGGAAAAAGGGAAAATACTTATTTATGCTTCACCTTTCTAAATCAATAAAGGATAAAAAAGGCGAGAAATTACCAGGCCAAGGGAATTAACTCAATTGATTTAAGGACCAGGAATCAAACAATGAGAATGATCGAAACTGATATTGTTGAGGCACAGGATTTGTTCCTTGACACGCCGATAGCAACCCAACAATGAAATTGCAAATTAAATTTTTTAATGAAAAATTAATAAAATTACAGTAATTATAATCTCATAAAAACATAAAAGTTGTAGATTAACTATTAGATGGTGTGCATGTAGCCCACTTGTTGTCTATGGGAATCCCATGTTAAGTATTCAAGGTTGGTTGAGTCAAATGAGTTTCCACCCAAACAGTCGACTGAGACTATCCAATCGTTGATGGATACCGGTGGGAAATAATTGATGCAATGGTTGGTGAGTGAACCAAGGCACCATTGGTTTCTTGGAGAGTTGTTGTTAGAAGATCAATTACCTAGAGAGTTATTGTTAGAAGATCAATTACCTGGTCCAAAAATTTTACCAAATAAAGATTGATCAAGCCTTTGAAGTGCAAACTACTAATAACATACTTATAATCAGTTAAAGAAAGATTTCAAACCAGGCAGGACTACCGCTGCTTGAAGATCTTGTTAATGGTAAATGGAAAATGTTTTGGGTTTATAATTTTCGAAGTTCTATTTCAATATATTTCCTTCATTTATATCATTCATATTCACTTTTTTATGAAAGGTTTTGGCCTATAGTAAATTTTGACTTATATGTAGTATGTAAAAATTCCATTCAAATTAATGGAGTATCCATCAATAGTAGGTTTTGGCTGATATGGCTTATATGTAATATGTAGTAGAATTTGATTCACATTAATGGAGTATATAATAGTATTGGTTTTTTTATTTATATTATGTAATAAGTTTGATATGTATATAGTATGTAGTTAGCCCAATTATTTATTAAATTTGATAAAAGATTACAAATTAAATTACTTTTAACTTCTTCTTTTTATTATTAAAAGCAATATTTAAATTTTAAATAATAATAAATTAATTACTTAACATTTTTTAAGGATTTTTTATTTTATTTCATTTATACTCGAAATAAAATACACTGCATAGATGTTGAAAGCATTCATGAGGTCATTAATTTAGAGAATCTTTTTATATCTTCATTACATATTTTGTTAAACAAGATCAAAAATTTTGTTTCAGATACAATCCTTTCCCAATGTACTGATCTACTCAACATCTTGGCATGTCCAAGTCCCCTATAGTGAGAAAATACATCAAGGATGAAATGATATCAAGTTATTATCCATCATTCTTCTTATCATAAATCAAATTAAACATTCTTCTGAGTGATCCTTGGTCATGAATTTTTTTGCGCTATATGGTAACAATATTTTTTCGATTCGAAAGGGCCCAAAAGCATCACCTATAGGTGCATCTCTTGAAAAGGTATCCATTAAAATAGCATAAGTAAATCAATATATGAGTACTATATCTCTAACCTTGAGCTAAAGCAAATCCTCTTTTTGAAAGTTGATACACTTCTTCATTTTTTTCCATGAATACATGTGAGAAAGAAATATGAGAAAAAATCCTTAATCTATTGGAGATATGCTAATGAATATGAAGAACAATGTGATTTCTTAATTTAATCTTCCAATTCATATCGCTCATAATAGTCACTGAATCCCCATAGATATTATTTTCAGTGACTTGAAGAAATTCAACTAATTGGAGGAGAAATTTTAGAGCAAACAATTTCACATAATTATTTGATACCAACACAATATTGCAGGGACATGAATAGGCATGTTTATCTAATAGATAAATTAGTCCTTGTGCGCCTCCCATGGATGGATTATATTACGTTTCTCCAACAAAAAATGCTTGTGAATTATCTTTTTGTATGATTGTCTCAGAGTGATGGTGATGATTTCGAGCAACTAATTTCCTTTTCAAGAAATCTTAAAGAAAAAGGTTTTTATAAACCACTATGATATATTATTTTCCTTGTCTTTTAATATGGAAACATTCCTCTCAAGTTAGATACCCCAATAAACTAGCAAAGGAAGTGCTTTTAAGGTTTCTTTTAGGCTTTTAAACATTCCTCAACAAGGCTTCCAAGAAACATGTATTCAACCCCTTCTAATTTCTAAATTTACACCTAAATACTTTAGGAGAAAGGGAAATGTATGAAAATATGACGAATATATTCAACATCCTTAAGGCAAGGGGGTCAATGACTATGACCTTAAAAATATGTTTTTTGAAGGATGTCCTAAGTGGGAGTATTATTTTTTAAAGGAAGCCACATAAAGAGCTTTGATTTTGGTGGTAGAATAGCTTCCAAAGTATATTTTCCCACCAAGGATGAGGATGCAGGTTTGGATGTTGAGAAAGGGATAGATACCCAAATTTTGGGTTATATTGACCTGAGGTGGCCAATGACGAGACTAAGATATCTTTAGTTGGAGACAATGAGATGATACTTTTCTTCAAAGAGTCAATATAATGTGATCAATCCATAGCTATAACTCCTTTTAAATGAAGCGATTATACCCTTTTCTAGGATTGTTATCCAAAGTAACCTAACCTATTAGGTACTTTATGGAGATAGAAAAATCCTTCATCATTTAAAAATGTATGAGATGATCAGAAAGGATGTGAGATTCCCTTCTAATAATCTATGGATCTCTTCAAGTAATGATTTTTGTGCCATCTCCAATTTTCCATCTTAGACCATTTATAATTATATCCACAAAATTTGTGCCATCCCTCCACCTTGTAGACCCATTTAGATCTAATTTCCTTGATGTTCTAATCCGTTCTAACATAGAGGAGGGAAATATGCATTTCTTTTTCATTATTTGAGACCAAAGACCATTTCCTTCTATAATTTTGCATGCTCCTTTTGTGGCATGAGCCTTTGAAAACCATGGAAGATTTTTAAATTCCCATCATCGTAAGGCTTTCAGTATCACAATGGAGGACTATGAGGTCAAGGAAAAGTGTCTTTGTTCCTATCTACCATCCAATAGATATCTCAAGGTATTTTTCTTTATCATGTTTAGGATTCCCTTTAGCATCCAAGCTAATGAGGCCTAGTATACTGGAATTGCTTCCAACACTGCCTTACATAAAACAAGCCTCCCCATCATAGAAATCCATCTATTGCATCAACTTCTTATTTTGAGTTCCACTTTTGTGATAAGCCAAGCCCAGTCTTATTTTTTGTAGTTATTGAGTTCTAAAAAGAAACCAAAATATTTCAAAGGATCTCCTAGGGGCATCCAAAATTTTGATATTACCTTATATACAATATCATAATAAACTTGTTCAAGGGCAATACCAAGTAGAGCATACTTTTTGTGATTTATCACCATGCTGCTGGCCAAAAAGAAAATGTCGAAAATGTGATTTATAGATTGAAGGATTCCCTAATATAATGCAAAGAAAATGATGATATCACCAACAAAAAGTAGATGAGTGAGGGAGAAAGTCTGATTAATTTCAATTCTTTTACTAAGATGTCTTCTTATGTCATAAAAAATGACTCTACTGAAAAGCTTCAACAACTAGTAGGAAGAAGAGGGTACAATGGACATCGCTAACTCTAAAAATTTTAAATAATATGACACTTATTCACAGAGATTATCCCAATTATACACTATTGTGGAATACATGCATAATACATAACCTCCTCTACGTTGATCATCAATTTCGCAGAATTAAAAACAACGAAACATCAATCGCATGCGCACATTAACACAATATGTAACCCGGGGAAAGCATACAGCTGAAAACCCCACACTATCTGTATATTATAATGATTGGGAACATGTAACAATACATAGTATAATACTCCTCACAAGTACTCAGTACTATCTCCACTTGTTACACACAAAACTAGCTCAGATCTGAATCAATCACAAGTTCAAATCTCCTCTACTATCTACCTGCCTCCACTGCTCAATCCTGCATGAGAATAGATGAGTATGGCTGATCCAAACTCGTATTTCCTTGGCTGAACCACGCAATCCTCATTGGCATTACTCAATCCATTGATTGTGCAAGATCTCATGCACAACTATAGTCACAACTGATAGCAATCTCAACCTCTAACACCTGTCTCCACTGAAATGTCCATGCACTGAGTTAACTGATGTATTCTTTAGTTGCTTTATAAGTTAATAATTAGTGAATAAATTAACAATTAATTCACATCACTCATCACTAGTGTATTCCGCAGTTAGACTAAATACAACTAGTTTAACCAAGTCAAACTAAACACAATTCCATCAACTCCTCAATCAACTCCACCAAACTCAATCACTTGAGTTCTAACTGAAGTCCCTCATGCAATAGCTCAACTGACCCACAAGAAAAGCGTATTTCCTTTTGACAGCTGCATGTTCCACATCTGTAGCTCAAACTGAAGTGCTCCAAGAGGATAAGATAATGTTTATAGTCCAAATATTATTATGAGCTAATAATATTCGACTGTTCTATTTTTAGCATGGTAGTCTAAAAATAGAATCCGCCCATATGTCTAAAAATAGAAGTCCATCTATTTTTACCAACATGACCAATCATCCACAAATAGCATCCTACAACTCATAGACCATGATCCATATGTCTAAAAATAGACATAGTCTAGAAATAGACTTTGCGCCAAAAATAGCCTACGGGCCCACTTAGTGAAGGTGACTCCTTTTCACTAAGCTCCATCATCTTGTTGCATTTTCAACACTCCCTCTCAACAAGATATGGATTATCAGCAACCCCTATGCTGCAACTCTGGAATGTTCTGCATGCAACACATTTTCCCGGTCCACTTGCTCCAACAACACTTGGAACAAAAACACTCCCAACTGACCACTCTGTTGGGCTAGGAACATACTCTGGTGCTGAAGCTCTACCTACTGCTGACAAGTGCTCCCTCTCTAACATCTGTGCTACTGCAACATCTCCATGCATCTTACATCATTGCACACTTCTCTGTGCCACGTAGCACTGTGAAAAGCACTTGTGCCTCTCGCATTGTTGTAGCCTGCTAGCTATGCATTGTCCTGGGATTCCCTGCACTGTCACTCTCTCTGCTGCTCCATCCGCATCTGTCTCTACCCAATCAGTCAGTTCCTGCTACTCCACATCGAGGCTCCCGTAGCAAGGTCTCATCCAAGAGGTTGGGTACCTCAAGGATCTTGCCCCTCCTCCTTGGGACAATCACTCTATATTGCCCCACCTCCTACCTGAAGGTATGGCTGCATGTGATCCCTAATCCCACCTGGCTCGAAGTTTACCCCTACTGGAGGTCTCTGTACGAGTAGATGTCTCTACTCAATCTCCTCTCAACTTCCCTTGTTGTGGCTGCTCCACAACCTCCTGAAGCTGTTGCACCAATCGTGGCTCCTCCACAATCGTCTGATACTTCTTCTGGCTCTACATGTTGAGAGGTAATATACGCTCTCTCTCAACCACCAAGTCTCCATCAGTTTCCTTGCTTCTCAAGGCTTTGCATGCATCTTGAACCTGAAGAGCATGCAGGTTCTTGACCCGTGAACCAATCTGCTTCACCTGTCTAGTGATGATGTGTTTAAGGAAAACCTTTCCCTTACTGAAGACTACATCATAGCCTCTGTCTTCCAGCATCGCGATCGACACCAAGTTTCTCTTCAGTCCTAGTACATACTTGACATCGGTCAAGGTAAGGCGAGCTCCATGCTACCTCTGAAAAATAATCGTGCCTATACCTGAGAAACTGTACTTCTCATCATTACCCATCGCTATGAGTATCTGGAAATCTTTCTCCTCCAAAGTACTGAACAAACTTTTGTCACCGGTCATGTGGAAAGAAGCTTCACTGTTAAGAAACCAACCACTTCCTACCATGGATGAAGCCATGCATGCGAAGAGTGTGAAATCCAACTCAAATTGTGAAGCAAGTGCCTCACCTTTAGATCCTTCCCCGGATACCTTCTTGGATTTCCTTCGTGGACAATTTGCAGCATAATGGCCCACCTCATGACAATGAAAGCATCGCACTTCCGATTTGTCAACCTTCTTCCCATCATTGGAAGAACTAGATTCAGAAAGAGAACCCTTCTCCTTCCCCTTCTTCACCTTACTCGCTAAGGCACAGTTCTCCTCATCATGCATGGATGAATAACTGTCTCTGGTGCTCCATCTGATCTCCTCTTGCACAAGTTCCGACCAAAGTCTCTCCCATCCTGGAAATTTCTCCTGACCATTGACAGAGTCCTGATAGGAATTCCAACTCTTTGGAAGACCAAGGAGAGCCAAGCTCACCAAGTCCTCATCATCGACAGTCACCCCCACACTTCCCAGTTCATCCCAGCATTGGGTGAACTTCGTGAGATACTTGGGCATACTGTCTCCATTCTCACACTTAATGTTTCTGAGTTTATCCTTGAGCACCAACTTCCTCTGGTCACTCTTGCTTTGGAATAAATCTGGCAACGCTTTCCACATCACGTATGGAGAAGCCTTTCCATGCAGGTTGGACACAATGTGATCCTTCACGCCCTCCAACAGAATCCTTCTACACTTTGTTGTCTTCTTTTGCCAAACCTCAACGTCAGCAGCATCAGTAGGCTTTTGGACCTTAGCCTCTATGAACTCCTTCAGCCCATTTTCATCTAACACCGCCTCCATCCTGTCTTTCCATGCAATATAATTCGAGCTGCCCTCAAGAGCATACTCCAATCGCAATCCATTGAAAGACATTTCAACTTTGACACCAAGAAAACATTGCTGCAAATTCAAATTCCACCAGCTCAAAACTCAACCGGTTCTGATCTAAAATTCATGAGAACGAAGTATTTCTCGTACAGAGATTGACTGTATGGGCTTTTACCAGATATCTCACCTTCCAAAGGAAGGATGAATCCAGAGGCTACTTGGCCCGATTACAGACTCTACCTGAAGAAATAAAATGCAAACACTTTCTGAATAATAGATCTGATGATCAACTGCTCTGATACCATGTATAAATTTTGAATAATATGACACTTATTCATAGAGATTATCCTGATTATACACTATTGTGGAATACATGCATAATACATAACCTCCTCTACGTTGATCATCAATTTTGCGCAATTAAAAACAATGAAACATCAATCGCATGCGCACATTAACACAGTGTGTAACCCAGGAAAGCATACAGCTAAAAACCCCACACTATATATATATTATAATGATTGAGAGCATGTAAAAATACATAGTACAATACTCCTCACAAGTACTCAGTACTATCTCCACCTGTTACACACAAAACTAGCTCAGATCTGAATCAATCATGGGTTCAAATCTCCTCCACTGTCTGCCTGCCTCCACTATGCAATCCTTCATGAGAATAGATGAGTATGGATGATCCAAACTCGTATTTCCTTGGTTGATCCACGCAATCCTCATTGGCATTACTCAATCCATTGATTGTGCAAGATCTCATGCACAACTATAGTCACAACTGATAGCAATCTCAACCTCTAACACCTATCTCCACTGAACTGTCCATGCACTGAGTTAACTGATGTATTCTTTAGTTGCTTTATGAGTTAATAATTAGTGAATTAATTAACAATTAATTCACATCACTCATCACTAGTGTATTCCGTAGTTAGACAAAATACAACTAGTTTAACCAAGTCAAACTGAACACAACTCCATCAACTCCTCAATCAACTCCACCAAACTCAATCACTTGAGTTCTAACTGAAGTCCCTCATGCAATAGCTCAACTGACCCACAAGAAAAGTGTATTTCCTTCTGACAGCTGCATGTGCCACATCTGTAGCTCAAACTGAAGTGCTCCAAGAGGATAAGATAATGTTTATAGTCCAAATATTATTATGAGCTAATAATATTCGACTGTTCCATTTTTAGCCTGGTAGTCTAAAAATAGAATCCGCCCATATGTCTAAAAATAGAAGTCCATCTATTTTTACCAACATGACCAATCATCCACAAATAGCATCCTGCAACTCATAGACAATGATCCATATGTCTAAAAATAGACATAGTCTAAAAATAGACTTTGCACCAAAAATAGCCTACGGGCCCACTTAGTGAAGGCGACTCCTTTTCACTAAGCTCCATCATCTTGTTGCATTTTCAACACTGACAAACTCCTCTATGAGGATTGAAGAAAATGAAAGCTAAGAAATTCACTAATAACTCAATTGAAGAGGAGTTGTTACAATTGTAGGTCCAATGCACAAAAGGAGGATTAAACCCCAAATGTGGAAGGATCAACCTAACCTAAAGGAAGTCCACCATGTCAAAATCCTTAGAGAGATCCGCTATATAGATAATGGCCTTTTGATTTTGAATATGGAGAGAATGGATTCCTTATTGTGCTAATCCAATAGCCTTGTCAATCTAGGGATCCTTTAAAATACAAATTCCTCAAGGGAGATATCCTCTTAAATAATGGGCTTGAACCAAAGAGAAATAATTATCAAGAGATAGAGTTGAATAATGATATAGGTGGGAAATCATTAAATGATTTATATTTTTCATTTTTTGGAATGAGAGGCAAGAAGGTGGAGTTAAAGGGATCCAATATTCTTCCATTTATTATGGAATACTCAGTGACACTTAATAGGTTGATCCTGATAAACTAAAAACATGCTCGATAGAACTCAATGGGGAGACCATCTAGGCATAGATTTCTCTTTTCGAAATATTTTCATCACTAGTTCTAGTTCCTCCCTAGCGAATTCCTTCATCAAAGCCTCATTTCAATTTTCATCTATAAACCTAGGGAAGTAACCTTCCAACTAGAGAATTTATCAATATTTCCTTGGTCATCCTTTTTTAAAATGAGTTTGAAGTAATAACATCCTTCCTCTACAATATATTTGAATATACAAGCCATAGATCCATCAGATTTAGGGATTTCCCATATGGTATTGATGGCTTTCGTGTGATTGGAAATTCAATGAAAAAAATTGTGTTTTCATGCCCCACTTGGAACCACATCACTTTACCTTTTATGATCTATTCCTTTTACTTTTCAAGCGAGATATTCCTTTTCTTCTCTTTGAGAGATTTGAGGTTGCTTATTTTTTCTCATCATAGAACGAAGAGTGAAATGAGTTGGAAAGGGGATCTTGAAGTTTTATTTCTATCTCTATGAGGAGTCTTTCATCTTGTAATTTTTTGTGCTTGGCCCGTAGAGAGATTATTTTCTTTTCCTTTTCCTGGAACGATATATGAGGGGAGGATCTAAGGGAAGGGTTGAATTTGACCTAGCCCTCCTTGATTTTTTCAATAAGGGAGGGATGATCTAGGCATCCTGCGTTTAATTTGAAGGGATATATGGGGTTAGTAAGCCTGGAATCCATGTCCAATATAATAGGATTATGAATGGACTCACCACTTGATGCTAGCCATTACTTGATTTGTAGATTTTGATCCAATATATTTAAAACATGAGACAATGACCCAAAGTTTTGACTATATATGCATTTTCAATTCTATTATTTGACCAAATGGGAAGGATTTTTGCAAGGAGAATGTCCACCAATCCCACAGAGACCAAATTTTCCAAAAAATAATTTGTTAGAGGGGTTGGATGAGATGAAGGCCCTAGAATTTTTTTTTGTCCTACTAAGAAATTTAGACCCCCCCAAGAAATACGAGCTTTGACAAAAAACATGGCGGATTAAAAATGTTATACCATAAATATTTCCTTTCAAGATGAGGAGCGTAGGCATTTAAAACAATGAATGATAAATTTGTATCCCTATGAATGAATTATGTTACTAAATGATCAGGTGCTCATGTTTATGCTCAAAAATCAAAGTGTCAAATTTTTGTCAAACTCAGCTTCAGATCGAACATATCATCATTCTAAATCCAATGGTGTGAATAACACTCATATCCGAGCTCATATGCAGAGATTAGAGCAAGTCAAAGTTTAGGTTTGACTTGGACACGTGGCGGGATTACCAACAAATGGGGAAGCACCAAGTGGCAAGTTTCCACTGGGTCCTGCATGTCATATATTGGCGAAAAACAAAGGACCCAGGTTAAGAATTAGACCCGACACAGAAAAATTGCGATGTGATCTTATCGCAATCGCATATCACAGGTGGAAGGTATTATGGAAACTGGCCCCTGGTAGGTTGGGTTGTGATTTGTGATAATTGCAATCGCATATTGCACCAAAACCCCGCTGATATTTATGTTATCCCCGATACTCTGTTGATTGCAGAATCTCCCTGGACGCGATATGTTATACACTATATTTCATAACTTGGTGGGTCCGCTAATATCGCAGTTTTATGGACTTTGATATCCATCGAGGGAAAACACCGATTGCAATTTGTGATGGGCATCCGGACCTAATATTTTATGGACTAGGTTTGATAATCCCGGTGGGTCCACAATGGTATGGGTTTTGGTATCCGCCGATGGAAAGCACTAATTGCGATTTTCGATTGGGTTCCCGGATGCGATAATTTAGATGTTAAGTTTTATACTCCTGATGGGTCTGTCGTATCGCAATCACATATCGCCTACCTAGTTCACAGTCCATAAGGACATAGGACTCCACCTATTGCAATTTGTGATATGACCGACAAGTTATGGGCTATGACATGGCTAAATTCTCGCTCAGTTAGCGGATTTTGGAGCAAATTTGTGGGATTATGTCGGTTTTGGAGCATCTTGTGGAACAAATAGTGGGAGAACTAGGAGAAGTCATAACTTCTTCAGTTCTTATCCAAATTGGATGCAAAAAGAAGCTAGAAAGCCATTTTTTGGGTATCCTAAAATCATTGAGATAGGTTTCAGAGGCATCTGAGCATTGTAAACACACTTTTTTTGTAATTTGAGCATAATAGAGAGGTGTAAGCCATTGGAAGTTGGACCAAGGAGACGTAGCCAAGGAGGGGTGAACTCCTTTATCATGTGCTTGTTGTGTGTTGTATTTTGATGTTCTTTGTTGTTATTTTATTTTTGTTCAACATATTTTTTATGTTAAATTGTTTCTAACATTTACTTAAGAAACTGTCATGGGAATCTGTTACTTAAGCAAAAATATTAATCCTTAAGCACTTAATAAGCAAATGATAAGCATCTTGGGTTTTATTTTGAACGGGGAATTAGCACAACATTACCAATCTACTCCATTTCATATCACTAAACATGACAAGGATGCCTAGGCCTATGAACAACGTAGGAGGGAGGCATAAAAACCTATTATTAGACCTCTTGATCTACCCAATGCATTAGTATAATGGAAGGACCATGAGGGAATAAAAGATGAAAGAAAGGATTTTTCCTTTGCACCCTCCATCATAGTTTCTTGAACAAAAATAATATGAGGAGAGAGGGAATTGATCAATCTATGAAAGGCAAGGGTTTTGGAGAGTTTTGCCAAACCCTAATGTTTAAGAAAATTTTTCTTATCCCAAATCCTTTGCATGGGACAATGCTCTATGCGTGTCAAGGATGAAGTTTTTCTTCCCAATTCTTACCTCCGAAGAGGCTTGATTCATGGCTAAATGGATAAGATACTTTCATCCATTCCTAGATCTTTGTAGAAGTTGTTCTTGTAAAAGCCCTAAAACTCCACTAGGATTAGGAGAAAATTATTTCATAGTTAAGAAACCATTGAGAGGAAGGTATGAGTCTGATCTTAAGTAATAGGAATGGGTGGCTACTCAGATGAGGAACGACATGGCTCAATTGAGAGGAAATATAGATTTTTTTTCCAAGGAAAATTCGTAATTTTATTAATGAAAACAATATTACATGTTACAGATGCTTGAAAGAATTCTATCATCTAGTCAAAGACTAATGATCATAATTTCATACAAAATAATCAACTAAACAGATGAAGAGAAAAGGTTAAACTTTTCTCCATTTCTTTTTCTCAACCTTTCGCCATTCTCCTTAAGATTTCGTGGATGAGACAATGGCTAGCTAATTTCCTTCATCTATTCTTGTAGTTTCCTTATTTGAATCAGAATTTTCAAATGCATGATGACATTTGTAGCTGCTAGAATCCTTTACCTTTGGTATCCTTGCTAATTGTGTTGCAGTGACCTGTATATCAGTTGGTTTTGGTGTTGTTTAACCCTTTCCATCTTTTTCTTACAAATTATGATTTTCCATATTGGGCATGGGCTCTTTTTCTGCTTCAGCCTCTTCATCATCTGCCTCGTTTGGGGGGAATTACCATCCTTTGGCCTATTTTCCCAGTTGCCTCTTCCTCCTTGATTCTTTCTTGTCTTCAAGGCATGTGTTTTGTATATGTCCTGTTTGTCGACATATTCAACATCTGAAGGCTATTTTTTCAAAATCTAAAAACTGTGTCCATCTCTACTTGTTTTGTGTCAGTTGTATGTGGTTCGACAGACCTTTATTGAGATCCACTTCCACATATATTCGTGTGAAAGTATAGATGTGTTCCTTCATTATTTGTGTGTCTGTTTTTATGTATTGTCCTAATATAGTCCCAATGCCTTCTAACACTCGGTTATGCCAGAAATGTAGGAGACGGTTATGAAGCCGAACCCAGACCAACATTCTAGATACAACCATGGTGTTGGCATCAAAATATGGGAACCATGGAGTGATGAAAAGTCTCGTTGATCCCCAAAACCATGGACCTTCTTGTATTATAACTTCTTGATCCTCTGATGATGCAAACATAACAATAAAAAAACTTTGGAGAATAGGTGTATTTCATAGTTTGTTGTCCAGTTTGTGAAGATCAAATGAAAGAGATCTATTGGTTTTGGCTAGAAATTGTTGGACCTGCAGATGTTGGCATGTGCTTCATAAGTGGTACAAATATTGATTGTTTATGTAATGTCAATGTTCAGTTCTGGGACATAATCCATTTTCTCTACTATGTAGGGACTAGGCTTGTTGTGAGTTTGTTTTGTGTGAGTTGTGTCTATTGTTTTTCCCTGTAGGATGTTTTGGTGGCATATTCCACCATTGATGTGTTCCTGGTTTGGTTATGCTCCTTTTGGTAGTCCAGAGCCAGCAATAACTCATGTTCCTCTTGACTTAGTAGTTCTCACTACTCCTCCTCTCAATCTCTGGTTTAGGATGATGGTGGATGTAGATTGAAGATTGTATTTATGTAAATTACGAGTATCCTGCATAGATCTACCACCATAGATCAAGTTTTGAAGGTATGACGGATAGCCAAGTTTTTGCATGATGTTCTACTTTAAAACTAAAACCTGGTCTGAAGCCTATACCCAAACTAAAGAATATTTACCATCAAGTGTTTTGAGAAAAATTTGGAAGGATTTATGATCATCGTGATCCAGGGAAGTTTGTGTATCAAGAGCCAAATTAGCAACAAAAGAGATTTCTGGTTCTAGTAGTGTGGATTGCATTACAAGCAGAGTCGACGATTGTGGATTCCTTGCTGCTCTAAGTTCAAGTGTATGTGGGGAAAGATCCGATGATAGTCGTTCAAAATTCCTTGATATAAATACAGATCCTCCTTGACTAGAATAAGATGTGCACAAAACGTGAGGAAAACCCAGATCTGATATGTGCGGTCGACGATTTTTGGCATACCATACCTTACTGATGGGCATCAATGTAGGCAACGGTGTAAAAAATTGTGGATCTACTCTAGACGACCTCTGTGAGCCCAGATCTGATGTATGACAACAAGTCATTGAATAGATTATTTGTCCTTCCCACAAGTTCAGGGTGGAGTTGTCCCTATCGGTATAGTGTTGAGGGATTCCAGCCTATATGGGTGTAGATTGGGCATAAAACTCATGAAAGAAACTAAAAGAGGAGTCGTGTCGCGATGCTTCTAGTTCATATCTTTCCCTAGACAATAGAGAAATGAAGGGTAATTTTTCCCCATCACGATCACATTCAAAATGAGGTTCAGATTTGATTTTCAAATGTGTTCAAAAGTGGATCTCTTTATGCCCTAATCCCATAAAGAAATAGCTTTTGAACAATCCTTCTAAGTCATGTTCTAGATATGCCTCCCCTTTTTCGATCCTCTACTCACTTGCAATGAGCCTCCTAGCCCAGACACATGTAGTCGAACTGTCCTTGACACAAGGTACCCCTCAGATCACCTAAGCTGTGAGGGACTAGTGGATCTAAAAGATCACCGTCATAGGCTTTACCCTCTCGCATGCTCTGCTTACCTCCATCACGCCCTTCTGGCGTTACAAAAAAATATAGAGGAAATATAGATTTGAAATGGGGGACAAAGGGTTTGTAAGGTTGGAGGAGGAGCATAAAGTAATAGATGTGGGGATAGATAGGTTTTAGAGATCAAACAAAGGGAAATAAATAGTTGAATTCAATAGAGGGGGAGATCCAGCAACACAAGGAAGGAAACAAAATCTAAAGATAGAGAGAGTGTAGAGGAGTATAACCCATACCCGAATTTGTGGTTGCATCATCTAAATTGTGTGTATATTCATCCTTGAGGTGTAGCATTACAAGAACCTATGGCTCATCCAAGGGAATATCTTCTTGAATCCTCCCATGACCAACCAACTCAAGGGATGGATTTGAGTACCCTTTTCCTTGCCCCATCTCATAATATGGAGAAATTAAAGAATGTGAACCTCTTATATTCAAGCCCCTTATCTATTTGTTAACCCACATTTTCTTTATCTTCCTGAGAGTGTATTCTTCCGCTAGATTCTCATACAAGTGGCACTTTGTACATTTTTAGAGAATTTCCTCATAGACTAGTGCCTATTTATGAATCTTAGATGTGTTCTGGATTGAGATGGTATTATGAAGCCCTAAAGTTATATTTACACCCACATAAATCATAGTTGTGGCCATATATCCCATATTCCTGTAATACATATTTTCTTCATAATAAAATCCCAGATATTATTGATTTATCTAAATACTTTAGTCGACTAGAATTGTGGAGGGAGGGTCAGAAGGAGAATCTAAATGGGAACTACTAAAAGCATTTTTGATTGATCATTGAATTCAACCAACTATTTTTCCAAAAATAATTCCCAAGAGACCCATTGCCATCTTTGTTGAAGGATATTATCCACATTCTTTTTAAATTTTGTGAGCCACTTGATCCAACCCTTCGCCAATATTAAACATCATGGCGCGTAACCAAGGATTGGGGAGAAGTTATTTGACGTCTAGTTTTACATTAAAACCATAACCATTCATTTACCTACAAAATGTTTGACAACCATAGTCTCTTCTCTTCTTGAAATGTCATAAAGCTTCACTCCTTTGACCAACATGAGGCTTCGCTGGACCTATGCTTTATGTTTTACACCATTTTTTATGTAGCTTTGTAACCTCCTTTGCTATCAACTAGAGGGATGATGATTGCTACATAGGAAACAAACCCCCACTTTGCATCTCCAATGTTAGAATATCGCTCACAAAACCAAAAGGAGGAAGGGGGGGACAATGATTGGAAACTGGAAAAAACAAAAAAAAACAAAAAACAAAACAAAACAAAACAAAACAAAAACAAAAAACAAAACAAAACAAAAAACAAAACAAGACAAAAACAGAAACAAAACAAGCAAACAAACAAACAAAAATACAAAAACAAAACAAAACAAACAAACAAACAAACAAACAAAAACAAACAAGCAAACAAACAAAAACAAACAAACAAACAAAAACAAAAACTTGAATGGGTGGTTGGGTTTGTGAGGGAATGTTGGGCATGGAATCCCCCCAAGGCATGTTTTGGGGCTCAAAGCCCAAGTTTTGACCCAATCTTGTAAAGCTCCGTAAATTGCGGGTGCGGAGAGCGAAATGTATGATAGAGTCACAGGGTTGTCCGCCCTACTTTTGTAAAGTAATGTTGGCTGGATAGACCTACCCATGGTCCGCGGACCATGGGATTGTATAAATGGAGTGAGGCTCTAAGTGTAAAGGAAAGGAAGAAAAATAGAGAGATAGCAAGACAATCTAAGTGATAGGGTGAAGTGTGTCTTTGGATCGTAGAGTAAGAGAAGGCTTTGCAGCTGAGTGCGCAGAGGCCTAGCCATACGCAGCTGAGTGCACGGACCCCTGTAGCTGAGTGTGCAAGGCAAATTCAAGTCTGTAACCGAAGAAGGAATTAACAAAGAAGTTTTATCATAATTCTATGTATCTGTTCTTGGGTTGATGCATGTTTGATAAAATTTGCAAATATACTGTTTATTTACTGCGCACACCTGTATGAATGGTTTATGTTGTTAAGTATAACTTAAAGAACGCAAGTCAGCTAAAATAATCAACTAACATCGAAATACCAGTAAGATCTTGGGTGATAACACAGAACGTGACGCTTAGCCCCCGAGTAGGGCTGCACGAAGGCAGTATATCAGGCTGCGAGGTACGGGAAAGTGCGCGAAGCGACTTGCGTGCAGGGTCAAACCACAGACCACTTGAACTCATCAGGCATCTCCAGGGTGCAGAAGCCTAGTTTTAGTACCCTCCCATACTACTTCAGGTGAGACGTCAATCTATGCTCCGCGGACTATTTCCGAATGGGCCAGTAGTACTGGGATTTGTTTGGCTAACTTAACTTTGAACCTAGGTCAGGCCCCAATAAGCCAACAAATGGTTCCATTGCAGGGACCAAGATTTACATAAGAGATGTCTGATGTCGTGTCACTGGAATCCAACAAAGAAAGAAATTGAAGAGTGGTTGGATAGAAAGATTCACGAGTTCGAAGTGCAGGAAAACAGGAATCCGCAGTTATCAAAGGAAGAGTGGTTAGATTGCTACTTGTATATGGAAATCGATGAAATTTTCTTTGCGTCCTTCCCCTCTGAGTTGTACAAGTGGATCTCGAAGCTAGCAAATAGTCAAGGAAGGTGTAGGCTCGACAAACCTATTGTGTGGACTCCAGAGTTGGTGTGCAGATTGGAAGCATCAAAAGATAAGATCGCGCGCGCTGTGGACCATTGGCTCAATCGAATTATAGGAGGGTTCATCACCGAGTTCGCGGTAGATACTTTAGTCAGCTATAGCGAGGTAGAACGACGCTTCCTTAAAGGACCGCAAGGTAAGTACGTTAAATCTTTGAACACTTGGCTTAAAATGCTACAGTGTGAAAAGTGTGTTATGCGAATAAATTGATATTTGGGGCTATGTGGAGTGGGAGAATCTACAGAAATGAAGGTAGCATAGAACTAGAGTCTAGCCCCTTGATTTCACCTCTGCGGGAGAGCGAGGAAGAGCTCGCGAAAGTTTCACCAAGAAGCGCGATCAGTTTGATAAGTCAGTGAATTCCACGCATACCACCCCTACCTACACCACCTCTAGTTTCACCATCTTCACCCCCGTCTTCGCCCACACCACCTCCGCCACCACCACAGTTCAGCATGGTGAGCGCGATAAAATTGCCGGTGTTCAAAGGAGTAGGGAACAAAGATCTGGACCAGTTTTGGTTCATGGTAAAGGTTGTATGGGAAGTGTAGGGAGTCACAGATGACAATATAAAGAAAGCAACGCTGGTTAGTGCTTTACAGGATCATGCATTGACGTGGTACATTAAGCATTCCAATGAAAATGCAAACGCAGGGATTGCGGATATCCAAGCTGCGCTAAATAGGGAATTTAGCAGGCCAAAATCAGAGACACAGTCGATTATTGGATTTAAGGAAATCCCGATGCTTCCAAGTGAGACCCCTTAGGAGCTGGACTAGAGACTAAAGTGCATGATTCATGAAGCCAGCATGACTTTGACGAATGGGAAACATCGCATATGGTTTATAGCATCACTAATGCCGCATCTAAGGAACACGTTGTCGCAGCAGAAGCTATCCACTTAGGCCAAGGCATTGGAGATCGCAATGAGATTGCATGAGACCCCGATATAAGATCCTAATCTGGGAGTCCAACAGATCCATGCGCAGTTGAGAAACTTGTGCCTTGAGATGCAAATTTTGAAACAAGACAAGATGGCTCGCCCAGAAGCGTACGAGGAGGTATGGTGCATAAAGTGCAAAGGATAGGGACATGACAAGGACCATTGTCTAGTATTCGCGAACTACCTGGTGGGAGGAGGACCAATGCTATTGAGACCAAAGGCACAAGCAGGACCAAGCATGATGCCTACATTATGGTGTGCGATTTGTCAGATAGGAGGAAAGCATGCTACAGATAACTGCCATCTATTATAGAAGTATACACAGAGTTCCCAACAGTTGTTCTATAATTTTTGCGGGTCAATAGATCACGATGAGTGTACATGTAGAAGTTATGAACTAATGATGGATTGGACACCTACCTATAGAGTTCAGACCGAAACACGGGCCCTCGATCAAAATGCAGGGATGGTGTGCACTGGATTTCAGGGGCGTGGACGAGGTCGAGATGCAATGGGACCAGGAAGAGGTTGTGGACAGCTGATCTATTACAATTGTGAAGGGCCAGGGCATTATGCCCGCGATTGTACAAATCTGACAAGACCATCATGCTTATATTACACCCAGTTTGATCATGAGATAGAGGACTGTCCCACGCTGATAGCAAGGTTGCGTGATAAAGGAGCGTTCCAACATCCCCCGACTCAGAACCTGTAAATGATGAGGTCTGAGCTGTGCGAGAAAGACCTGAATGTAAATATCATGCTCCAAAGTGGTATGAGGATAGGAGATGACAAAGGAAAGCAGCTCGAAGAGAGTGCCTGGGTTCATAAGGCTCCAACAAAAGAACCAGAATTGGATTTGGAGCATGCTAAGGAGACATTCATGGAAGCTAAGAAGAGCTTCGTGGAGGCCTCCACTTCAGGTAGTAAAGACGAACTGGAACCGGAAATGGACCCATCAATGCTCACTACCTTTTCGGACACGTGAATGAAGTTGCTGCGCGACAGCAAAGCGGTGAAGGGACTCCAAGAACTCATCACTAGATGTGCTGGACCAGGAGAACCATGCGTAGTTCGGAAGCTCGGGAAGCACACAACGCAAACAGGAAGAGAAATGAGATTGACCGCTCATATCGGGGAATATGAAATGGATCAAGTGATTTTGGATCTAGGATCGAACGTGAACGTCCTGCCAAAGAAGACATGGGAGCGCATGGGTCAGTCCGTGTTGCAATGGTCTCCTATTCAATTACGAATGGAAAACCAGCAGAATATCCTACCTATGGGAAGATTGTAGGGAATAATGGTGGATATCGAAGGTGCGAGCACGCTTGCAGATTTTGAAGTGACAGAGCTTGCTAATGACAACAATCCTTATCCTGCACTACTGGGAATAGATTAGGGCACTAACATGAATGGAGTGATAAATCTAAAGAAGCACAAGATGATTTTCGAGAAAAAGTCACTACACGTAGTGGTACCCTTAGACCTTGCGGAAGGATTGCGCTACACAGAGCCAGTGCGCAACTATGAGAGCGACAACGATCTAGACTATATCTACAAGATAACCATGCAGGAGAAGGATTGGGTGATTCCAATAGTGGATGGCAAGATTTTGGGGGAACGTGAAGGCTCCTGCACCTCATATTCGGACGAAGAGATAGAACAATGGTAGAACTGGGTACATGAGGTAACCACGCTCAACTACAACATGATGACAAGGTCACTGCGCTGCGTAACAACAAAGGTAAGAGATCTGCCTATTTATGATGGATTGATCAAGCTGGATGTTTTCCTGAAAAAATTTGAAAGTGAAGTACTGGAACAATAGCATTTCGACGCTCTGAAATGGGCACTGCGCACTACGCCAGCAAGATGGTGGGGTACGCATCAAAGAAGTTTTGAGGATTGGCATGAATGTAGAAGGATGATGCTCATGCACTTTGGAAAGCCTCAATTGTGGATGAAAGTCGGGTATGACGGACGAAACAGCTTGCAGGCCCACCTCTCCAGATGGGTACAGACATATGGTGCGCAACCTGCATGAACGCATACTGTCCTGGTGATAGGAAACATGACCAACAAGCAGGAGAAGGCAAGACAATGGCACGAACAACGAAGTATGATAAGACCAAGCGCGCCAAATATTATCTGCATGGAAGCCTTCGACAAAGTATGCGAAGTACTGAATGCAGTCCACCATGTGAAACGAACTGATTGGGACCTGCGCATACCAATAGTTCTATGGAATTATTGGACCAAGTGCAAAACCATGACCACGTGGGCACTTCCAAAGCTGAAGTATGAAGCAGATGCTATAATCCCTATGGAACATGGAAGCCTGTACCGTGCATAGAAGCACCCATAGATACGATGGTTTGCAAAGCCCGAAAAGGAGGGATCACACAATCATAAGGAACAAAATGCATGGGACTTGAGGAAGAAATCCAACAGGGAAACCTTAGACTCCGTGAACTTGAAAAAGAAAGGGTACGGTTAAGGAGGAAAAGCACTTTGATGGACGTGGAAGTAAAGAAGATGTAGGATGAAACAAAGAAAGATTTTCTCAGAAAAAGACTAGAATGGTAAGGCAGGAGGCATGCGATCACGATGACAGGGTTAGGGTCTATTGCCACGAATTGATCAGTCTGATGCCTTGGCTTGGACCACATATTTCTAAGCATAGCGACTAGGGTGGCACGTTGCAAATGGTGAAGTGCGCGATGCCGACTGTAACAATACAAGGTGGGGATTCTCCAGGAACCATGACGAAGGACACAATGGAACTCTACACGGGGGGTGTGACCACCTGACTAGCCAAGGGAGGGATAGTCTTAGCGCTCCAGGCAGTTGGAAGGGAGCGCGGGACTATAAACTATCCTGTCTAGGAACTGCGTGATATTAGAGATGTGCGCAGAAGTAGAGAGTCACAAGGTCCATGACATCACATGGGGGGTTGCGTTGCCATGTGGGTTGGCTAGAAAGTGATCGTTGAAGTCACTATTCACAATGGGATGCTTGACTTGAGGCCAAATGGAGTGGGTGGCAGGCATTTAAGATGCGAGTTATGGGCAAGATTTGGGGAAATTTGCTACCAAGAAAGCATTAATGACCTGGAATTGGGGGGAACGGTCGAATTTGAATTCAAAAAGTGCTATAAAATAAAAAGGGCTGCCCAGCAAACAACACTTGGTCATTTGCGAATTGAGCGATTGAGCAGAGCCTTGAGTATTGTGAGCCGAGCGTTGATTGATCCCCTAAATTCGCAAGTGACAGATTGCAACATAGATACAATGACAACAACTAAGGATGGTATGGGGATAGGAGAGGTGACCACCGATGAGGCCGTGCAGGCCCTAACTGTGGAGGATGTTCCAGAAGGTGCCAAGATTTTGGTAGAGATCCCCAAATCACTGTGTACACCAAGAGCCAAGAAGGATAAACAAGCAATGGCTCCAATACGCGTGTCCCCGCGGAACCCGTTGCATAGAAAACTATCGATGGAGGAGAAAGGGAAAGATGTCACGATAGAAATAGATGAAGAAGAAGAAGATTTGTAAGCCCTTATCATTGTAGAGGAAGAAGACGAAGGCATGGAGGTGGATATTCAACCTACGCACTTTGCGACAAAACTTCCTGCCTATGTCCCCTCACGAAAAGGGAAGGACAAAGTGCCCAAGGACCTGGACGAGACCAAGAGTTCCCTCTAGACCCCACTCCTCCTAGATGGCATTGTGTTTGAAGGCACGCACCTGGGCCGCGTGCCGACCATGAAATTTGAAGATTGGGACCTCGCTGACTGCAAGAATTTCCCTCACCTTAAGACCGGAAATCTCATGAAGTAAAGCACCTCGGGGGTGGTGACAACATTAGAGCTGCGGAAGTGGTTGCGCGGTGTGGAAAAGGCCTGGCTGCTAAACCTACTATGGGTGCCGCATTTCCACCGCGCCCCAATAACCATTTCCGTCTTGAGGTAGCTGCTCTGCCTGGTGCATGATGGTTATTTATGGCTGGAGGAGCCCATCCCCATCACGGCAGACCTGATTCATCATGTTTCCCGACTTCCATACAAAGGAAAGGACCCCGCGACAATATCGAAAGGAAAGGGCAGTGATTTGGCCATCGTGGAGGCTAAGAAGATGAAGTACAAGCTAGAAAATAAGAAGAGGGGCTACACCATCTCCAGCATCAAGGACACAGTAGTATGCGTAGCAACCCAAATTCTCACAGGTAAAGTTATGTGGAACTGTCATGCCGACGAGGTACCTGTGCCGGTGGTCCACTGGCCGAGCAGTGCACAGAGGGGGTCCAGTTTAACTGGTCTGAATTCCTCTGCATGGAATTCTTAGAGAATTATCGTGAAGCCCAGGAGAAGGATAAAACCTTCTACTATGCATGGGAATTGCCAAAGGACAGTCAATTCCCCATAATTGACAGAGAATTATGGAGGCCGCGAAGTATGCTTCGTTCTAGGCCATGAAGGATGCTATAAGGATACGTGAAAACAAGATCTTCTGGGTGCTCATGGAGATGAACATCCGAATGTGGAACAACCAGAAGCCACGCTTCTGACCCACGATGTACAATAGTTTGTGGAGTTTTGCAGAATTTAAGGCAGACATGCACAACATATATATTAGGGAGCGCAAGGATCCGACAAAGCAGTGGACAAAGCTACCCTTTTTAGCCACTGACGACGCCATTTTCACTGTCTTGGAGGCATGACCTCAGGAATGGCGCGCCCCAGATCTTGCGGAACTTGAGAGGATGACCGCACAGAAGAAGAAAGACGATGCCAAGTTGCACATCGCACAGTTGGCCGAGAAAAGGCGAAAGGAAATAGCAATAGCCGAGGTATAGACAGCGGGGGAAGCAGCATAGAAGGCAGCTGAGTAAGAAATGGCCGCAACAGTAGTAGTAGCACAGGAATCAGCCGTGAAGGCGGGCGAGGGCCAAGCAACACCTTCGCAAGGGCAGGCCACAGAGGAAGCAGAAACAAAAGAAGGAGATGCGGACCCACGGACCGCATCCACATAGTTGAAGCACCAACACTCGATAGAGCGAGTAGGATCGAGGAAGAAGGTCAAGGCCTCGAAATTATCCATTGACCTGATCACCCTAATTGAGGGTGATCTGCATGACATCGGCGAGACGGTGCGCGATGTCACAAATGAGGCTCTCCAAGATTTTATGCAGGAGCACTAGACTGTGTTGGGGGCCCTCATAGCGTAGTTGCAGGAGTTACAGGCATACCCCCCTCAGGTTGGTACCCTTTCAACCAACCTTGCAGTTGGATCCATGACAATAGAGCAATTGGTGCGTGCAAGGATGAAGAACAAAATAGTGTTGTCGAAAGGGGCTCTAGTGACATTAAATGAGGATGACAGGCTTTCGGTTACCACGATGAAAGGCCTCAGTATTAATCTAGCTTCCCTTCCGTGCAAGACACTATATCTATTGTAGGAAGGGATAATGGCAAAGTTGCGTGCTAGGGAGAGCCGCACGCTTCAAGTCCTCAGCGAGCAAAAGATCAATATGGAACAACTAAATTTGCATCACGAAGAATTTGTGTCGCAAAATCAACAGTTAGTGCAGGTGATAGGCGACGCTTACCGAAGCGTCCTAGAGCTAGCCATCCTAGCAGATCTACCAACGAAGGTGCAGATCCACAGGTTAGCAGCATGAGTCCGCGAGGCCAGGGAAGAAATGACAAAGGTTCAGCTGGAGCTGAATCTCCAGATCACTGAGCTACAGTTAAAGGCACAGCCATCCACTCCTAGAGAACAACGCGCTAGTGATATCACAGCGGGATTGGAGGAAATTGAAGGTGCAGTGCAAGACTGCACCAACATTTGGAAGAATCAATTAAGGTTCTCATAACTCTGCAGGAGGACCCCAACATCTAGCGCTTAGAGATAGAGGCACGAGAACTCCAATAGCATTATGACAATGTCCGAGGAACTACACAGATAGTGGTCCTCACCGAACGACTTGCGAAGATGTAGCAGGCTAAGGCACTAAAGGAGCAGGTGGACGCGGCATGACATAAGGAGGCAGTTCTAAAAGCGCGTGTCCAGACTTAGATCGATGAGGCCTTCACCATCACAGCAAAAATTGAAGGCAAGCTCGCGCACATACGGGGGATGCACACATTGATGCAAAGAAGCACCCCAGACACAGAGGTCTCCGAACAACGCATGCAATAGATCCAACAAGCAGTAGCTCAGTGGGCTGCTAACCTTCGCGTCGTTCAAGAACAGTTGGAGGGACTCCGTGCAAATATCGGCACATTGATAGAGTGACTCAAGGGCGAGTCACGAAGTTTGTGTTGGGGGCCTGTTGGGGATGGAATCCCCCCAAGGCATGTTTTGGGGCTCAAAGTTAAAGTTTTGACCCAATCTTGTTGTAAAGCTCTGCGAATTGCGGGTGCGGAGCGCGAAATGTATGATAGAGTCACAAGGTTGTCCGCCCTAGTTTTGTAAAGTAATGTCGACTGGATAGACCTACCCATGGTCCATGGACCATGGGATTGTATAAATAGAGCGAGGCTCTAAGTGTAAAGAAAAGGAAGAAAATTAGAGAGATAGGAAGAGAGTCTAAGTGATAGGGTGAAGTGTGTCTTCGGGTCATAGAGTAGGAGAAGGCTTTGCAGTTGAGTGCACAGAGACCTAGTCCTCCACAACTGAGTGCGCGGACCCCTGTAGCTGAATGCACAGGGTGGATTCGAGTCTGTAACCGAAGAAGGAATTAATAAAGAGAAGTTTTATCATAATTTTGTGTATCTGTTCTTGGGTTGATGCATGTTTGATATAATTTTCAAATATATTGTTTATTTACTGCACACACCTGTATGAATGGTTTATGTTGTTAAGTATAACTTAAAGCACGCAAGTAGGCTAAAATAATCAACTAACATCAAAATACCAGTAAGATATTGGGTGATAACACAGAATGCGACACTTAGCCCCCGAGTAGGGTTGCGCAAAGGCAGTATATCAGGCTGCGAGGTACGAGAAAGTGCGCGAAGTGACTTTGCACGCAGGGTCGAACTGCGGACCAATTGAACTCATTAGGCATCTCCAGGGTGCAGAAACTTGGCTCTAGCACCCTCCCATACTAATTTGGGTGAGACCTTAGTCTGCGCTCTGCGGACTGTTACCGAAAGGGCCAGTAGTACCAGGATTTGTTTGGCTAACTTAGCTCTGAACCTGGGTCAAGCCCCAATAATCCAACAGGGAAGAGTCATCTCTAGGGAATGATATGGTCGGTGCACTAACAAGGGGTTTGTGAGGGAAGATTCATCTCTAGAGAATGAGATGGTGAGTGCACTAACATGGGCTTGTTTAATGGAGGGCTTGAAGAAGGGTAAATCTAGTGCATCATAGTGAGAAAAGAGACCCTTGAGTTGAGTGGAAATGGAGGGAAATGATGGAAAATTGAGCATATAGGAAGAGTGCGTTGTCACATAAAAAGGAGGTGGAGGCTATAGTATTACCCATACCTGTGAATGGTTGCATGGATATCAGAGCCTCCTTTCGAAGTGCCAATGGAAAATGTTGATCAAGATTGTCTGGTTGGACCTAAATTTTGAGGCCCTCATATGGGTCCTTTGAATAATCTATAAGCTCATCCTCCATATTGAGCTATGAAAAACTAAATGCCTTAACTTACATTCATTAATTAACATTTATAATTCAAAGTATCTATTTAATAATGAAAAAAAGGTTTTTCAAATATCTTCAATCATAACCACACATCAACTAAGAAAACCAATCCCTTCACACTCCATTTCCTAATAGAAAACATAGTATCAACATAATCTTAAAAATAAAATTTATTAAAACATTTTTTATTTTTATAATGGATTTTAAAATTAATTTTAATTATTCAATCCTAAACAATAATTAATCATTCATTGCTTAACACTTATAATTTAAATTTTCCATTCAGTAATACCAACGAAGATGTCCAACTATCTTCAATTATAACCACACATGAACTAAAACAACCATAAATACATGGCCATAATGGCAATAATTTATGACCCACTATTTATAAAATTTGTGTATAACAATGGAATGGATTTGGATGAACACCACATACAGAAAAAGTGAACATGATTGGTAGTGTCTTCTCCAAGATTCACTTTGGGGATGTCATAAGGAATTTTGGTTGGCATGGGAGGCCAACTTTGGTCATGGAGAAGGGGGTCATTGATGAGCTGATTTAAGTTGGGGAGGCTCAAACCAACCATGTCAGGAGGTAAGGGTGGATTAGCAGCCATACCACTTGGGTTGCTACCACCCTCATTAGCGCCTAACATGTTAGTGGTTTGGGGTTGCGAGGATGTAGAATCTAAGGAAGAGCTAGAAGAATTAGAAGAGCTAGAGTTTGTATGTGGAGTTGACGATGGACTGGGAGGATGGATCCTAACTCAACGAGCAGGGGTGAGAGGATGTCCAAAATACAACTAGGAGAAAAGGGGACAAAGTATCCATGATAGATGCCTAGAGGGCACAATGGCATTAGGACAAGAAAAGACAAAAAAAGCCAAAGGATGAGGATAAAGAAAGATAGTAACAAACAAGAGCAAAATGCCTAGTGCAGTAGTCGAGTGGATAAAAACTTATCCAAGTAATGAACCTTTTGTGCTAAATTAAACTCTCCTAAAATCGAGTTGAGACTCTTTGTGCTTGTACAAAACCCCTGCATTGATGTTGACTAAGTTAAACACCCTATGGTGTAACAACAGAGAACTATTGAGAACACTTGAGAGAAACAAGTCCCTATTCATAGTATGTTGAATTCCTAAATAGCTAGTGGTTGCAGGTGATGTAGCCTCTAGACTCCTTGTTTCAACTAGTAGCATTTGTTTTATTCCTATGAGCACTATTCCTCAAGCTCTAAAACATGGATTGGGGGTGATTAGCTGCAAGAAATATTGTAGTGCAAGGAAATCTAAGGTTGGGTGGAGAGTCAAGGTCACAATCTCAGTTGCCAGACTTCTTTATTAGATAAGTGTTTACTTATTTTCTTTTACATTTGAATATTATGTACATGTTTATTGTGTTTCTTAAATGCTTATTCCAATGTTGAGGAATGTGATTTTCTACACGAATATGGAACACTTATTTCCCATGTAATTTTTTGAGGAATGGTTGATTCTTGTATTTGCTTTATGAGCTTGAATCTCATTAATTTAGAGTTTGGAGAGATATGTGAATCTCTATGTTAGTATGAGCCGAAATCAGTCTATGCTATTCCACTAAATTTGATGGACATTGTCCTTTCTTTAGTATTGTTGTTAGATCTTGCTTTTAGAGGCAAGTTGAGCTTCCATGTGATTATGTTGATTATGTAAAACACGTATTTAGGGTGGGGTCGTTAGACAATGATCAAGCCCAACTAGAGCATCGAAGCCCAAGCTAGTTATGTCTTTGGTTAGTCGGGGCCGAGGCAAGTTCAGAAGTCTTGGGAGTTGAAGGAGTCAATGGCCTCCGTCCAGGTTTCATAGAAGGCCTTAACCCAAATCTTTGTTATAATGGAAAAAGGCTAAGTTTTAATTATAATGGGGCAATTGCATTTTGCAAGGGGACGGGAGCCTAGTGGGATCCAGACCACGTGGCCCTTTACATGGTTCGAGGATGATGTGGCATTATGGTGGCATGCCACGTGACAGCTGAATTTGGCCTTTTGGAGGGGCCATCATGAGTTGGGATATCATAAGATGGCGGGATCGATGGTCATTGAATTGACTCTGTCATTTTTTAAAAGGAATTGCACTCAACCACAGGTTTTCTAGAATCAGATACGGACGGATCCGAATTAGCTTCAATTGGGTATTTGACTTGAAGGCATTTGGAAACAATCAAATACAGAGGGACAATTAGGATTTTTCCCGATAATTTGAGTTCTATTATTGTGCATATAAAGGGAATCAATTTTTTCATCATCATAAGTTATTAAATTTCAAGGGAATGAATTTATTCATAATAATAAGTTATGTGAATTTTTAATTCAAACATTTTAAGCTAGTTAATTAAAGTGTATGAATGAACAAATATATAACCTGAAGCTTAAGGGAAAGTTGAAAGCAAGTAGAACATCAATTACTCTCTTCTTTTTTTCTTTATAAATGTGTTAAGAAATGCAATTTAGTTAGTTTAATGGCTGGTTGGCTAAATGGCATATTTTTTTTTTAAATTTATAACCCATGATAAATTTTGTAACCTTCTGTTACAAAGACAACACGCCCACAACTTTATGCATTAGCATTGCCTTTCTGCATTAATAGGATTTAATCCTCATTTCTTTGGAGTCAATGATTTGCAAATTTCCTAAGATCATCTGGATTTCACTATAATCAAATATTTACGAGGAAATGAATTAAAATAAAGTTTTCAAAGAGCAACATTTTAGTAACTGAGCTAGAACAATCAAAGTTAAAATGAGAATGTGATTTTAAGTATTAGGGGGTTTACGCAGTGCATTATATTAGATATCATTTTGGGATTCAACTGTGTTAAGTAAGTCTTCATGTATGACCATTTCCATGAGAGGTAATCGTAACTGACTAATTTCTCATGATTTTTGAATAGTTCACTTAGCACTCATTGCATCGGGTGATGCTCATAGGGGTTGCATTGGGAGAATGTGATTGTTTAATAAACATGCTTAAATTTCTCAATCTCATAATGAAGATAAATTAAAAAGTCTCATTTATAATTTATAAGAATGTATTATTGATAATAGATCATGATTTAGTTAGAAGAATTAGAGTTGTTACAATTTTAGAATCAGAGTATTTGGTATTAGATACATATTTTTTCCACGTGTTACTGTCAGAATCTCACAATAGAATCTTGAATGAATCTACTTAATAATTATTGATAATTAAATTAAATTTCTAGAAGTTGTATTCCAAAATAGACATTCTTAACCATGAAAATTCTTAACTTATAAATAGGCTTTGTTACAATACTATGAACCTATAGAAAATGTCCAAAAAACATAAATTATGCTAGTTATATAACAATTGCTTTAATCAATCAATAAATCTAAATCGTTAATCTATAACTAATATAACTATTATTAAGAATATTAGTATTTCAAAAAATTTAAATCCCTAACTTACATTAAATAATTATTAACAATTCAATTAAAATTATAAAAACCATATTCTAAAATACAAAAAATAAATATATTATATATCAATATATCACCAAAGTTATTACTCATCGTCAATCTCTCTTAAAATGCACTTTGTGATCCAAACTGGATGAAACTAGGTTGAATATGATTCTCTAGAAAAGAATTTACCCAGGAACTCAAACACTTGGCCAACTCTAATTGTAGAATAGGTTACTGACATGACTGCAGTGACGATAAAGATCCACCATAGGTGAATGACATAATCATAGTGAGGATAAATATCCACCAAATTTTTGGTAAGTCCGATACTTATGAAATTAGCAACTGTATTGCTTCAAAGACTATCATATATTGATTGTTGGAGCCGTGGTAGGGGTTGTCATGTCCATATATCATCCTTTTACAGGAAACCATGCACTCAGTTCCACATGTGATAACTTACTTCTTGAGGATGCTTCCTGATTGAAATATGGCTACCACAACTGTTGTTGGTATTTCTGGAGGACTAGTGGCTCTAGGACCCTCGATGGGTCAATGTTAGGTCTTTTTCATTTTTTGCCAGAATCCTTCTCAATGGACATATCAGAGGACTTATGGGGCACATCCATATTCTAAATATGTACGCCCAATATAAGAATAGAGTTGTTTTCTGGGACAAATTGATTGTGGCAGGGATTTTGGAGCTGGTATCCCTCATCATTGCGGGGGATCTAAATTGCATAATTGGCTTGGACAAGGTGTGGGGGCACTCCAGGAAAGTCGATCCTATGGCAGAGGTGATCAGAGAAACTATTATGGACTGTAATTATGTTGATATATGTCCTTCTAAGGTTGCTCCAACATGGTACAATGGTAGAGTGGGGATGGCTAATGTCATGAAGAGGTTGGATTGATTCCTTTTGCATGAGCAGGTTGTGGAGAGACTCGAGAATGTCAAATCTGACGTGATAAACAATTATATCTTTGACCATAGGCCCATTATCTTACAATGGAGATGGGGGGAGTTTAGAAGTGGTTTGCCTTTCAAATTCAATCGGGTGTGGTTGGATGACCTAGATTTTAATGCCCTTGTGTGCGATGTCTAGACCCGTGATGGGGTACGGGACTCATCTCCCATGGTGCATATCTTGGATAAGTTTGGGGTTCTTCAGATGGAAGTTAAAGCTTGGTAGAAGAAGAAGCAATATCAAATGAATAAGGATCTTCATGATATTTTATAGGAACTGGATGTTATTCGCTCCCCAGATGAGTGCACACTGCCTTCTGGATGCTACTCAAAATCGTATACATGAACTAGAACTAAAAAAGAATCATATTCTTCTTATTAATGAATCTACCTGGTGCCTTAAGAGCAGGGCCATTTGGATTTGGGAGGGGGACCGAAACAGAAAAAAATTTCACAGATTTGCAAATCAGAGGAGAAAAATAAATTCCATCTAGGAGATTGTTGATTCTAATGGGAATCGGGTTCAGTCATAGAGGGATATTTGCAATGTTTTTGTTTTACATTTTCAGAAGGCCTACAACAAAAGAGAAGCGGTTTGAATTTTTGACCGGAGAACCCACAGTAATGGAATTTTTACACCAACGTTTCGAATCCCAAATGGGATCCATCATCAGGGTAAGAGAAAAGATGATAAAAGAAGAGCCAGAAGGAAGAAAACTGAAGATCTGAGGCTCTTCTTTTTATCCTTATTCTAACACTTTCCAGTGCAAGGATTTCACTCCAAGTATCCCCTCCGTACAGGGATAAGATATTGGATTTCAGAGATCTGTGGTTTGAGCTATTTGAATTTTTGACCGGAGAACCCACAGTAATGGAATTTTTACACCAACGTTTCGAATCCCAAATGGGATCCAGAGGACCAAATATGGGGTGTGGAACTATATCCCACCATGTTTGATGCAGATGCAAACTCGGAACTATTCAAAGGAGTATCAGAGGCGGAACTCCTAGGGGTGTTAAAATCGTTTAAGGGTGACAAGAATTTGGGTCCAGATGGGTGGTCGGTGGAACTATTTACTCACTTTTTAAACCTCTTTAAACATGATCTTCCTAGCATGGTGGAGGAGTCGAGGTCCAAGTGATACATTCACCCACATATAAACTCTACATATATTTCCATCATTCCAAAACGGATCCCCTCTGACACCTGCTCTAATTTTCGGCCCATTTCGCTATGTAACCTTATTTATAAGGTTATATAAAAAATGATTGCAAATATGATGAAGAGTACCCTGTCGAGATGCATAACTCCTGAACAGTTAGTCTTTCTTCAGAATAGAGGAATCCATGATACTGTGGAAATTGCTCAAGAATGCATGCATTCGATACATACAAAAAAATTAAATGCTACTATCATGAAGGTTGATTTACAGAAGGCATATGACTGCCTTGACTGGGGGTACCTCAGGCTAGTTCTTCATAAAATTGGGTTACAGTCCAGATGTGTGGAGTGGATAATGGCATGTGTTACAAATGTAAATTATGTTGTTATAATAAATGGTTATCCCTCGAATTTCTTCAAGGCCGGGAGGGGCCTCAGACAAGGGTGCTCACTTTCGCCACTATTATTTATTCTGGCTATGGATGGGTTGAGTTTGCATATAAGAAAAGTGGTGGCAGAGGGATGGTTTCATGCTCTGAACATGGGATGTGACATTAAAATCTTACATAGCTTCTTCATTTATGATGTTCTTATAAAAGGGATGCTCAATCGATTTGAATGGTTTTCACTATTCCATGCTTTTTCTAAATTTGGAAATGCTACAACTCTATATATGAATCTTCTCAAGTCCATTGTCTACCATGACATATGCGACATGGGCATTATTGCATATATTCACAATATTTTTGGTGTGGCTGCGGAATTGATGATGGGGGGCATGAAATATCTTAGATACCATATTAAACCATGTAGCTATAAGGTTATGGATTGGATGTGGCTCATGGATCGATTTTATAAAAGGAATCTTGGATGGGAGTTCAGACGCTTATCATTAGGGGGTCGCATCATACTGACACAAGTTGTGCTCATGCAGTTGGGTGTATAATGGGCACATCTATTTCATATCCCACTACTATTATTAAGCATCTTAATTGGATTATGGAAAATTACATCTCGTCTGGCTGCACAAAAAAAATAAAAAAATAAATAAATAAATAAATAAATAAATAAAATAAATAAATAAATAAATCATTTGGCAAAGATGTCTCAAATATCACTTCCAAAGAGTATGGGGGGTTGGGGGATAATGAACCTGAGATGCTTCGGTTGGGCGTTATTGTTGAAATCTCTATGTAGGGGGATTTTTGGAAATGGCACTTGGGGTAAGATCATTAGGCATAAGTACCAAAAGGATCACAATTTTCCAGTCTGGTTCCATAGAGGGTGTATTGGGATCACATCAAGTTCGACCATCTGGCTCAACTTCACAAGAATTTGTAATCTATTCATTTAGAATATTGCATGGTGTATGGGGTCGGGGCACATGATTATTATTGGATATGACCAGATCCTTGGTACTAGGGTGGATTGCTGCATTCCAGATGATTTTATACGTTGTATTAATAGTTGTGGGATATTTTTTTGGCACTAAGTAATATCAACATGGCGGAGATCTTGCCTGAATTTGAAATGTGTAGAGGAGTTGGGCTTGTATGGGTAGATGGCGAGGGAATGGAATCATATATGTGTTGGCATGAAATTTTTGGGAATTTTTCGGGAGGGGAATAGGGACCACATTGCCTCGATGGGCAAGATGAAGGCGGGGAATATTATGGTTGTTGATATATATACCACTCTCTGTCGTTAGCAGGTCCAACACTTGGAGAAATGTGATTTCTATAATTTTTGGAAAACAAAAATTCCCATCAAAATTATCCTCTTCTTTTGGTTGGTATGGAAAAAAAAAAACCTAAAATGGGAAAATCTCCAAAAGAGATATTGGCATGGACCGAGTATTTGTGTGATATGCAGGAATGCGGAGGAGAACAATGGTCACATGTTTCTAAATTTCCCCAACACTGTACATGTATGGAATAAATTGGTTATTTCTATTGGCTTCCCTTGTAACTTCTTTGAAAACATTACTACATGTCTGCATTAGTGGAATTGACAAAAATCCTCATGGAGGATTATCCCCCCAATAATCTTCTGGGAGATACGGAGATGGTGCAACAATAATATTTTTGAGAACTCAAGGGGTAGCTTTATGCAGGTTTTTGATCACACCTTTAGCTATTATCTAGTTGGATATCACTCAATACTGGGCCTACGAAAGTCATTCACAAGATATCGGGCCCACGAATGGAGTATCTGGTTGGTTTCTTTGACAGAGCGACACAGAGAAACAAATGTGGATGCTGTTTTTGGATAACTATTACATAGGATTAGGAATTTTAGGTACATTGGGGTGCGGGTAGTGGCACGAACACAAGGGCTGAAGCGATGGCTCTTTGGGGCCTTCTATAGTTCACACATTTCCTCAACATCCCTGCCATTCATATATTCGATACTCAAAGATTATCGTTGATCATGTGAAGGGATGTGCAAAAATCAACCAACAAATGCTCCTCAAATGGCTAAGAAAAATTGACAATCTTTGGTCCGCCTTTGGAACTTATTTGATTTATGCACATTGGAAGGGACTTCAACCAAACTGCAGATCGACTATCGAAGAAGGGGCTACAAGAACAATTGGGTGGTATACACATAGAAATCAAGTTGGGAGACACCATATTGGATCTTGGGGTGTATCCTTTTCCTGGGTCACTACAATTTAATTTTTTGTATACTCATTGTTTCTTCTTTTGATACTGCTTCTGGTTTTATTTCCCTTGTGTGACTATGTGATAAAATTATATGGGGACCTATGGATAATATGTATATCTTCACATGGTGCACTAGATGATGCTTTCTTTTTTTGTAGAAATTGGTTACATGACCCATGTTTATATATGGGTATCACTCTAGATATCATGTTACATATAGGTATATCGATGTTTATATGTTAAGTCTTTTTTGTTGGGTAAGAAGTGAGATGAAAGCCTAGAATGATATAGGAAGGCTATGCTATGGGTATCAACAAAGACATTATATGTATCTTGAACACATATGGTAATGTATCATGCTTTTTTCTTGCTGAAAGAGAAAAAAAAAAGAAAAAAAAAAAGTGTTGAAGCAAATTGACTTCTTGATCGCCTTCACAAGCAAATTAGTCCACTTTTATATAAATAATGACAAATATAATTATAGAAATATGTTGAATGTGTACTTGGAGACAATAATTAATCAGCGGTATCTGTAATTCGTTGGCTACAATTATTACTGAACTGAAACTGGAATTTAAATCAAGCCACGCTGATGGATGTGACTAATATTTTATAGCTAATTGCAGTTTCGAATAGATTTTCTTATTAAATGAAACCAGATATCTATATCTTGAAAGTACTGACTATGCATAATTAAGAATATTTTTTTAGATAAAAGAAAATCATAATATACATATCACATTAAAATATATAACAGATAAATAGTAATTATAAATTAACATATATTTATTATTTACACTAATATTCTTAACTATGAATATTCACTTTCATTTTATCATGGATATTATTAACTTGTATATAAACTTTCTTACAATATCATGGGCCAATACCATGGCTTATCAATACCACATAACCAAAAACCATAACACATTTCAAAATGAAAAATAAAAAATATAAATATTTCAGTTTAATTTAATTTTATAACATTTTTTAAGTTAATACTTACAACAAATATACAATATAAGAACATGATGAACCATGAATATTCACCATTGTTTTACCATGGATATTATTAACTTGTAAATAGGCTTTGTTATAATACCATGGGCCAATAGCATGGGTTATCAATACCTTGCCCAAAAACCATAAAACATTTCAAAATCAAAATATTTTATAAATATTTTATTTCAATTTTATTTATAACATTTTAAAAATTAAATATAAAAGCAAAAACTATAGGGAGATGTTGTAGTGGTGTAAATGTTCGTAAACATTTACATGTGGGTTCAATTAAAAAATAATAAAAGGTTAAAAGTAATTTCCAATAGATGTTATAATATCCCTTAAACATTTTGACTAGTTCAAAATAAAATAAAAATAAAAATAAAATAATTAATAATGATAATTATCAATAAAACATTTTCACTTGGTCAAATTACATAAAACTAAAAGGCATAGTCTAACTTATAGATGGAATTCCCTTTTTCAGATCATTTATCTGGTTAATTTTAATCAAAATCCGACAAAGATTTTTAAAAACTTGAGTTGAATTTGTTTATTTTGTAGAATTCTACCGCCTCTACCATTTTTCAAGGTGTTGAATCTATTTATGCATTCAAAATTGTATCTTAAACAACAAAAAATCACAATCTTGCTTGAGATTATATCACTGGATGGCTATCTGGTCTACCTAGTGCCAAGAGATCAAGAGATCATGCAACCCTTTTTTTAGAGTGAAAGCAGATTTGATCCCTGTCTGCTCTTGGTAGATTTAGAATTAAAATAGATCTAAGCTGGTTATTTGAAATATCATCTAACCACTATTATAGTGTAATTAGATCTCCTATCTATATAAATTATTTTGAAATATTCTTATTAATTTAACCATTTTCTATATATATATATATATATATATATATATATATATATATATATATATATATAATTATAATATTATACCATTTTTGGCCATGTAGATATTTCAGTTTACATTATTTTTATCTATTTAATAAAATTAATAACACCTCGTATTTGATTTTGGGATATATATTGATTAATAATAAAAATGTTTTTTCTTTCTTAAGTTTTCATATAAACATTGAATGGGATAAATTAAAGTCTAACTTATCTTAAAAGAATTTCATGTACTAAGAAATAGGGTGCAGTCTAATTTATAGATAAAATGATTGTTTTCAAGTCTATACAATTTCAAGTAAGATTGTGATTTCTAATTTTTAAAATATATTTTTGATTGCATAAATAGATTCAATGCCCTAAATACATTTTGAGCATTAGAATTTTACAAATTAAACAACTTAAGTTTTTAAAAATCTATCAAATTTTAGTTAAAATTAACTTTAAAAACCCTAAAAATAATCATTTTATCTATTAATTAAACAAAGCTAATATAATAGTATAATTTTCACCCAAATCTAAAATTTTTACTATATATTTAAATTGTATAGTATAGAAGATATTTCAATTTGTATTTATTATAAGTGGTGGCTTAATTTAAGTTTTTGCTTTTGTATATTATATATGATATTTTTATATATGTTTTCATTTAAAATAGTGAATTTGTCGAGTAAACATTAATGATGTTTTGATAATTAACTTTAAGATTGATAACGTTTTGGTTAAATACTATCCCAGTCATAAAAATTTCCATCAACTATATTTTTTTTCCTCCTTGGAACTATATTTCAACTCCAAAATAAACAAGATGGCTGCAGAGCAGCAAGTCCCTGCCGAGCCAGTGAACTTTACCAATGGAATTTAGCAAACTAGTATCTACTATCTCAGCCACAATGTTCAGAGTGATCAAAATTCTATAGCTGAGAATGAGCCTTTCTAAAACAGGCTGCGTATGACCAAGTCGGGTCATGCTGATCACGAAATATGGAGTCATGTTGATCACAACATATGGCATTTGCAGCTTCCAGATCACGAAATATTGGATTTGCAGCAAGTCGCTCAGCGAGCATCTCCACTAACAAGTGCCTGAAACACATTCTGTTCAAGCTGGCCATTCTAGTCTTCATGGACACTCGCAAAGATCTGATCGTAGAGCAACTCAACTGTTTCATGGGCTTCTAAAGACCGCAGGTCTGATTTGCTAACTTTACCATCTTTATTCACATCCAACTGCTGGAACATAAGAGTTTTCAAGTTTTTCATCTGCAAGAAACTTTCTCAGTTGTAAGCAATTGAAGACCTTAATATCTTGGATAACAATGGGCTTTAAAGCCAGAGAATCAGCCAGATCTTGCAACATACCCTACTACATCCATGCTACATAGTTTATCTCAAGTAGCCCAACCGAGCAAGTAGTCCAAGTGGAGTAGTCTCTGAGTGAGGCCCAGCACTGGCATTGGCAACCTGCTGGCTTAGTAGTAGTAGATATGGCGATATCGAGATGGCAAATCCAAGTGGTCCACGTATCTATGTGACATCATATATAGCCACGTAGATATGACTGGCGAAGGTTCTACCTATGGGGCAGCCAGAACTTGTTAGATCAGATCAGATATCAGATGATTGGGTGGGGTTAGGCACTTACGACCTTTACACCTTGACTATGCTGCCTACTTTGACCTTTTTATTGACTCTTACCACCCTGTTCCTAGATACTGCCTTACTTAGACTTACTGCTGCATTGGACGGATAGATGGGAGGGATGGAAGCACTTCAACATAGAAGAGCAAACTGAGCCTGCGCTAATTCTTTGGTCCCTTCTACCCCATGCTTCTTTAAAATGTTTGTCAGAAGAGCATCAGCTTCGGGGGTAACTGTGAAGGGAGGAAAAACCATCTCGACTCACATTTGAACAAGGGAAGACCGCAACTCATTTCTGCTAAGCTTGCCACTGTCATCTGTATGAAGATCTGTGAGTAGATTTTCTTCCAAAATGATCATAAACATCTGAACAACTACTTGTTGAATAAAACAGAGTACACAGTAATATTGTATATAAGTAGATTAAAATTTGGAGTATATTTTTCTCTTTCGACTTCCACAGGGGAAGTAGCTTATGTGTTGTAGTGGGGGCTTCAACAACATTTTCCTTCCTGTCATTTTTGGAAAGGAAGGTCAATAATAAAGAAGTGTTGTACAAGCATACAAGCACCATCAAGGACTATGCTGAGACATTTTTATTTTGTTGTCTTTTGGCAACAACAGACAACCATTTTTCTTTTGTTGTTGCAGATAACCATACTAGAATGAAGGATACAATACTAGCCCATTCGAGTATGCCAATGGAGCTGAGCACCTTTACTCCAGCATGTTCTCTTCTTTTTAAGCATGTTCTCTACTTTTTAACCCGAGACTCAAATAGGGTGAATGCCAAGAATTCTTAGATGTTTCTTTTGGTGCAGCTTATTTCTAGCATTGAAGATTCTGTGTCTAGCTCTCAAACTCAAAAAGAGAGGCTGCAATTTTAAAAGAAGCAGTGACTAATATTACAAGCAATGGAATAGTTACACGCAACTTTACCTCTACTACAAGGAAGATCCAGTTTTGTGTTAGAACAAAGAGAAACTTATCAAAGCTTCGAAGGATTAAAAAGAAGACATTGTGATCTACAAGTTCAACTGTCTTTGCTTGTTTGCAGATGTACTGGAATGGTGGATAAAACTTTACAGCACTGAGGACTTTACAATTTTTCTTCATGCTTGGGGATATTTCATTATCTACTTTAGAAATCTTGATTTAGAAAGTAACATAGCGGACTATTCTTCACAAGTTAGAAATCTAAAGTCCTCAGATCAAAGGATTCAAAGATAGGTTTGATGAGATAAAATTTGTGTTGTTGTGCAGGCATGGCAAGAAATAGTGACAAACTCATTTCTTACCTGATATTGTGGGTTGATAAGAAATAGTGACAAATTGAGATTACTCATTTTTAAATGGTTCTTAATGTTATGCCGCCGCTCTCATTTCACTTGACAAAGCCGATTGCAAATATATAAATATAATTGCGATTCCTCCGATTGCAAATGTATAAATAAATTGTTATTTCTAGATTATAATGACATTTGAATAAAAAAAATAATGGTAAGACTTAATTATTTTAGATGTGAACAACGATGAAGTATTATAATTTAGTGGCTAACCCACATAACCATATTGCACACCAGTTCTTGCATCCAGCCACCGAACTATATTGCACGACACTTCTTGAATCCAGCCACATCACGCAAGGCCAAAGATGCCACATCACAAAAGAAGGTCCCACCGTCCTGTGCTAGTGTCAAAGCAATAAGGAAGTACGTGGAGAAGCGTAAGGGCACCCACATGATTGTTTTTTCATGATAAACACAGCCACGTATCGCGCATGCTGAACAACAACTTGCATGCATACCAAATGGTATATGCTTCTGAGCTGAGATTTGTCAGCTTGTGAAGGATTTCGTGGCACTGAACTCTGTAGTTACCCCGTTGAAGAAGAGAGGCTTGATACCCGCATACGACGCTTTGAGTCTTGTCTGAAAGTCCAAAGGCACGTCAACATAAAGCTGCAAAGATACGACTCACAACAAAGCCGTATCGCCAAAGCCCCCTCTCCCTACGGTCGAGTATATTTCAGAACCTCTTCTTTTAGTCGAGCTACTTCTTTCAGAACCTCGCACTTACGTTCTTAAGCAGTCTTCTGGGCTTGGTTGGCTTTCTGACTCAGTTTCAGCTGTCTCTGTCCTTATGGCATATCCGAGGTTGCGTCTTTTATCTCTGGTCTTGGATCACCTACTAACTGCTTCGCTGCGACAAGGACTGGAACTGCCTCCGCGTTTGGACCTAGAACCATACGAAGGGGTGCATCGGGGTATCGATCTGGAGCTACTGCATATGGGACTGCGTCACCCGGGTATAGAAGCTATGGATCTACTGTGTATGGATCACTGGCTAAGGCTGGCTTAGATGGGCTTGATTTAGATTGCTTAATATATGGCTTAATCTGCATAATATACTGACTCCACTTAATCTCAGTTCACTAAGTCAACTGCCTATACCCCTGTTCCTTTCCCCGCCCGGCTAAGGATCTTGAACCTTCTCTCAATTTCATGGCCTTCAATCTGCTCTGTACGGTGAGTAACCCGGATAATAGGATAATGAAAGAGATCTGTAAATGCTAAAGTATACTGCTGGATCTTGGTATGGGTCTAATAGTCATAGGTCGATAGGTATGCTTCTAGATAAGGAACTGAACCTCACTAAGCACTGCTGCCACTTCCTTTGCTACCGGCTTCTTTCAGTTCTAAAGTAAATCAAGAAGCTAAACTCGATCTATCTTTCTGACTTAGCCGAACTCCTCGACTGGGGTGACTGAAGGAATTCTGATTCAAGCTCTGAACCAAAGCTAATTCTTTTCTCTACTATACCCTCATCGACATCTCCTTACGCTAATTCAATAGCAGCTGGGTCGTGAACAAGAACAAGAGTTGAAACACGTTCAAGCTCAAAGCTACTGGTTCTAAGCAGACTAAGAAGAATAAGAAGCCCATGGAGCGGTAGCAGCTACGACTTCTTGCTTCTGCAATACTAGTTTCTACTTTTCACCATAGGAAAAAACCCTCTGCAATTGATCAGGTTGGTTATCAATTCCCTTTTTTTCCTTTTTTATGCCACCTTTTGAGTTCATAATTACAGAGAAATTTTCAAATTGTTCAGAAAAGAGAAAATAATATGATAAATTCAAGCGAAATTTTCAAATTGTTTAGAAAAGAGAAAATAATATGATAAATTCAAGCGATTCTAATAATATGATAAATTCAAGCTATTCTATCTTTCAGAAATGCCAGCACTAGGTGGCTTGATTTTCCATTTGTTCATGGAATATTGCTTCATCCAGGTTAGTTACCAGGACCATCGCACACCAGCATCTGGTGTGAGTTCAAGATATCATAAGCCCTCTTTGCTTTTGCAGCCTGAATGACTAGGTGGACTTGTTCTTCCCGCAGACGACTTTGACAGGCATAAGCTGCTCGACTTTGACAGGCATAAGCTGCTCGGTTCCTGCAGACGACCTTCACAGGCATTGACTCCAGGGATCCAGGTCCGGCAGGAGGCAACCAGTTTGGCCTGGCATAGTCTACAAAAATCGATTATCAGCAATAAGGTTTAAACCCAACTCTGGAGATCCCAGCGCCACATAACTGTTACAAAGATCCAAATGGCAGTGTGAGAAAGATCCACACGTCGAAAAGATCCAGACGTCGAAAAGGAAAGCTTCGAAAGGAATCATATTAAACTTCCCATGTATGCAGTGAAACAAAACTAGCATTTAATGTGCTCAGCTAATAGCTAGCATTAAGCTAGCTAGTATTTATAGTTTGAAAATACGAAACCAAATACTACTTATAACATATGCTTTCCCTCTTCAGCCTCGGGAAGAGGCCAAATAAGAAGGAAAATATATCTGTATTGAAAAACTTTCGATCGCGAATCAGTCTGTGTCTAGAAACTTTGGTTATATCGTGATAGTGAATTCCACAGACAAGTGAACTAATGTTAATATCGGCATAACCGATTACTATAATCCCTGGCCATTGCTAGATGGCAGGGACTAATAAGATTATATTATAGTTGAAAGCTAGTTTCCATCGCCTACGTTACAAACACAACTTTACTTGTAAAATAAACCCAAAAATAATATTCCATAGCCTACCTCACAAACACAACTTTACTCGTAAAATAAACCCAAAAATAATATTGTGAAAACAAATATTGATTTTTTTAAGGTTAAAACGATGTGTGCTTTTATTTATGTTTTTAATATATTTGGTTGGATAGAAAAGACTAATTATTTGAGAAGGGTATATTCTTTTATAACATTCATTTAAAATTAATTATAAATATTGAATTAATTTAATATTTATCATTAATTTTCAAAAATTTATTAGTAAATTAAACAAATAAATTAATATTTAAAAAAATTTAAATAATACAAATAATTTGAAAAATATATAATAACTTAAATAATAAATTTTAGTTTCTTTACATGTATTATAAATAAATTAAACAAATAAATTAATATTTAAAAAAATTTAAATGATACAAATAATTTGAAAAATATATAATAACTTAAATACTAAATTTTAGTTTCTTTACATGTATTATAAATAGGATTTATATCTCTTAAAAAAAATCATAGATCTTTCGTATTTTATGAATTTATTGATGTGTTTTTGTAATATTATTAATTTTTATATTTTAATAATTAGTTTTTATATTTCAAAATATTTTTTAACACATTAAAGTTTTATTTAATAAAAATAGAAAATGAATTAATAATTTTTATTTTAGATCTGAGACATATAAATGTTTTTAAAATTAATCATATTCTTAGGATTTGGTCGATGTTTCGAATTAACTAATGTAGTTTATCCTTAGGATCACGGGAAAAAATCATACAGTCTTTATGAATAAATGGTAGGGATGCATCATTACCCAAGATTAGTCATTGAAGACTAGCCATTAGGCATGAATTAAACACGTAACTAGAAATCCTAAAAAAAATTATTTAATATTTTAATTAAATTAGGTGATAATCTAAATTAGTTATAAAATCTATTTAATATTATAAATTTAGTTATAAATTACTTTTAGGAGCACCAATAATAATAATATAGTTAAGAAAAAAAAAAACAAGTTTTAATAAAAATAATTATTAAGATGTAATATTAGATCATAATAAAGTTAGAAATATTAAAAAAATAGTTATTATTTATTATTAACCCAATTTTATAAATTTATAATTAATATAATAATTATTATCAAACAAAAATTAATATATATCCCACATACATATATATATATATATGAACCATCCTATATTAATAATTAAGAAATAAATAATAACTTAAATATTAAATTTAGCCCCAAAAAACTATTTTCATATTTTACAAGGATCTTATCGATTATAATTGGAATATTTACCAGATATCCCTGTGGGTTTGTATTTTTTATTTTTTATTTAAAAATGTTTTCTTCAATAATCTTATCCATTATTCTTCAATATTGTTATTGATGAATGTTTGGAAATGTTTCGGATTATATGGAACATACCATAATGGAAGGTTTTGGTTTATTATATCTAATATGCAACAATAATAGTTTTGGCTTATGTGCAACTTGGTTTTTCATTCTAGGAGTATGTATTGACTTGTATGTATAGTTTGGATGTATTAGAGGTTTTGGTTTATTATATCTAATATGTAATAATAATAGGTTTTGGCTTATATGAAATATGTGGTTGGTTTTTCATTCCATGAGTATGCATTGATTTGTATGTAGTAGATTATGATTTAAATTAATAAAATATATAATACTAGTGAAATTTTAAAACTTAATAAAATATATAATACTAGTGAGATTTGATGTGTATGTAGTAGTAAGTTTGACTTGTATATATTATTTAATTAGTTTAATATATATATAATAAATTTCATTTTTCATTAAATTTAATATATAATAATAAATTAGATAAATTTTAATTTATTAATTATAATATTTTAATTTTAAACAATAATTAATTACTAATCAATTAATATTTATAATTCAAATTTTTATTTAATAATGATAAACAAAATGTCCCAAAAATTTTCAATCCTAATTATATATCAACTAAAACAACCAACCCTCTCACACTCCATTTCCTAGAGAAAAACACCACTCAACTTAATTAAGAAAAACATAAAACAACTAAATAATCCATCTTTCCAAATTTCATTTTCAAAAAAACATTTATCAACATATATATATATAAATAAATATATGTTAAATACCTTTTTATTTTAAGATATATAAAAAACTTCATATCAAATATAAATTTGAGTTATATTTTAATTATATTTATATAAATAAAACGGATATAAAATATGCCACGAAGAATGCAACTAAATTTCAAACTTCTTATTATTATTTTTTTGAGCTAAAAATATCTTTTGTTATTACACTTTTAACTGCACATGTAAGTACAATTTTATTATTTTTATATATATACTTTGCAAATGAATAAAGGCAGGCGTTGGAGCACACCGGCCACGTGCGCGAGAGGGGCAACCCTGTCTGGTAACCACCGAAGATATTCAATGTGGCTCTTAAATTCCTTGTATAATGTATGAGCGTCTAATCATGAAATGATGAATGGACAGTTTTGTAAGAAATATTGTGTAATGAAGAATGGAGATAAATAGAAAATGAGCTATTGAATTTCCAAGTCTTTTGGCATTCCAAGTTCAAAACGTGTGGTGGCTTATGTTGTTATTTCTCTTTGCATCCAAAGTTTTCTTCACTAATGTATCCTTTAGGTCTATACCGAAATGATTTGCATCGTTTGGTTACAAGTTTTTTTTGGCCTCCCTGTATCCAACGCAATTTTATAAGGTAATGGTTCTATTTTCAACATTACTTTGCTCTCTTATGCCTATAAAGTTTTTTTGGTAGATAATTGTATTCAACACAATTTTATTGCAAACTTAGAGCTACTTCCAAGGAGGTTTTTAGATAGAATTTTCGTAGGTGCTTTAACCAGGTTTTAACTTGGGTATGTATTCTCTCTTTGTTTCTTGAGATGATCAATATGTGTTTATTGTACATATCATATTTAGGATAGTGAGTTGGTGACTATTTTGGGTCATGTGTGTCCACGTATATATGGGTTTAGATCAATATGTTTGTGTTCATATTTTATTGAGGCCATAGTTCCTATGTGATTTTAGGCCAATGAGCCTATGTAAAGGAAAAGGAGCTTGGTTATGCAAACTTGTAATTACACTAATATTAATAAAATACGTCACTATTAAGACCGAGTTAGGCAAGGGAATACGGGGGGCTAAGACTCCATGAGAGGGAAAGGAAGATAAGGGATAAGTGATGAAGGGTGTAATCCTAGGGAGCTAAGCTATCATTAAAATAAGTCTAAGTCAAAAAGTACACATGTTTTTATCGTAAGTCCATAAAGTGACTTTCTTGAATGTCATTTGTCAAAAAAGAAGCATGCACATAAAAGTGAGAGTTATGGTGGTATTTCATCATTCCATTACATCATTCTAAATAGTGGAGAGGCCATACAACCCCTTAGAGGGGAAAAAGGGGTGATCTTATAACATGATTTATTCTTGGTAAAATCCTAGGTGGATTTGGGAAAGGAGATATGTTTCCCCAATGCTAGGCCATAAGAGTACCTGGAGACTCCTAAGGGTAGTTGGAACTCCTAGGAATCATATGACTAATAGTCCATGGGAATCCTGGGTTGAGAACCATAGAAAGGTAGTGCAACAACTTAATGGGCTTGTCAGGCTAGGTTTGTGTAACTCTGAATGAATTGTATTTTGTGTTAAGAGAGAGACTATTGGAATTTGTATACTAGTGTTTCTACGCCTTCCTTATTCTCTAATTTACAATATTTACAATATTTCTCAGTCCTAAGCATTAGGTGTCAACATTCCCCTCTTAATCTGAAGGGATGTTGGTGAGTCCAAACATCATTCTGAATCTTTCAAACTTTTCTCTTCCAAGTGCGTTGGTGAAGATGTCTGCAATCTGCTCAGATGTGGAACAATGGCGAAGGTGAATAGTATTGACCTCAACATGATGTTGAATCATATGATGCTTTGTATTGATGTGCTTGGTTCAATCAAAGAACTTTGGGTTCCTAGCCATCTTTATTGTAGAAGTGTTTTCAATCAGAATATGAGTTGAATGAACTTGTTTCTCTTGCAAATCTTCCTGAATTTTCCTGAGTCACAAAATTTCCTTTGTTGCTTCTGCAACTACCACATATTTAGCCTCACTTGTAGAATCTGGTAGAACTGATTGTTTGTGTGACTTCGAGGAGATAGATCCTAATCCAAGACCCATAACATAACCTAAAGTAGATACTCCATTTTCTTTATCTCCATTAAAATCTGAATTAGAGTATCCATTCAACTGAAATCATCCACTTGTGTATACTCAAGTCAAAAGTCTTGAGTTTCTTTCAAGTACTTTAGAACTATTTTTGCAGTAGACCAATAACCCTCACATGGCCTTTGCATAAACCTAGAGAGGATTTCAAAAGAAAATGAAATGTTAAGTCTGGTAGTAGTCAGGTAGTTGAGACTTCCTATGAGCTACATGTACTTTGTTGCATCCTCAAATTCATTCCATTTAGTGGATTTGAGATTTAAATTTTGTTTCATTCGAGTGATCAAAGGATTGCACTCAACCATGCCAAAATTTTTCAATAGATCTCCAATGTACTTCTTTTTAGAGAGGAATCTAAAATTCAGATGTTGGATTACTTCAATACCAAGATAATAGTGAATATATCCCAAAATTTTCATTTCAAAACCTTTCCTTAGTTCTTTCTTTATGGATGTGATGCAATTTTCATTGATCCATGTCATCAAAAGATCATCTACATACACCACAAGATATACGATATTTTTTCCAAATTTCTTGAAAAACAAAGTTGCATCATCAAGATCACAATGTTTGAAATTGTGTTTCAGAATATGCTTAATCAATTTACTGTACCAAGCTTGCGATGCTTATTTGAGGCCATACAAGGATTTGACAAGCTTATATAGTTTGTACTCATGTCCCTTCACAACAAGTCCTTTTTGTTTAGAGATAAAAACACTCTCTCAGATCTCCATTTAAGGAAGCATTTTTTACATTCATTTGATGGACTTTCCAACTCTTCAGAGCTACCAAGGAAAGGAGAGTTTGGATGGTATCCCATTTTGCTATGGGGCCAAAATTATCAACATAATTGACCCCTTCCTTCTGTACAAAACCTTTTTCCACCCGCCAGGCTAGCTTTATGCTTATCAAGTGAACCATATGCTTTATACTTTTTCTTGAAGACCCACTTGCATCCAATTGGTTTGGTTGCCAATGGAGGATCAACAAGCTTCCAAGTTCCATTATTTAGTAGAGCATCATACTCTTTCTGCATCACTTCTTTTCATTCATCATGAGAAGCGGCTTCTTTGAAGGAAGTTGGTTCAAAAAATGTATACAAATTTAATTTACAATCATAAGAAATATCCATATCAATAGGTGAATCAGAATCATCTACATAACCTCCATTCTATATACCAAAGCTTCTTGTCCATGTCTTTCCAACCTCATGAGGATGAACAATTTCAAGTGTCTATGTGAGCCATTTTGGAGGACCTTTCTGAGATGGCACTCACTGCTTAATTGACTAAGATGGACTTGAATCAAAATTTATCCTTCCAATTCTCTCAATCACATCACTCAAAGTGTCTTCTTGATCAATGGTTGGAACTTCATGAGGGGGGGAGAGTTCTTCAGAAGGAGATTACATAGATTTATCTAGTATAGGGACTCCCCCTTCAATATGTGGAATCTCATTATCAAATTCTTGAAAATACTTTGCATGCCAGAATCTGTCCAAGCAATCAAGTTGTCGCTCAACAACATTGTCAGTCTTGGAAGATTCAAGAAAGATCACATCTTTAGATATTATAAAATTATTATTTACTTCATCATACTTTGTAGGTATTTGAGTACCCCAAGAAGATACATTTTTTATTTGCACCAAGTTCATTTCTTCGTTCCTTAGGAATCAAGGCATAACAGGTGGAACCAAAATCCATAAGATGCCTTACCGAAGGAATATGGCCATACCACATTTCATAGGGAGTCTTTCTTTTAAAAGCATGAGATGGATGCATATTTTTAATATCCAAAACACACAAAACTGCATCAACCAAAAACATTAGCTTTACATTTTTAAAAAACATCATTGAATGTACCATATTTAAGATTGTCCTATTCATTCTATCAACTACACCATTTTGTTGGGGATTATAAGGCACTGTTGTTTGATGTTTGATCCCATGTAGGTGAAGATAATTTTCAAATTAATTTGAAGTATATTCTTTTCCATTATTAGCACAAATAGAGCCAATATGAGATTGTGTATCGTTTTCAATCCATGCGTGAAAGTTTTTGAAAGTTTCAAAAGCTTCAGATTTGTTCTTCAATAGATATGCCCAACATATTCTAGTGTAGTCATCATGTATTTATTACCATTTGCAGAAGGAATAGGCATATGTCTAGGTAAGTTAGAATGAATGAGTTTAAGATTTCTATGTTCTCTCAAATGAGAATCATGAAAAGACTATTTGTTGTGCTTTCCTAATATATAAGCATCACATTTATCAAGTTTCCTAGGAATGGTTGGAAATCTAGTAACATTGTTTCTCTTCAATAAATGTAGGCTGTCATAGTTCAGATGTCCAAATATAGTATTCCATAAGAGACTCGATCATAGTGTACCTTCATCAAATTGAGTACTATATGAAAAATTTTGTGCATGAGCAGAGGTTCCTTGCAGCTTTAGAAGTCTTTTTTCTTCTACCCCAGTCATGATAAGTGAGTTTTCTGATGCTTTTCTAACCTCAATTCTGCCATCAAATATGTGTATGGAGTGTCCTTTTTGGCAAATGTGAACCAAAGACAACAATTTTCTCTGCAACTCCGATAGGTAGAGAACATCATGTAGAAGAAATTCTAGGAGACCAAGCAATTTCGGCCTGATGGTACCAAGCTCTAATGGCTTGAGTTTTGACTTGTCTGCAAAGTAGACTACTCCATCAATATTGTCAGTGAATTATTCAAAGAGAAATATTCTAAAATTCATGTGGTAAGTTATGTTGAAAATGAAACAAGAAAATCCTAATTTAACTTTTCCTTGAATTAAATTAGGGATTAAATTGTAATTCCATATCTCATGACAACTTGTAATAGTTAATTAAGTTAATTTGACATAGTTATCTCAGTTAATTCATGTTGAGGGTCTAACTAGAGTCATGTAGAGTGTATCCTACAATTAGGAGCACTAGTTGAGTTTAATTTGAGTTGTATTTATTTAGTTCAGTCTAGCTAAGTTAAATTCATTTAAACTAGTTCCAACTGATGGAGGAATTAGTGGGAGATCTGAAACAGTGGGGTGTAACCAACAACAGTGGGGTGTAACCAACATCAATGGGGTGTAACTCACTGTAGTGGAGTGTAACTTACTATAGTGGGGTGTGACTTACTGTAGTGGGGTGTGACTTACTATAGTGGGGTGTAACTTACTGTAGTGGGGTGTAAACTGTGGTAGTGGGGTGTAAAATGCGGTAGTGGGGTGTAACCTACAGTAGTGGGGTGTAACCAGCACTAACTAGTAAACTGAAGATTCACTCATAATTAACTCATGCATGTCAGATCCGAGAAAGATCCAATTGAGTTTGGAGTTCAAGGACAATGTACTATCAATTTTATAATCATATGAATTGTACAAGTGGTGCATGCAATCAGAGGAAGGCCTATGAGGATTTCACAATTCATAATTGTGGGATTTCCCAATTAAATATGGGCTAATTCCCAAGGGAACTATGCAAGGAATTATGATAATTGGCTGAGTATTGGCTTGAGCTTGTTTGGGAAGTAGTGAGATAGATAGAGATAGTGCAGAGGTTGCTCAAGCTTGATCAAAGAATTGTAATCTTCTCATATTTTCCAATTAATGCAATATACAGATAGGAGGGGTTCTTCGTTGTGGCTTTCCCCAAAATATCATTTTGTTATGTTTGATTGAATTATTTCTCTTATATTCTTCATGATTTCATCTATCATTTATTGTTTCTGTTGATGAGTAGAGTAGATTCAAGTCAACTGATTTAGAATATTACAATATGAAATTTAAATCTACAAGGAATTTCTACATGGTAAAGGAGCTGAAATCACTATAGAAGAGGATAATATGAGTTTTTCTTTTGTAGGAGAAATTGAATTTGTAGTATGATACTTCAGAGCCAGCAGGATGTCATTCTACGGATTGAGACTCGAATATGCTCTTTAGGGTAGTTCAAACTATATTATTTGGAAGGACATGATGGTGGCAGTATTGGAAGACAACATGCTTAAGGAATTCATAGACAATGATATTCCTAAGCCAATTGATCCTCAGGATTTAGTAGAGTGTAGAAATTGTGTGACAAAGGCGAGAAGGATTATCCTACAAGGAGTTCGAGATCATATTGTCTCGAACCTCCACAATAAGGAAACTCCATTTTCAATGTGGAAGGCCTTGATAGACCTGTTTCAAAAAATCAGTAACCACAGGAAGCTAGCACTGAAGGACAAGCTCAGAAAGATCAATATAGAGAAGGCTGACTCAATACCAAATTACTTGACTAAGTTCACCCAATGTCAGGATGAGCTTGGAAGTGTTAGTGTTACATTTTTTGAAGATGATATGGTGAGCCTAGCACTTCTATGCCTTCCCAAGATATGGTACAGTTACCAGGACATAGTGCATGGGAGGGAGAAGCTACCAAAGTGGGAGTGATTGTGGTCCGACTTGGTACAAGAAGAGATTCAACGAAGCACTAGAGATGGATCCTCATCCAAGGAAGATGATGAGGAGAATGGTGCCTTAGCTGGAAAAGAAAAGAAAGGGAAGGGGAAATCATCCCATTTAGATTCTCGTAAGGGTGGCAATAAGAATGATTTGTCAAAGATTAAATGTTTTCATTGTCATGAGCTAGGACACTATTGATCTAGGGATCTTTTGCTTATAGATGTATCAAAAGAATCACATGTAGAAATTGCAGCTTAACATAGAAATTTAATGTGCACATGAGAGGAGAAGAAGAAACACATAAGGCATGAAAATAAGACAAAAAGACTTGATAACGAAGTTCGTCCAACTTGGACTACGTCTCCAGGCCCTGCTTGATCAATGGGGAGGCCTTCATTCATTAAATGGCATGAAAATAAGAGAATACAATTATCAGTTACATAAAAGGAGTCTTATACCTCCATTTTGGAAAATGGTTGAGAAATGGAGAAATCAGATGGAGAAATAGATAGCACCACTACGTTCGTGGCATCGAGAAGGGCAGAAACCATATAAAATTTGCCCAATTTAGACAAAATGAACTATCGGCCATCCTGCGCTACTCCTGCCTCGAACTACATGCCAAAATCCTCTCCCCCTACTTTTTTCATTCATCGGACTTTATAATCATTAATTTGTTACAATGTCATTGAAATTAGAGTCTGTTGGATTATAAGAGAATGTTGTTCTAATGGAGGATTAGTCAGGCACGATGAATCCACCCTTCCTTCACAACAAAACCCGAAATAGTCTTTTTTTGTTTAAACAAACAATACATGCAAAACATTGAAAAATCTGGAAACCCCGAACTTCAAATTTTATCAAATCGAGTCCATAAACCCATCAGGTCTGGCCCTTTATCGCTGTCGGCATATCGCACTGTCAATGGCCCATGTCGAGGGGAATCGTCGATATTGCCGATATGATCCTACCCATTGATCGGTTTTCTGATCCGACAGCTGAGATTGCATGTTGCTATCGGCATATTGCAATTGCTACGGCTCAGGGTTCTTCCATATGGCATATGCCAATGCCGATCGTTGATGTCGATCACCGATGCCGATTGCATGTTGCCTACCTTAAGTCTCGATATTGCACATAGCCTGCCCTCGATTGTGATTAGTCAGAGATAGCTGATTGGGGGTTCATCCTGCTGGCCTTTAATCCATCCTTTTGACTCCTCCAGTTGCGATTTGTCCTATAAGGCTTAAAATCCATTTTTTAGAGAAAATGCCTCCTTTTTCAAAGGAACAAAGGCAGAGTCTTTTGGTGATAACTTCATCATCCAGACTCAGATTGGAGTGTCACTCACACCATTGGAATCAGGGCAACAAGAACTTTGATCTGATGTCAAGATACTCGCTTTTCTGCCACTTTGAATTTTGAGCTTTTCCATGCCATTGTGTCTGAAGATCCACCTGGATCAATCCTCCCCATTGAGGAGCTTTTGGACTGCCAAAAGCTTTTATTAGTCAATTGGCAAGTGAGGGAATTGTTCCCTCACTCTTTCCTTCTCCAGCCATTTGCCTTGCTGGGGTGCATCCCCTTGAAACCAACTCGAAGGTATTCCCATGGACGACTCAGAATAGGGAGTGCTGTGTAGAGCCCCAGTTTTCTATTAGAGGGCTTTGAAACAGAACACATCACATAACCCTTTACATAGCGAGTCACAATGTTGTTCATATGAGGCCAAAAACAAAATCCTTGTACATGACATAAAGTCTTTTCGACACCAAAGTGTTCAGACACAAGAGTGGTGTGGGCCTCTCGAATTACATGTACTAGTTCCCCTGTGGGAATGCATAATTTGCCAAGGCGATACAACAGTTTCCCCTGCAAGTGATAGTTGTCCACCTATGAACCATGGGTTAGTTTTGCATAAATCTCCTTAAATTCATCATCGTTAGCATATTGTTCAGCATAACTCTCAAAAGACAATGAAGCATTATGCAAAATAATAGAAGCAAAAATAGGAGGGTGAGATAGCATATCGGCCACTTTATTGCTAGTGCCCTTCTTATACTTTATTACTAGATGAAACTGTTGAAGAAAACCCATCCACCTGAAATGATGAGATTGTTGTAACTTGGTTTGTGACTGAAGGTATTGCAAGGGCTGATGATCTGTATGGATGATGGTCTCCTTGCTGATCAGGTAGTGTTTCCACTTTTTTCGCACTCTGCACCAAGGCATAAAGCTCCTTGTCATAAGTGGGATAGTTTATCATAGACTAAGAAAACTTCTCAGAATGGTAACATATTAGTTTCTTTTGCTGCATCAGTACAGCTCCCATGGCATAACCACTCGCATCTGTTTCGATCTCGAATGGCTGTTGGGGATCTGGTAAGGCTAAGATTAGTGTGGTGCTGATCTTTTCCTTCAATGTTTCAAAGGAATTCTGCTGTCTTCCTCCCCATTGGAAGACCTGTTTCACACTTTTCAATGTGCAAAGGTGCTACAATAACAGAGAAATTGGCAATAAATCTCCTCCAATACTGGACTGCACCTAAAAAGCTACAGATGTCGGTTACACTAGTAGGCTTAGGCCAATTTACAATTGCTTCAACTTTAGAGGGATCAATTTTTAACTGACCATGACTAACAATATGACCTAGGTAACCCAAAGAGGTTTTCCCGAACTCACGCTTTGACAACCTTACATAGAGTTTTTCTTTTTTCAATACAACAAGAAATTTCTTCACATGACACACATGTTCATTCGAACTTTTACTAAAGACAAGTATATCATCTAAATATACAAGAACAAATTCATTAATGAAAGGCCTAAGAGATCATTTATGACCCTCATAAAAGTGGCTGGAGCATTGCAAAGTCCGAATGGCATCACCATCCATTTGAACAGCCCCTGTTTGGTCTTGAAAGCGGTTTTCCACACATCCTGCTTAGCAATTCGGACCTGGTGATAACCACTGCACAAATCCAATTTGGTGAAATAAACAACATTCTTTAACTGATCTAATAAGTCATCAATGCGTGGAAGAGGGTAGCGATTTTTCACCGTGATTTTGTTTAGTGCGCAGTAATCCACACACATCCTCCATGTGCCGTCTTTCTTTGGCACTAAGACAATTGGTGAACCACACGGAGAAGTGCTCGGCTTGATGACCCCTTGGTCCAGCAATTCCTGCACCTGCTTTTTGATTTCCTCCATCTCAAAGGTTGACATCCTCTACATGGAAATATTTGGTAAAGGAGCATCATGCTACAAATGGATCGCATGTTGGATTTCCCTCTTCGGAGGCAATCCCTTTGGTTCCTAAAACATCTAATCATAATTACAAATTAATTCACATAATTCCTGTTTATGTTCTTGATCACAACCCTGGAAAGAATCAACTACTTCTGCATCTTTTCCCCTTACAACCATAAGCATGCAACCCTTATTGGAATTCACCAGCCTTTTCATTTATCCTGTGCTTACAAGGCTGGCATTGATTTTAGCTTGATGAACCCTTACTATATATTCTACCCCATCTTTTGTGATTTGGTATTTGTTTTCATGACGGAAAAAGACTGTCTTTCTATCATATAGATACGAACTCCCTAACACCATGCCACAAATATCCAATGGTATCACATCAAGTTCTACTTCATCCACTAGCTTAGAAGCGATTACAAATTTTACTTTACACTGATTGGTTACATTCAGTTTTTCTTTATCATGTATCCATCGAAGCGACTAAGGTTTCAGATGTGTTTTTGTTTCTAAGCGGAGTTTCTTTACCAAGGATTCTGCAATTAAGTTTGCTTGGGATCCAGTATCAAAAAGAGTTTCCACTTTAGTATGATTTACAACAACTCTGATATGAAATAGCTCAATTCTCTTTCGATCATTAGGAAGGGACTCATTTACAGAACTAGTGCCTTCATGCGATTCAGAATTAACTTGAGGTGTAAGAGTACCTTTTGTTCCTGTTGCTGTGATTAATGCTTCATCCACCGAATTAGATCCAAGGTCTTGCTGCGCAGTTGCCACTGTCTTCCGCTTGCCTTTTCCTCCATACTTTTTCAGTCTCTTTTCTGGATGTTGTTTCCAACAGTGATCGTCATCGTGACCTTGCTTTTTGCAGTGATTGCAATACGACCTTTCTCCTTCTTTGGCTGCTGTCGTTTTCTTCTCCTTTCCTTTCCATTTCGCTCTAGATTTGCCATTGGGAGGTTTGAACGGTGGTTTTCTAGAATGATCATCTCTTTCATTTTTTCCCCTGTTCTCAATATGAATTGCCTTCACACTGGCGAAGTCAATAGTAGTTGGTTCAAACAACAATAATGAATGCCTAATGTAACTATGTAATGAGCCAATGTACTTAGTTACTACTTCAGGTGTATCAAGTGCAATACCCAAATTAAGTGCTTGCTTTCTAAACTCCTATGTAAAACTTTGAACATCCTGACTTTTGCCTTGCCTTAAATACTACCAATTCATTAAAGATTTTTGCTTTTAACCCAAGAGATAAAATTGTTCCTTTAATGTAGAAATAAAATCAGGCCATGAGGAAAAAAGGTTAACAACATTCTTACTGCTTTGCAATTTTCTCTCCCACCAAACGAGAGCGGTGCTGCTCCGCCGTAGAGAGGCTAGCTAAATCTTTGCCTCATCCTGCATGATTTGCTAAATCCTGTAGTAGACCTCAATCTGCCTAATCCAATTTGCTTCTCTGTGTTACTTTCACCATTAAACATGGGAAGATCAAATTTGACATCTAATTTAAAGAAAGGTTTCTTAGATGCATCCCTTGAATTTCTACGATTATGGTGGTGAGAGGAAGAAGAACTTTCACTCGTGGAAGGAGAAGGAGGGGGTTCTTCTCCACCATTTCCATGCACTGAACCTTGTTCTTCTGGGTTTCTCTCTTCTGCTTTCTCCAGCCTTGAAAGCAACTGACTGACATTCTCTTCCATTGAATAGAAGGTTTTGCGAAAATTGCGCTCCTCTTCAATACGAGCCTCTTCATCTGCCATGTTTCTCCTTCGATGTGCATGCCCCACTTCAGGATCGAAAGGCTCTAGTTCCCCTTTGCCTCTTCGGAGCCTATTTCTTGTTAGCATACAAACATGCAATTCACATCTAAAAAGACCTGCTCTGATACCACTTGATCCAGGGATCTTTTGCTTATAGATGTATCAAAAGAATCACATGTAGAAATTGCAGCTTAACATAGAAATTTAATGTGCACATGAGAGAAGAAGAAGAAACACATAAAGCATGAAAAGAAGACAACAAGACTTGATAACAGATTTCATCCAACTTGGACTATGTCTTCGGGCCCTGCTCGATCAATGGGGAGGCCTTCATTCATTAAATGGCATGAAAAGAAGAGAATATAATCATCAGTTACATAAAAGGAGTCTTATACCTCCATTCTGGAAAATGGCTGAGAAATGGAGAACTCAGATGGAGAAACAGATAGCACCACTGCGTTCGTGGCATCAAGAAGGGAAAAAACCATATAAAATTTGCCCAATTTAGACAAAATGAACTATCGGCCCTCCTGCGCGCCTCCTACCTCGAACTACGTGCCAAAATCCTCTCCCCTGTACTTTTTTCATTCATCGGGCTTTATAATCATTGCTTTGTTACAATGCTGCTGAAATCGGAGTTTGTCAGATTATAATAGAATGTTGTTCTAATGGAGGATCAATCGAGCGCGATGAATCCGCCCTTCCTTCACAACGAACCCCGAAATAGCCTTTTTTTGTTTAAACAAACAATACACGCAAAACACTGAAAAATCCGAAAACCCTAGAATTCAAATTTTATCAAATTGGGTCCATAAACCCATTGGGTTTGGCCCTTTATCGCTGTCAGCATATCGCGCTGTCAATTGCCCATGTCGCAGGGAACCGCTGATCGCCGATATGATCCTAACCGTTGATTTGTTTTCTGATTTGACAGCTGAGATTGCACATCGTTATCGGCATATCACAATCGCTACAGCCCAGGGTTCTTCCATATGGCATATGCTGACGCTGATCGCCGATGTCGATCACTGATGCCGATCGCATATCATCTGCCTTAACTCTTCATATCGCACATAGCCTGCCCTCGATTACGATTAGTCGGAGATCGCTAATTGGGGGTTCATCCCGTCGACCTTTAATCTTCCCTTTTGACTCCTCCGATTGCGATTTGTCCTATAAGGCTTAAAACCCATTTTTTTTTAGAGAAACTGCCTCATTTTTCAAAGGAACAAAGGCAGTGTCTTTTGGCGATAACTTCATCATCCAGACTTGGATTGGAGTGTCGTTCACACTGTTGGAATTAGGGCGACGAGAACTTCGATTTGATGTCAAGATACTTGCTTTTCTGCCACTTTGAATTTTTAGCTTTTCCATGCCATTGTGTCTGAAGATCCACCTGGATCAACTATGCGAAAAATTGTCTGCACAAGAAGGCTGGTAAGAAGCCCTCAGGAGGAGCGGTAGATGAATCTCTTGCTTCACAATCAAGCTAATTTCACCCTCATCACTTGCATGGTGACATCGGTGATGGGTAGTGTTTGGTACCTGGATAGTGGAGCCTCATTCTATATGATTGACTAGAGGAAATTTGATTTTAAAAGGTTAACATTGAATTTCCATGTCATAATGTATAAGCCAATCAGAATCCTTTAAAATTCAAAAGTGATACTGGTGTGACTAGGCATTGGCAAATTTTTAATAATATAATTTACCTAGCTTAAGCATGAATGGTGCGGAAGCAACCAAAAACTACATTAAATATTAAAATTAAAATTTATATATTATTCTATAAAAGTTATAGTATCGATAATATTTTTAATGATGCATAGCTAATTTGAATTTTAAATTTACCTTTTAAATTTAAATTTTATTAATCTTGTCTAAACAAATTAATTTAATTGTAATTAATATATATATATATATATATATATATATATATATATATATATATATATATATTTTATTTTAATACAAGTTCATTTCTTTGGTTAATTTAAATTTTAAATTCACTTTTTTAAGTTAAATTTTATTAAATCTTGTGTTAATAAATTAATTTAAATATAATATATATAGTTATCTAATTTCAATGACATATAACTAATTTAAATTTACCGTTTTTTTAATTAAATTTTATTAAATGTTAGGATAATAAATTAATTTAAAGATAGATTATATATATTGTTATTTTGATAAACGTCACATTTATCTTGGTAACTTTGATAAAAGTAAAATAATAAAAATGATATATTAAAAAATTGTCTACATGAGATTATTTTATTAATTTCTTAATTTTTTCTTAGGTGGCTATTTTTAAGTTGACATTTCCTCTAATTGGAAAAAACAAAGAGTTCTTCAGTGACTTAGAGGAGAAGGACCTCTAGATTCACTTCGAGATGGAATATGATGGGAGGTATAGTGCGATCAACATAGGTAGTGTTACCTTTCAAAGGAAGTCTGGTACTCCTCCCACATTAAAACATGTCATGTATGTTATAGGTTTGAAGAAGAATTTGGTTTTAGTTTCCATGTTGGAGGACAGTGGCTATGATGTGATATTTAGCATGGGAAAGGATTTTTTTCATCACATAGCTTTAGGATAGGTGAAGCGGATCAGGTTTCAAGTGAAGAACCTCTACAAATTGGATGTAGAAGTTTGCGCTTCTTTGAGCATTAAAGTAGAGAAGTTTAAGAGCCGAGACATCGGTGAGTTATGGCATAGAATATTGGGCCACTTGCACCATGAAGCTTTGAAGATCATGCAACATATTTCTACAGGACTTCCCAAGAGTACACTAGAGAAGAGAAACACATGCAAAGGGTGTACATTGGGGAAGCACACCAAAACTTTCTTTCCTGATAAAGATAATGGAATGCAAGCGATCCTTGATCAAGTTCACTTAGATGTTAGTGGACCATTCTCTGCAGCCTCCACAACCAAGCACAGGTATTATGTAATATTTGTTGATGAGTTTTCTCGTAAGTGCTATATTTTCTTCATGCAGAAGAAAGATCAAATGTTCACTAAATTTTGTGAATTTAAAGCACTTGTTGAGAAATATACTGGCAAGAAAGTTAAATCTCTCAGAAGCAATAATGATGGAGAATACGTCTCAAATGAATTCAATAAATTCTATGAATCCGAAGGAATTTGGAGAGAGTTAATAACATCTCATAACCCGTGGTGGGCTCCAGTATTGCAGCAATAATGCTGCAACTCCTGGGACTCCCTTCTTTACTTTTATCAACCCGGTAGTTCGTAACAAACTTGGAAGCGATGGTGCTGTATGCACAAGTACTAGCTCTTGCCGCAGTTGTCACTTGGTCAGCTGGCACAAGTCTGCTAGGGGCTTAAGCCAACTTCTATGAGCTCTTAGAAGAAGCTTTTTAACTGATGGACGAAAGCTAAATCAAAGGAAGCTAATCTACTTGCGGAGAGAAACTGAAAGCCAAAAAGTAATGCAAACCCTAGCAAACCCTAATTCTACCAACTAGTCCTACTGATGCAAAGGAGAGGATGCAAACTATTAAAAGAGATTCCATTACTTCTATGAAGGTAAAATTCATGTGTCTAGACTACCTCTATCTGAAGAAAACATCTTTTTGTATTTTTGAATAAGTTATCAAAATTATCATGCATGTGTTTTTAACTGGCTTTTTGCTGTGCAGGGGTGGATCAAGGAGGAGAAATGCTTGGAAAAGGTTGGGAAGGTTCAGAGAGGGTATATGGAGTCCCTAACACCCTTCCAGAGAGTCTCACAGAGTTTGGCTATCAAGAAACCTCATTCGTGAGCTTCTACAGGAAGTCTGCAGGGGTTCTACAGGATGTTTCAGGAATTTCTACAAGATGTTCAGAAATTTCTACAGGATGTTTAAGAATTGGATTTTGGAGGATGGGTGAGTGAAGGAAGATGCATGGATGGATAAGGAGGTAGGATGGGGGCCTGAAATGACCTAGGAACTGATGGATGGAGTGGTGAGAGGGTGTAGAAGGCTGACTTAGGTTGAAGAAGGTTAAGACAATGGAGGAGCAAGAAGGTAGGGTTACGTGGGCAGAAGAACAGTTGTGATATGAGGAACCTAACTAGGAGATGGAGCAGCTAGCCTGGACGAAGCTTAGGCGGATGAGAGAGTGGTGGAGATGCCCTGCACGGTGTACATTTAACCGAATCAACAAAGTCCTGCACACAATCAAAGTCTTTGCTAATCTACTCTAACTGTCAATGAAACAAATGAACAACAACTTTATTTATAAAGAGAACCATGTACATCACTTAAGCAAAGAAACATTTCAAAGGTCCGAACGCATAACTAACTTCTACAAATGAAGACATTACACCAAGGATTGCATGGTCAAGCAAACTAGTGTTTTTGTTGGGGTAGCACTGTTTCTGCAATTCCAGCCCCTGATCCAATAAGGATGAGGTGAAAATGAGAGTGTTGTCGACCCTTTTCTTGGAGCTTTAACTGTTATTATCCTACCAATCTATTGTAAACATCTGAAGCAATTCTATTCATAACCAGTGACCTATTTAACCAACACAACTAAATCTGCTTAACAGAAACACGTTTCAAATGCATAAAAGGAAAATCACGATGCATAAAAAAAGGTAACAGTACAAAGAAGGAGGCCCTAGGCTCTCAGGTTGGGCCCAACCTCGAGAGCTATGGCTCCTATAGAAAACTCAGAGCTGATATAAAATCGGACTGCTTCTCATTATCAAAAAATCATCATAAGTCAAGAGTTATGCCGAAAATGGCTACAAAATAAAGCTAGCAGCACTGTAGTGCAAAATATGCAAGAGTTTCCAAAAAGTCCCCCATGAAGGCTAAGGCCTTAACATTTATACACCATGAGGCCCTAGTTGGCCTCCTAAATCTATGGGACTTGGCTGCCCAAACTTTGAGTAAACAGCTCCTTCCAAAATCTGTTTGGCTGCCTTCTAGATCCGGTTTTGGTGGCCTTTGGAGCTCGGAGTTGGGGGTGAGGATCCTGAGGAAGGCTATTTAATGCCATAGACAACCCCCCTATGAATCCTCAGCCCAAGCTTGGCTATCTTCTAGCCCATGATTGCTCAGTTTTGCTCCAACATGTGTCAAAAAACCTAAAATGAGCATGTGTTAGCCACCTAGGAGGAGTGACTACCCTTATTCGTACAAATGACATAAACATACTGAAAAGTAATGCATAAGTTATGAAAGATGAAGGATTGAACAAGGATAATTAGGCCAAATGAGCCCAAAATGTTACCAAATGTGGGGCTCATCATCACCCCCTTGCTAAAATGATTGCTCATCCCTCAGCAACTAGTCCAGCTCCTCGTCTTTCATTGCTTTAATCGCCACCCTCACATTCCAGGCTTCTGAAGTAGTATCCTCCTCACTGTCATGTAATCCGGCCTTCCTTTCCCACTGCTTATGCTCTTCTTTTTCTGTGCTTCCTTCTAACAATCCCAAAAGCAAAGGTGGACTTAGCTTGAGGCCAATCCAGCTGGCTTGGAGGTTCTGCATAGAATTCTTGTAGAGAGGCACCCGTGCCAAGGCCTCCCTCATTCTAGTTGGAGTGTGATATTCCCTGATTTTGAGGCTGTGGGACAGTGTGTTACACCTACGGGTGCAAGCATGAACACAATTGTCCCCTAACAACCACTCCATATCCTCGAAGTGTGCTATGGCTTGAGCCTGCCAATCCATGTATTCTAATAAAGCCTGAGAGTTGGTTGCTAGGTGCTGGTGGGCTGATATCAATGCTGTGCGGTCCCATGGCTCTGGTCTAATCAGCAGTGGTTCATGGAGTTCTCAGTTCATGACATTTTTGACCTCTGCCGCTCTCGTTTCTTCGTGGTTTAACCATGAGGTCATTGCCATCAGCTGCATATCCCATACTGCTGTGTTGGGGTCCCATGAGGTTACATTTGGAAGGGCCAAATTATGAAGGTAGAATGCTGATAGCTTGGCCTTATCCTCTGTTGAACTGCTGTTACATAATTCTGTGAACTGCTGGGGATTTTGGATTTGGGAGGTACCCCTCTGTGCCAATGCATTAATTTGGAATTGCAGCCACTGGTCCTCTAGGTATATGCCATAGGATTTGGCCGGCTTCCTACATTGCAGAGCGTCCATTGCCCAACTGGCCATGTAGGCCAGTTGCACCTCCTTTTCTTGCACCTGCTGTTTTAGAGCTTGTATCTCTATGCTTGCCTGCAATTCTCTTTCCTGTAGTTGCTGGATTAGTACCACAAGATCAGCTTGCATTCCTTCTTTTTCTTGGGGTTCTGCTGTGGTGTCCTCTGGTGCTGTGTCCCCTTCTTTCCTCTGTCCTAGTAGCTATAGTTTGAGCTTCTCATTTTCTTCATGTAGAAATACTCGCTGGCAGTTTCCCACATGTTTTTCCATAGCCAATTCTCTTCTTGCCTCCTTGAGTTGTTCCTCCAAAGGGCCTATATCTGCTACTCCTTTAGACTTGGCTATTCTCATCCATGTGTGGGTCCTCACCCTTTCTTCCTCTAGTGCAATGAAAAGCGGCACTGTGAATTTCTGTGGAATGATTTTTCCGGCCTCCAAAAAGTTATAATAAGAGCCCAAGCTGGGCTGGGGGCTAGGTTCCATAATGTGCTCTACCTCTTCTTCCTTTTGTGGTGATTTGGCTGCCTCCCCTTCCATTCTTTCGGTCTCCTTGAGCCTGGCTAATGTTTCCTGTAGGACGGCTTTAGCATCTTGTAGAGAGGCTTGTGAACCCAATCTTTCCATTCTCTCCCTCCAGGTAGATGTCTTCGGGCTCCCCCGCTCATAAGTGACTGATACTTTGGAGGGGGACTTCTCCTTTGGCGAGGTAGGGGTGTCTTCAATGGTAATTGGGTCTTTGGATGGAGGTTGGGGCCTGCCGGTTTTAATTCTTACACTTCTTCTTGCTTTGAAATACAGAGGAGTCTCCCTCTTTCATTTTTCCTTTAGCTTGGGAGAGGTACTTAGGGTGGCCAGCACAGCTGCTGCCTCCCTAGCAAGAATTTCGGCCTATTTCTCCTTCTGCTTCCCTTTTTTAGGACTTCCTATAGAAAGTCCTGTAGTGGCTGATTTCTGGCTTCCTGTAGAAGCCGTTTTTAAACTTCCTGTAGAAACATACGGCGCCGTTTTAGCCTGCTTGGCTTAGGGTGCTTTTTCTTTTAACTTGGCTGAGGCTGCCTTAGAGGTGCCCTCACTGACGTGGACTTTTTCAGTCCTTTCCACCCTGCTCTGTAGTCTTTTCTCCCTGGGTGTTGGTGTGGTTTTATCACCCCCTATTTTGGCAGCTTGGTTTTTCTCTTGTGTTCCCTTCTGTTCTTTCTTTGGTGTTTTTCCCGGGGTTTCTTGTCCTTCAACTTTCTTCTCTGCTTGAGTGTGCTCCTTCTCCTCGCTACTGGAGGAAGTGAGCTCCTCGGCCAAAATTCAGATGTCATCATCCTTAGACAGATTCCGAAAAGTTTCCCAGGAGAGGGGGACGCTGTAAGTGTGGAGTGCATCTTCCACGAGGAGCTTGATAAGCCCATGATGGGCTAGCTGGTATGGCGTCCCCTCTCTCAGTTTGGTGGAACACTCAATCATGGATTGCAGGAGGAAGTAAGGAATGCTCAACTTTTGCTCTGAGGGTAGGTCCATTTGGTGCCTGAGTTCTGTGAGCAACCGGAAATTATAGCCATACACAATGCTAAATTGCCCCTCACATGTAATATGCTTCATAATCTGGAGGCTAACTTCATTCTAGAGTGGCTGTAGGCTAGTTCTTCGAACTCCATTCTTGTCCTCTGAAAATTGTTCCTCTGGCAAGAAGAACTCTTTTTTAGCTTTCTAACCCAATTTTCTCTCCTCCTTATCCCAGGGTACCCCCATCGGTAGATCAGTTACTCTGCTAATGAGTTGTGGGGTGAGTCTGAGGGTCAATCCTCTAAAGTTGACAATAGCCAATGTCCTTGACTTTGGCTTCAACGACCCTAGGAATTCTTCTATGATTTTGTCGTCGTGACCTTGAAGCTTGTCACAAAATGACATCCATTGTGCACGGGAAAACAAGTCCACCACCTCAGGGGTTTCCCGTAATTTCTTGGAGTCCGAAGGCTATTTTCTAATGAACCCTCCCGGCATGGTAAAAAACTGTTTTTGGTTGTTCTGAGCTTGCCTGCTCGTGTACAGAAGGAGAACTTCGGGGTTTTCTAGATAGAGTGCAGAGCTATGTCTCTGTTATGCACACAGTTATATAAAATCCACAACTTTCTACCAGTGAGCCTTGCCAGTGGCTCAATTGTAATTCAAAACCCCGGAGAAAATCCTGCATACATACTACGACGACAATTCTCATGCAGCGATAAGAAAACGGCTTGTAAATTCATGAACAGACTTTTATTCACACTTTCCTACCCCTTCAACACGTCGACTTCACCACCTTTTGAATCAATTGCATGGGAAAATTATGTTCAGGCTTACCTTATTCTAGAATTGCCACCTTCGACGTGAACAGTCCAAATCCCTTCGTAATGCTGGGCTTCCTGTAGCGCAGCTTCCTGTAGGAGTCGTGCACAGATTCTGGGGAACGCTTCAGTGGTTCTGGACTCTCTGTGTAGCAACAGGACATTGGAACATGCCGAGAACTCGGGCTAACATCCTTCAGAGAATTGAGGACACGTACTCGGCTGCAAAACGGTTGTGAATAAATGACTGCAGTGCATCATAAGTGATTTAGCCGGCTGATTTGAATTGTTGCGGAATTCATGGCGTAGGGGTGAGCTGTCCCCGTCGACTTGTTGGCCGACGTCACCGCTATCATTCCGCTGCATGTATTCTTGACCACCGAATCCTTCCCTTTGTATCTACCGCCGCCATTCCTGTTAGACTGCCGCTTCTCTCTGACTGGACGCTTCCCACGTGTCTATTTCCTGTCTTTTCATCATAACCAAAGCCTTTCAGATCCGACGAGGCTGTCGGACTAGTTGTGGTGGCCAGTTGAATGGCTACCCGACTTGTTCAACCCGTTCATTTTCACAATTACACACATTTTAGAGTATAGCTTATGTAATTCGACGAAATAAGGTTATGCACTTACCTGTGCGGCCGTGGACGTGGTTTTCTCAGGCTTCAGGACGAGGAATGCTGGATCTGCTTACTGCTGCTTCATGCACGGGCGCTGGAGCTCCTCTTCCTTGGCTGCTGGTGGCTACGAGACCTTGAGACCCAATTTCCTGGTGGTGAATGCTGCATGCACCGGCTTCATGAGCTGCTGGTGTCTCCATGGGATGTGCTCTAGCTGGATCAGCTGCTACAGGATTCCTGTAGGACATCCTGTAGCCGTTTCTCCTCCTGGGGTGCATGCCGAAATAATTGAGTCGCGTTCACAGGTGCAGGGTCCTGAGATTTCCTTGACAGGTAAAGCGTTGAGCCTCTGCATGCTTTATTTCCCACTTAAAAAATATTTTTCCTGAGAAACCAACGTTCTGGTATGACTGTGCAGGTATTTCGATCATATGGCAGCAATGGTGGTGAAAGGAGGTAGCACAAGTGGAGGATGGAAAAAAAAGAGTGGTTGCACGCCTCCTCATCGGACTTCAAGCTTCAAATTCTTCTTCATAATCGGTCCTGGCCCGTCCAAAGGCTCTACAGGATGTTTCCTATAGAAATATAGAACTTCCTGTAGAAAGTCCTGTAGCTTCCTGTAGAAGGCTAAACTATGACCAGATTGCGTCCAAACCTTGGAAGAGATGAGTGTTTATGGAGGGAGTGTTTGTGAGGTTGCCTGGTAGCATGGTAGGGACCCTTGTCCTTGAGTTGAGAGGCCTCCTTTTTGCATTGAATCCCTGCAACCTGCAACAGTTTCCAAAGATTAAGCTTGTTTTTTCTGTTTCTGCCTCTTTCTCTTTTTCTTTTTTCCTTTTCTCTTTCTTTTTTCTTCTTTTTTTTTTTTTTTAAGAGACAGCAGGGGCGCCTCAATGAGGTTTTGACCCCTACTATCTGCCTTGGGCGCCTTAGAGAGGTTTTCACCCAAGGGTCCTTTTATTCCAATTCTTTTTTAGAGAGACAGCAGGGGCGCCTCAATGAGGTTTTCACCCCTACCATCTGCCTTGGGTGCCTCAGAAAGGTTTTCACCCAAGGATCTTTTTTTATTTGCATTTTTTTTTTTTTTTTTTTATGATGCTCAGGGTATGCCCAAAACAGAGGCAGATCCCTTCTCTATGACCAGCACTGATTTTTCCACAGTTTTGATGAACTCTTGCCTCGAAAGAGGTTTCCTGTAGATCTTTAGTCAATGCCCATTGATGAGCATGGGGATGGCTTCTTCATCAATGGTCTGAATAAGGACAGAACCATTGTCATTACACTTCTCCATTGCATATGGTCCTAGCCATCTTGTTCTCAGCTTCCCCTTGAAATCCTTATGTCTGGAATCATACAACAACGCCAAATCTCCCGGCTGGAACTGTTTGTCATTGAGGTGCCGGTCATGCCATATCTTCCTCTAAAGTTGAACCACTTCTGAGTGGAGAAGGGCCTACATTCAGTGTTCATCTAACCCATTCAGCTACAATAACCTTTCTTGTTTGGCATGGCTGAGATCTAGGTCCAGCTGAGCTGCCATCCTCAATGTGTTGTACTCGAACTCAATTGACAACAAAGCTCTCTTCCCATAGACCAGCTAATAAGATGTGAAGCTGGTTGCGGTCTTCCAAGTGGTGTTGTAAGCCCAAGTGGCCTCAACTAGGCGATCTGCCCAATCCTTTCTGCTGCTGCTCACCACCTTAGTCAAAATCCCTTCTAATGCTCTATTGGTGACTTCCACCTGCCCATTTGCTTGAGGATGATAGGGGGTGGAAGTCCTATGCTTGATCTTGTGATGAGCGAGCAAGTCTTCAATTAAGTTGGAGGTGAATTAGCTTCCTTGATCGGTGACTAATTCTCTTGGGTAGCCAAATTTGTAGAAGATGTTTTTTCTTAAAAACTCAGCCACCTTTTCTTCTGTCGCTGCTTTGATTGCCTTGGTTTCCGCCCACTTTGTCAGATAGTCTATGCACACAATGATGTAAGACCTTTGCCTTGAAGGAGGATTGATAGGACCCACAAAATCCATACCCCACTTCTCAAATGGTTCAAGAGTCACTTGAGGTTGGAGAGGCATTTCGTCCCTTGGAGTCGGCTTCCCCATCCTTTGGCATCGGTCACATTGGCTGATATATCTTTTGACATCTTGATGAAGCGTGGGCCAATAGTAGCCTGCCTGTAGAATTTTGAAGGCAGTCCTCTTGGCTACAAGATGTCCTCCACAAGGCCCATCATGACAGGTTAGGAGGATGTCAAAGACTTCCTCCTCCCTTACACAACGCCTGAAGATCTGATCGGGGCCAAGTTTGAACAGGTTGCCCCCGATCCAAGTGAATGAGGCACTTTTCCTCACAATTCTGCTCTTCTCTTTTGAGGATAGATGCGGAGGGAACTGTGCTGAGACCAGGTAGTTTGCTATATCAGCAAACCATGGAGAGAGTATTGAGATAGCAAACAGATGTTCATCTGGGATTTGGTCATCCACTGTTCCATCTTCACCTGCAGGTAAATCCAGTCTAGACAAGAAGTCAACAACAACATTTTCTTTACCTGGTTTGTCAATGATAGTCAAATCAAACTGCTGCAACAAAAGTAACCATCTAATAATACAAGCATTCACATCAGGTTTATTCATTAAATATCTAATTGTAGCATGATCAGTATGTACAAACGTTTGATAGCCAGTGATGTAGTGTCGGAACTTGTTCAGGGCATGGACCATGGCCAAGAACTCTTTCTCAGTTACAGTATAATTCATTTCTGCCTTGGATAAGTTTTTGCTGACAAAGTATATGGCATATGGGAGTTTTTGTTCAACTTGTCCTAAGGCTGCCCCTATGGCTTTTTTCGAGGCATCAGTGTGGATGCGGAAAGGTAGGGCCCAGTTTGGACCTCTCAAGATCGGGGCGGACACCAACTTATCCTTTAATTCATTCAGAGCCCTTTGACAGTCGTCCGTTCATTTGAACTCAACATCTTTTGCTAAGAGGCCAAACAATGGCGAGGCTAGCTTACTGAAGTCTTGAATGAATCTTCTATAATATCCTACTAAGCCTAAGAAACTCCGAACATCTCTTACCTTCTGAGGAGGTGGAACCTTTCTGATGAGAGCAATTTTATTAGGATCCACCTGTAATCCTTGGCGAGAAATGGTATGCCCTAACACGGTCCCTTCAGTCATCAGGAATTCACATTTTTCAGGACTAAGGGACAGGTTCATCTCAATGCACTTGGTTAGAACTTTTCCCAGATTGGACAATGCTTCCTGGAAGTTGGACCCATAAGGAGTGAAGTCATCCATATAGATTTCCACCGAATCATGGACCAGCTCCGAAAAGATGCTCAATACTGCTCTTTGGAAAGTGGTAGGAGTGTTGCATAGCTCAAAGGGAAGGACTCGGTAAGCAAAGGTACCCCAAGGACAAGTGAAGGTGGTCTTATCTTGGTCTTCCGGGCTGATTTGGATCTGATTATACCCGCTAAACCCATCTAGGAAAGAGAAAAACTTCTTTCCTGCCAGTCCATCCAACACTTGATCTATGAAAGGCAGAGGGAAGTGGTCTTTCTTGGTGGCTTTGTTCAGTTCTCTGTAGTCCACACAGATTCTCCACTTCCCATTTTTCTTGGGAACCAACACCAGAGGGGAAATCCATTCGCTGTCCGAAATGGGGTAGATGAATCCTGCATCCAACAATTTTTGCAATTCTTCTTTGACAATGTCCTTAAGGGCTGGATTCATTCTCCTCTAAGGTTGCCTGACCGATTTACAATCTTCTTTAATGTAGATGTGATGGGTACAGACCGAAGGATGGACTCCTTTCATCTCCTTATAGCTCCAAGCAAAAGCATCTAGATGACTGGCTAGCAAGCTACACAGCTCCTTTTCTTGGGAAGGAGATAGGGAGGAGCTGATCTTTAAAGTTCTCTCGGGGCCAAACTCCACATTCTTAACTCTGGGAGAGGTTGGATCGGTCACACAGAGGTCCACTAAGGTGTTGGCTTGAGTATCCTCCACCAATTTCTCTAAGGACAATGCACTGGGAGGCGGATTCTGAATCAAGGTCTCAATCAAATCATCCTCGGTTTGAGGACCTCCACTAGTGGTTTCTAAGGTGCACAAGGGTGCAGAGTATACCTCATCCTCTTCTCCTTCTTCCAACCAAAGTGGTAAGTCATGCTCTAATAGAGGTTGGGCAGGAGGGTATAGGACTAGCTGCTTGGACATAGGACCATTTTTGATGGTCATGTTTCCTACTCAGCAGCTTATGTAAGCATCCGCAGTGGCTAACCAAGGCCTTCCCAAAATAAGGGGGTATCCAGTAAGCTTTGCCTTTGGTTGAAGGACCAAGAAGTCCGCAGGATACTCCCAAGAGTCAACAAAGACCAAGACATCCTCCACAATCCCTTCGGGAGTCACGGTGGAGCGATCTGCCAACTGCAGGACTGTCGAGGTCTTTCTTAAGGAACCCTGAAGGTTGAGTTTGAGCATGGTATCCCTGGTCATCACATTAATGGCAGCCCCTAAATCGATCAAGGTGTGGGGTAGGATGGTGCCATTGATGTTGACATCAACTACAGGACTCCCAGGATCCAAATACTTTGGACAGATTACTTGCCCCAACATAAGATCAGACAGTTGTCCTATGACATTGATAGTTGAGGCATCTCTTTTTCGCCTGCCTGGGTGCCTGAAACACTTTTCCTTAACCAATTTGTTGTATATCGGTACATCTTTGATGGCTTGGAGAAGTGGTATTCTCACACACAACTGTTTGAGTTCTCGCTCATTCTCTTCTGGGTCGGGTTGTGTGGTTACTGTTAGTCTCTCAGGAAAGGGTGGAATGGCTCTTGGTTCACTTTCCTGTTTATCTTCCTCGTCCTCTGGGGGAGGAGGTTGGAGATCTGGAAGAGTCTTCCCGGATCGCAGGTTGATCTCCTGGATTTCCACAGCATAGGTAGGGCATGTTGTTTCCCTAGTATATACCTGCTGGGCCCGTCGGTTGTTGGGGTTCGGGTTCGGTTGAGCAGGCATTTGGGGTTGTCTTGGAGGAGCAGGAGGTAATGGTTGTGGTTGAGCCAGTGGTGGAGGCAAAATGGTGGGAGGAGTGTTGTACTGGGGCCTCCACCCCGGTTGAGGTGCATTCCACTGAGGCTGTGGCTGGGCATGTGAGTGAAACGAATGAGTAGTGGGCTGAGTATGGTATGGAGGTGGGTAAGACCATGGAGGAGGTACAGACCAGGAAGGATGAGTGGGGGGACCCCAAGAAGGCATAGGAGCAGATTGGTTGGGGCTATAATAAGCTTGGGATGTCCCTTGCATCCCCTGCTGGTAAGGTCTATGTCCATGCGGCCTCCTTTGGTTGAGGAAGTAGAGAGGTTCGATGGGTGCCTCAGTCCCTTGGTATATGGCCTTAAATCCGGGTAAGGCTGGGAATTGGTTTGTGGGGTGGTCCTCCTCACAAACAAAACATACCTCTACTAAGTGTAATGGACACTCATTCTTAAGGTGCTTCCTCGTGCACCTGGGACAGAAGATGGCCAAAGCCCTCTCAGCTTCCTCTTTCTTCTGCTGGATTTGGAAGGGATCTAGTTGCATGGCAATGGTCTGTCTCACCTCACTTTTGAGGTCCTCCATCTGATTAGTAAACTCATGCTTGGAGAAGGTAGTACTAGCTGAAAGTGGGTTTCCCCTACCTCTTTTCCGGGCTGCCCTAGAGTGGTTTCTAAACACAGTCTTTATATCCTCATAAGGTAGTTGGTAAATATCTCCTCTAGCTAGCATGTGAAGGGTATCTAGAAGATCTTCAGGGACTCCTCGGAGCAGGACCAGCTTTAGAGATTCGGGGTCAAGTGTGCACTTGGCCCGTTTATAGCTAAGCTGGAACCTTTCCTCGTAATCTTCTAAAGACTCATCGTTTCCCATGGTCATCCGAAAGATTTCTCCCTTGGCTTCCTTGGACCTACAGTAGTCCCGGTATTTGGTATTGAAAGCTTGCTGCATCTGAGCCCAAGTGGTGATACTGTTTCCAGGTAACCCCATGAACCAACGTAATGCTGCATCCTTGAGGGTAGAGGGAAAGAGTTTCAATTTTTGCTCATTTTCTGTATAGTCATAGGTTCGACAAAGGAAAACAAACTCAAACAAGAAGGTATCAGGGTCTTCGGTAGTCAATCCATGGAAGTGAGGTAAAGCGGAGGGGCTTATGTTTTTCATTTTCATGTCTCCATTGGTCTCTCGGATGGGAAAGGCACCTTCTATTCTCTCATCTTCTCTTCTACTGTTTCGGTTTTTAGCCATGGCTTCAGATGGATTGTTCTCTAAATCTTCTTCTCTTATAGGATCTTCGTATATCTCAGGAGGCTCTCCTATAGGTTCTTCTAGATCACTGTCACCAAAGAAGAGAGAAGGGTGACTCAGTGAAGTGGTGGGGGTGTTGGGTAAGAATTTGCCGGTTTTATCTCTGTTCCTACGAGGCATGAAATGGAAAGACTTTTGATTTCTTTTGTTTTGTTTTGTTTTGTTTTTTTCTGGTACCTGCAAAACAAAAATAGATTGAACTGCAACTAACTATCTTGTTGAAATGGAAATGCGGAACTGAAACGAAAGCAGGAAAGGACTAATCTATTTTGCTCAAATGAAATTTTAGGAATGAAATGCTAGCCTACACTTGCAGAATTGAAATGCTAATCTACGCTTGCAAAATTGAAATTGCGGAATTGAAATGCTAATCTACGCTTGCAGAATTGAAATTGCGGAATTGAAATGCTAATCTATGAAAGCAGGAAATATCTACTCTACTTTTGCGGAAATGAAATTGCAGAATGGAAATGAAATAAACTATTTAGCAGAAGGCGAGAGTAGGAAAATAGAAGAAAAGCAACAATCACCAATACTCTGACGCTTCCCTGGCAACGGCGCCAAAAATATGGTGGGCTCCAGTATTGCTGCAATAATGCTACAACTCCTGGGACTCCCTTCTTTACTTTTATCAACCCGGTAGTTCGTAACAAACTTGGAAGCGACAATGCTGTATGCACAAGTACTAGCTCTTGCCACAGCTGTCACTTGGTCAGCTGGCACAAGTCTGCTAGGGGCTTAAGCCAACTTCTATGAGCTCTTAGAAGAAGCTTTTTAACTGATGGATGAAAGCTAACTCAAAGGAAGCTAATCTACTTGCGGAAAGAAACTGAAAGCCAAAAAGTAACGCAAACCCTAGCAAACCCTAATTCTACCAGCTAGTCCTACTGATGCAAAGGAGAGGATGCAAACTATTAAAAGAGATGCCATTACTTCTATGAAGGTAAAATTCATGTGTCTAGACTACCTCTATCTGAAGAAAACATCTTTTTGTATTTTTGAATAAGTTATCAAAATTATCATGCATGTGTTTTTAACTGGCTTTTTGCTGTGCAGGGGTGGATCAAGGAGGAGAAATGCTTGGAAAAGGTTGGGAAGGTTTAGAGAGGGTCTAAGGAGTCCCTAACACCCTTCCAGAGAGTCTCACAGAGTTTGGCTATCAAGAAACCTCATTCGTGAGCTTCTACAGGAAGTCTGCAGGGGTTCTACAGGATGTTTCAGGAATTTCTACAGGATGTTCAGAAATTTCTACAGGATGTTTAAGAATTGGATTTTGGAGGATGGGTGAGTGAAGGAAGATGCATGGATGGATAAGGAGGTAGGATAGGGGCCTGAAATGACCTAGGGACTGATGGATGGAGTGGTGAGAGGGTGTAGAAGGCTGACTTGGCTTGAAGAAGGCTAAGACAATGGAGGAGCAAGAAGGTAGGGTCACGTGGGCAGAAGAACAGTTGTGAGATGACGAACCTAACTATGAGATCAAGTAGCTGCCCTGGACGAAGCTTAGGCAGATGAGAGAGTGGTGGAGATGCCCTGCACGGTTTACATTTAACCGAATCAACAAAGTCCTGCACACAATCAAAGTCTTAGCTAATCTACTCTAACTGTCAATGAAACAAATGAACAGTAGCTTTATTTATAAAGAGAACCATGTACATCACTTAAGCAAAGAAACATTTCAGAGGTCTGAATGCATAACTAACTTCTACAAATGAAAACATTACACCAAGGATTGCATGGTCAAGCAAACTAGTGTTTTTGTTGGGGCAGCATTGTTTCTGCAATTCCAGCCCCTGATCCAATAAGGATGAGGTGAAACCGAGAGTGTTTTCGACCCTTTTGTTGGAGCTTTAACTGTTATTATCCTACCAATCTATTCTAAACATCTAAAGCAATTCTATTCATAACCAGTGACCTATTTAACCAACACAACTAAATCTACTTAACAGAAACACGTTTCAAATGCATAAAAGGAAAATCACGATGCATAAAAAAGGTAACAGTACAAAGAAGGAGGCCCTAGGCTCTCAGGTTGGGTCCAACCCCGAGAGCTATGGCTCCTATAGAAAACTCAGAGCTAATATAAAATTGGATTGCTTCTCATTATCAAAAAATCATCATAAGTCAAGAGTTATGCCGAAAATGGCTACAAAATAAAGCTAGCAGCACTGTAGTGCAAAATATGCAAGAGTTTCCAAAAAGTCCCCCACGAAGGCTGAGGCCTTAACATTTATACACCACGAGGCCCTAGCTAGCCTCCTAAATCTATGGGACTTGGCTACCCAAACTGTGAGTAAACAACTCCTTCCAAAATCTGTTTGGCTGCCTTCTAGATCCAGTTTTGGTGGCCTTTGGAGCTCAGAGTTGGGGGTGAGGATCCCGAGGAAGGCTATTTAATGCCATAGACAACCCCCCTACTAATCCTCAACCCAAGCTTGGCTGTCTTCTAGCCCATGATTGCTCAGTTTTGCTCCAACATGTGTCAAAAAACCTGAAATGAGCACGTGTTAGCCACCTAGGAAGAGTGACTACTCTTATTCGTACAAATGACATAAACATACTGAAAAATAATGCATAAGTTATGAAAGATGAAGGATTGAACAAGGATAATTAGTCCAAATGAGCCCAAAATGTTACCAAATGTGGGGCTCATCAACCCGCAACAGAATGGGGTAGTTGAAAGGAAGAACATAAGTATTGTGGGAGTGACACGAGAAATGTTACATGATCAGGGCCTATTGTTGCACTTATGGGATGAAGCATGCAACACCGTTGTTTATTTACATAATAGAAGCCCTCATCGAATTCTCAGGATGAGTACAGTAGAAGAATATTTTTCAGGTAAGAAACCAGATGTGGCACACTTCAGGATCTTTGGTTCATCAGTCTACTATCATGTTACCAAGGATGTATGAAAAAAGCTAGTGCCAACAACTGAGTTGGGCATATTTATAGGGTACGGTGATACACCTCACAACTATAGGGTGTACCTACCATCCAACAAGATGAGAGTGGTTCGTAGAGTTGTAAGTTCAATGAAGAGAAAAACATGAGATGTTCCCTTCAGAGGGAGCTTTTGTTACATGCAGAAGAGGATATTTTAGCTCCAAAGGAGGAACCTTGAGATGATGTGGAGTAGCCACATGCAAAGGAGTAGAGAGTGGAAGCACCCACTCATGCATAGACTTTCATAGATGGAAAAAAGTGCACCATAGAGGTTGATATATTGATGCATGATGCTAGTGAGAATGTGGGAGCACCCACATCATAGCGCAAGCAGAGGAGGTCACCAGATCGGTACACTGGCTACAAGGCTCTGAAGAGCGAGAGTGTAGAGGTTGATCCATCCTCATTTGAGGAAGCATTGCAGCAACCAGTATGGGTTGATGCCATGGTTGAGGGGTATGACTCCATTATCAGAAACAGTGTTTGGGAAGTGGTCCCAAGACTAGCAGACAAGTCAATGGTGAGTTCCAGATGGATTTACAAGGTAAAACAAGTAGCATATGGGAGTGTGGAGAAACACAAGGCTATATTTGTGGCCAGAGGATTCTCTTAGGTGGAGAGAATTTATTACAATGAGACCTTTTATCCAGTAACAAGGTACTCTTCAATCAAATCTACTCTACCATTGTCAGTGCAGATGGGATGGAAGATACATCAGATGGATGTGAAGATAGCATTCCTAAATGGTATGATTAAGGAAGAGGTGTATATTGAGCAACCGAAAGGATTTGAGACCTTCAATAGAGAGTCGCATATGTGCAAACTCAAGCGAGCATTGTATGGACTAAACAAGCACCTTGTGCTTGGTACACCAGGATTGACAACTATTTCACCGGGTTGGCATTCACCAAAAGTGAAGTAGATGCGAACTACCGTATTGTGGTTGAAGGTAAATTATTGATTATAGTATTATATGTCGATGATTTGATTCTAACAGGGAATGAGAAGCTGATAAAATCTTGCAAAGAGGATCTTTCAAGAGAATTTGAGATGAAGGACTTGGGGCTCATGCATTACTTTCTTAGTATGGAATTATGGCAAGAAGATGAGGAACTATTTGTCTCTCAGGGAAAGTATGTGAACGAGATACTGAAGAAGTTCCACATGGAGACTCCTCTAGCAGGTAATTGGAGGAAGGAAAATGCTACCTCAGCTGAAGTAGTGGAGACTACTATTTATAGACAACTTGTGGGTTCACTTATGTATTTGGTGAACACATGACCAAACATGTGTTTTGCAGTTAACCAACCTAGTCAAGCCATGCTTAATCCAACCAAAACTTATTGGAAGGTAGCTAAACATGCATTGAGATACCTCAGAGGCATCACTCAGTTTGGTCTTTGGTACAGATGGACAAAGGGAGTGAAGCTTCAGGGCTTCATAGATGAATATTGGGTAGGGAGTCCGTCCAATAGGAAGAGCACATTAGGGGGAATATTCAGTATTGGGTCTGCAACAATTTCTTTGTATAGCAAGAAGGCATAGATCAGTTGCACTCAGTTCAGGAGAAACAGAGTACATGGCTACTAGTCAAGCAACTTGTGAGGCTATTTGGATGAGAAAGATCCTTATTGGGTTATTTGGTCAACAGATGGATGCTACAGTGATTTACTATGAAAATCAAAGTTGTATCAAACTCTCTGAGAATCCATATTTTCATGATCGGTCTAAGCATATTGACATTTGGTATCACCATCTATGAGATTGTGTACAGAGGAGAATCATGTTGCTAGAGGACATTCCTACAAAGGAGCAAGATGCAAATATTTTGACAAAGGAATTGTCAAGATGCAAATTCGAGTTTCATAGAGGTAGGATTGGGGTAGAAGATAATCCCTTTCTTGTTGAGAGGGAGTTTTCAAAATGCAACAAGAAAATCCTAATTTGATTTGTCCTTGAATTAAATTAGGAATTAAATTGTAATTCCATATCTCATGAAAACATGTAATAGTTAACTAAGTTTTGACTTAGTTAGGTCAGTTAATTCGAGTTGAGGATATAACTAGAGTCATGTAGAGTGTTTCCTACACTTAGGAGCACTAGTTGAGTTTATTTTGAGTTGTAATTATTTGATTCAGTCTAACTAAGTTAAGTTCAATTAAACTAGTTCCAATTATGGAGGAATTAGTGGGAGATAAAAAACAGTGGGGTGTAACTAGTAACAGTGGGGTGTAACTAACTTCAGTGGGGTGTAACTTATTGTAGTTGGGTGTAACTTATTGTAGTGCGGTGTGACTTACTACATTGGGGTGTGACTTACTATAATGGGGTGTGACTTACTGTGGCGGGTTGTAACTTACAGTAGTGGGGTGTAACATGCATTAGTGGGGTGTAACTTGCAGTGGTGGGGTGTAACTTACAGTAGTGGGGTGTAACCAACACTGATCAGTAAACTAAATATTCACTCATAATTAACTCATGCATGTCAGATCAGAGAAAGACCAAGTTGAGATTGGAGTTTAGGGACAATGTACTTTAGTTGTATAATCATCCTAATTGTACAGGTAGTGCATGCAATCAACGGAAGGCATATGTGGATTGTGCGATTCATAATTGTGGGATTTCCCAATTAAATATGGGCTAATTCCTAAGGGAACCGCACAAGGAAATAGGATCTTGGAAAGCATCAGAATTGGCTTAGTATTGGATTGAGATTGTTTGGGAAGTAGTGAGATAGATAGAGATAGTGTAGAGGTCGCTCGAGCTTGAGAAAAGCATTGTAATCTTCTCATATTTTCTTATTAATGAAATATAAAGATAGTAGGGTTTTTAGTTTTTTCTTTCCCAAGAAAATCATTCTTTAATGTGTGATTGAATTCTTTGTCTTATATGCTTTGTGATTTCATTGATCATTTATTGTTTCTGCCAATGAGTAGAGTAGATTCAAGTCAAATGTTTTAGAATATTACAATCTGTAGTTTGAATCTGCAAGGAATTTCTACAAGTTGCTCCTGAAACAAGCAACCATGCATATTTCCATGAAGTAAGTGAAGAATTAAAAAGTCTTCAGTTACTCCAATATTGCAATGTGCCACAACATAATGAGCGGATTTGAGTTATTTACCTTTCCCTTTATTTGGTGATTTTCCTTTATCTTCATCCCTTTCCTGTCTGATCCTATCCCAAGAGAAATTACATGTGGAAGCATCATGTCCATTTATAGTACACCATATGCAATGAATATTAGGTATTCCTCCTTGGTAATTGTCTCTATTATTCTTCCTTTCATGTCCTCTTCAACCACCTCTTCCTCTAGAAGAGTCATGTTCCTGATTCTTCTATTTTTGTGCAAGGAACACACATTTTTTTAAGGGTTTGAGCATCTGTCTTCTTCTTCCCAAAATCTTTCTCGCTTTCACCAAACATGTCCACAGGAGAGTGAAAGGAAATCTCCTTAATTTTACCACTATCTTGTAATGATTCAAGATAATGGGAATAAGTGGGATGCAATTACTTGAAACAAGTTGTGAGAGGAAAATCCATTTTAAAATTTGTGGCTTATGTATCATGCATGATGGCTCTTATTTCAGAGGCTAAGGCAAGGCGATCAACATATTTTAATTCTAAATTGAACAACTTGATCATTAATTGGACTTCTTCAAGCTCGGAATGTGAGTCATATAATCATTTTAGATTATCTAAAGCATAAAAAACATCTATAAATGGTGTAATATGATGACTCACCTCTTCATTGATTAATGTTACAATCAAGGCATAGGATATGTTGTTCTTGCTCTTGCATATGGCGAGCTCTTTATTTGAAGTGTGCTTCTTAGGAGGATTACCTCCTTCTCCTTCACAAACTCCTTTCCATAACTCATTAAAAATTAGGGTTTGTTTTCTCCTCCTAGACTATTCATGGTAGTTCATTTTGCCAAAGAGAAATACTCCAACTATGGAGATGAGGGAATGCATCATCAAAAAAAAGACTATCTAATTTTAATTTCCAAAACAATCTCAGCTTTACTTTCTTCCTTTTATTTGACAACCATCAAACCAATATGGCAACTAAAAAACCAAGCCAATGTGCATATAAATCAAGGTATATATATTCAACTCAATATTCATATAATATCAATGCTATATCAATCTATTCAACATATAAAGTATGGCTCAAAGCTCGTATAATGTATATCATCAAATTGACACCATTATATACCCATGACGTGTCAATCAATGCTTTCAATAAAGAGCCTTCCAATATAATATATAAAGAGAATCCAATATGAAAAGGGCGAATGCACATATGTCACGTCACTTCATAGTATTCACAAATCATTTATGTCCTTCTAAGTTATTCAACACGCCATACCAAACCACACATAATTGAACAATTCAAACTCACCATACATGGTCTTCAACGCACCACTAACAAAGAATAGTTTATAGTCCTCAAAACAAATTCAACACAAAAAATGCATATGGCATGGAGCTCACCAGAAAGGACCAATGGATATGTTTTCAGTCCAATGCACATATACACCATCCATATGCTACCTTGTGATACCATGTGTGATCTTTAAATATGTATGCCATCACCATAACCAACACCAAATGAAAAGCCACAAGGCATTCTAAATGTAGGATATAGAGTTGGTTCAACTTACGACCTATGACATCCAACACATTGTGTATACACCAACCATGAGCAGCATATATTCCATGCACAATTCCACTTATCACAATCCATAGTCTTGATTGCAGAGGAATGACCATCATATTTCAAAACCCTCTCAATATTTGAATCAATACACAATGCATAGAATAAGGAGACGCCAGTGGAAAAAGCACATAGGATTTAGTGGAAAGAGAACATAACAAAGTTTTAATGGAAAGAGTTACATATCATAAAGCTAAATGGTACATGTAGCTCTAATACCATGTCAATCCAGGTTTATGTAACTTTGAATGAATTTTATGTTGCATTAATATATTTTATTGATATATACATTATGAGAGAGACTATTGGAATTTGTATTCTAGTGTCCCTTTGCCTTCCTTATTCTCTAATTTATAATATTTACAATATTTCCCAATCTCAAGGATTAGGTGTCAACAAGGCTACAATTGCATAAAAGGGTGCACTACCTAGGTTGTGTAGGCTAATGGGAGAGAATAAACTATTGGTTGGAGGTTATTGGAGTCACATACCTTGGCATACTACCTTGTTGATTCATGTGTTGATTATAGGTAGATTTATGTGAGCTATTATCTTAGGGGAGTCAAAACCCTAGCTCGAGGGTGACCCATTGCTAAGATACTATGAGTAGCATGATTTATGGAAGGGTGGAACGTGTGAGGTCTACAACCATTTAGTGCTACATTAATAATATAAGATATTTTCTTCTTGTGTTATTTATTCCCTTTTTGTGCATATTCCATGAATTTACATATATTCCCATGTATGATTAGCTTGTACATGCTTATTATCACTTTAGGCTATATATATGTATTCATTGCATAATGTAATGTATTTGAGATGCATGACAAAAGTTATCTGGAAACATGATTAAGGAGAATTTTTAGGGCATGGGTTTGTAGAGGTGGTAATACACTCTAGTGGGTGATTAGTGGTTATTACAAAGTGGTGTTAGAGTGAAGGTTACAACACCTGGTCCATATGAGTTGAAATTTTCTTCATAACGAAAAAATATAGGATGTATGGAAACTATTTGAAATAATTACTTAGGGAGAGGAAATGTGGTGAAGTTTCCAATTCCACATGCAATTTAGAAGAAGAAATACACTAGGAATGATAAGCCTACATGTATAAAGGTCAAATAGATTATTATAATGTTGGAGTCATCAAATGTATGTGTTACCTACAATTAAAGAGATGTCAATTTCGTGTAGAAAAAAGTTATGGAAAATAGAGTTTAATAACAAAAAAAAAATGAAAATTTGAGAATTTCCATATTATGGAATCAATATTGAGGTGGAAATTCTAGGTGAAAACTAAGTTGGCATGTGGAGGAAGGTAGGTGGAAAATAGGTGTCATGACTTAATGTTATCAAATTTCGATGGTTACTAAACCACCTCACATATTCGGATCTGAAATTGATACGACTTGTTAATCATCATCAATATCAATTCTTGGATACATCAAGAGAAAAAGTAAAAATTGATTTTTGTTAAATTATTCACCAAATATTGATCTATATTGCTGACCTACTTAGATGTCAACCTCTAGATGCATTGGGAGCATATGTAAAAAATTAATACCTTGTATGTTGCAACATGATATGGATCTAGACCATTGAATCGGGTTAATAATGGCAGTCAGATCCATTGGGGAATGCAACTTTTTCTAAAATTTCATGTATTTTACAACCTAATATGAATCTCCGCCATTAAAATGAGTCAATCACAATCATTCAATCCATCATGAATGCAATTTTATATAAACCATTACACATGGGAAAGGAAGTAAGGTATTTGCAGACAACATGGGATTTCTCGTTGCACCCACAAACTTCAAGAAATATGTCAAAACCCATATGGAGGAGCTTGATACCGAGGAATTTAAGATCTACACTCCATATATTTGGTGGTTACCAGTGTAATGTTATCTACTTATAAACTAGAGTATTTGGGCATCATTACTATTCGTGTTTATATAACTCACTTGTTAAAATGTCTCTCATTCGATTTAATCCTATAAAAAAAAAAAGTGGCAATAAACATTTTAACGAGAGAGCTATAAAAACCAGAACAATAGTAATTCCTATCAAGTCTTGTAAAATCCAAAAAAGGGGATATGTTCGCCAATGTGAGTCCAAAAGGGTACCAGAAGACTCCTAAGTGTAGTTGGAACTCCTAAAAACCATACAAATAATATTCCATGAGAATCCTAGGTTGAGAACCATAGAAAGGTAGTGGAACAACCTAATGGGCTACAAGTGTACATAATGGTACACTACCTCGGTTGTGTAGGCTAATGGAAGAGAATATACTATTGGTTGGAGTTTGTTGGAGTCACATACCTTGGCTTGCTACCTTGTTGATGCATCTATTGATTATAGATAGCTTTAGGTAAGCTATCACCTTAGGGGAGTCAAAACCCTAGCTCAAGGGTGACCCATTTCTAAGAGACTATGAGTAACATGAATTATGTAAGTGAGGTCTATAGGCATTTAGTGCTACATTAATAGGATAATTGTTTTTCTTCTTGTCTTTTTTGTGCATATTTCATGAATTTCCCATGGACAATTAGTGTGTACATGCTTATTATCACTTTAGGCTAGATATATTCATTGCATAATGGAATGCATTTGAGATGCATGACATGAAAAGTTATGTGGAAACAAGGTTGAGGAAATATTTTAGGGCATGAGTTTATAGAGGTGGTAATACACTCAAGTGGGTGACTAGGGGTTATTACAAAGTGGTATTAGGGTGAAGGTTATAATACTTGGGCTATATTAGTTCAACTTTTCTTGATAACGAAAAAATATAGGATGTATGGAAGCTATTTGAGAGAATTAAACAGGGAGAGGAAATGTGGTGAAATTTCCAATTCTACATGGAATTTAGAAGAAGAAATACACTAGGAATGATAAATACACATGTATAAAGGTCAAATTGATGATTAAAATCTTGGAGTCAACAAATGTAATGGTTAATTACAATAACAGAGATGTCAATATCATGTAGACGTAAGTTATGGAAAATAAAGTTTATTAACAACAACAACAAAAATTGAAAAATTGAAAATTGAAAAGTTCCATATTCAATTAGGGGAATTTTGAGGTCTAGAATGGGCCTCCTATGAAAAATGTACAACCAAAATAAACTTTATAAGAACTAATAAGATTCAAGATGATGATGTCAACCATGGGGGATGATTCACCATTTTTGGAGTAAAAAAGTAAAAATATTTAAAAATAATAAAATATTAAAACTACTTTTTCAACTTATATCCCTAAGGTTGTACTAAAATTTCAAGCGGGGGTACTCCTTGGATGAAAACTTTAATTCTCCATCCAAGGATTACCCATGTTGCATACTTTTGATGGGCCTTACTACACAAAAATGAGAAATACATGAAAAAACGTGATTACAATCACGTTTTTCATGTATTTCTCATTTTTCGTGTAATGGGGTCCACAGAAAGTATGCAACATGGCTACTCTTTAGATGAGGAATCAAATTCTTCATCCAATGAGTTTTACCACTCAAAATTTAAGTAAACCTATAGGGGATAAGTTGGAAATATGGGTTGAAAAAATCGTTTTTTCTTTTTTCCCTCTAAAATTTGATGATGTAATCTAATATTATTTTATTCTATCCACTTTTATTTTATAATTTCCTTAGGAAGCCCATTTTAGACCTCAAAATTCCCCTAATGATGGCATCAATATTGAGGTGGAAATTCTAGGTGGTAGCTAAGTTGGCATGTGGAGGAAGGTAGGTGGAAAATAGGTGTCACAACGTAAGTCTATCAAATGTCAATGGTTGATAAACTCCCTCACATATTCTGATTTGATATATATACGAGTTGTTAATCGTCATCAAGATCAACCATTGGATACATCAAGAGCACAAGTAAAAACTCTGTTTTGTTAAACTCTACACCAAATATTGATCTATATTGTTGACTTACTTAGATGTCAAACTTTGGATGCATTGGGAGCATACGTAAAAATTTAATACCTTGTGTGTTGCAACCTAATATGGATCTAGACCATTGAAGCAGGTTAATCATGACAGTCATATCCATCAGGGAATTCAATCTATGCTAAAATTTCATGCATGTTGCAACCTAATATGAATCTCCACCATTAGATGAAGTCAATCATGATCATTAAATCCATTAATAATTCAAGATTATATAAACCATTGTATATGGGAAAGGAAGTAGGATATTTGCAAACAACATGGGTTTTCTCGGTGCACCCACAAACTTCAAGAAATATGTCAAAACCCATCTTGAGGAGCTTGATACATAGGAATTTAAGAGCCACATTCCATATCTTTGGTGGTTACCAGTGCAACATTATCTACTTATAAAATAGAGTAGTTGGGGAATCATTAATGTTCATGTTTATATAGGTCACTGTTTAAAATGTTTCTTATTGGATTTAACCCTATAACTAAAAAGAAAAACATGGAAGGAATCATTCCAACGAGTGAGCTATAAAATTGTGAACATTAGTAATGCCTATCTAGTCTTGTTTATATGTAGATACAATTATATTGTCTGGTAACGACCAAAGATATTCAATGTGCTCTCAAATTCCTCTATAATATATGAGTGTCTAACTATGTGGAATAAATAATGAATTGATAGTTTTGTGGGAAATATTGTGGAATGAAGAATGGAGATAATAGAAAATGAACTATTGTATTTCCAAGTCTTTTGGCGAGTTCAAAACTTTTGGTAACCTATGTTGTTATTTCCATTTGCATCCAAATCTTTTCTTGACTAATGAATCCTTTGGTTTGGTACTAAAATCACTTGCATTCTTTGGTTGCAATTTCTTGATAGGGTACTTGTATTCCACACAACTTTATATATATATATATATATATATATATATATATATATATATATATATATATATATATATATAATTGTAATTTTATTTTATTTTGCTTTTCCCTTTACAAGGTAATGCTTCCTTTTCTAGTTTTTAACATTTCTTTGCTCTCCTATATCTATGGTTATATATATATATATATATATATATATATATATATATATATAATTTTATTTTATTTTTTTTTTCCCTTTACAAGGTAATGCTTCCTTTTCTAGTTTTTAACATTTCTTTGCTCTCCTATATCTATGGTTTTATTTCTAATAGAGAATTTTATTGCACATTTAGAGCTACCTCCAAGGAGGTTTTTAGCTAGAAGTTTCATAGGCAACTTAACAAAGTTTTAACTTGGGTATTCATTTTCTCTCTCTCCTAGGATGACCATTGTGTGTGTATTGTACATATCATGTTTATGTTGAAATATGGAAACAAGAATATTCCAATTTAATTTGTCCTTGAATTAAATTGTGAATTAAAATCGAATTTAGTCTTAACAGCTTCTTGGAAATAGTTAATTAATTTATTTTAAATTAATTAGTTGGAGAAATTCAAGTTAGAAGTCTTTCCGAAGTCATGCAAGAATTAACCCTTAAATTAAGGAGATAAGATTGAGTTATATTTGAGTTGTAATTAGTTAACTTATTTTACTGAGTTAAGTCTAGTTAAATTAGTTCCAAACTGTTAGAGGAACTAATAGTGAGTTAACAGTCAGTTAATGCATTAATGCACTCAACTAGTGCTACTCCAGTTAACTGAAGATTCCCTCATCAGAAACTCATGCATGTCTATTCTGAGAAAGACCCAGTTGAGATTAATGTTCAAGGACAGTGTACTATCAGTTGCATGTGTTTTCTCATGGATAAAACTCATGCAAGTAGTCAAGGATTTGTCCTTGAGGATTCTGTAGTTTTGAAGGCTTGGTTTTCCACTTGGTAATAGGGAAATCATTCACAAGGAACAATGCAAGGAAATAGGAGCTTGGAGGGCAGAGAGGAAGGCTGGAGAGAAGCCAAGATTTCCTGTGAGCATCTGTGAGGATTGTACTAAGAGTTGGCTAGCTGTGAGAGCTAAGGCTTTGTATAATTTCTATGTATTTCCACCATGCATGATAATACAATAGTGTGGGGTTTTTAGCTGAGGCTTTCCCCAAAGTATTTTCATGTGTATTGTGCCATTGATTCTTCTTCTTTTGGTTATATTGTTCAACTCAATCTTTAAGATTCTGCAAATTGATAGTAGAAGTAGGTTATAGTATTCTGCTTTGATTTATATTGCATTATTGGGTTAACCTACTCAGATTTTCTACATGGTATTAGAGGTAGATTTGTAGAAATTATCTACATGGTATCGGAGCTATGAACAATATACTGAGAAGAGAATTCGAAGTTTGAAGTTCAGGGTTGCAGGTGCAAATTGAATTCATATCATACTTCAAGGTTAGTCAATGGCGTTCAATGGCTTGAGACTTGAGTATGCCTTAGAAGGTAGCTTGAATTACATAGCATGGAAAGATAGAATGGAGGTTGTATTAGAAGACAATGGCTTGAAGGAATTCATTGCTCAAGAAATCCCAAAGCGAGCTTCAACTAATGCACAAGAGTTGGTTGAGTGGAAGAATTGTGTGGTGAAGGCGAGATGGATCATCCTTGAGGGAGTTCGAGACCATATTGTCTCGAGTCTCCATGGGAAGGATACTCCATTTTCAATGTGGAAGACATTGAAGGACCTCTACCAGAACAATAGTGACTAGAGGAAATTGGCGCTCAAGGATAAGATTCGAAGAATCAAGATGGAGAAAGGCGATACTATTTCCACATATCTGAACAATATCACCACCTGTAGAGATGAGCTTGGCGGTGTGGGAATAACTAATGTTGATGATGATATGGTGAGCGTCACTCTCCTTGGCCTTCCAAATAGTTAGAATAGCTACCAGGACTCTGTGAATGGAAGGGAGAAACTGCCGGTTTGGGAATGACTATGGTTGGATCTTATGCAGGAGGAGATCAGGAGGAGCACACGAGATGGTTCTTCATCCAAGAATGATGATGAAGAAAATCTGGCCTTAGCAAGTAAGGCAAGGAAAGGGAAGGGGAAGGCTTCCCATTCAAATGAAATTCTTTTCATGGAGGGAAGAAGGGTGAAGTGTCTAAATTAAGATGCTTTAATTGTCACAAGATGGGACAGTATGCGACTAATTTCCCATCGAAGAAGTCCAAGAAGGGATCCTCGGAAGGATCGGAAGGTGAGGCATTAGCCTCTCAGTTCGAAATGGACCTTACCCTCATCGCATGCATGGTGTCATCGATGATGGGTTGTGTCTGGTATCTTGACAGTGGAGCCTCATTCTACATGTCTGGCGATAAAAATTTATTCAGTGCCTTGGAGGAGAAAGACCTAAAGATGCGTATAGAGATGGGTGACAATGGAAGGTATAGTGTTTCAAGAGTGAGAATGGTTGCTTTTTAGAGGGAGCATGGAGCTCCTCTCACCTTGACATATGTGATGTATGTGCTTGGACTGAAGAAGAACTTGGTATCGGTCGCGATGTTGGAGGACAAAGGCTACGATGTTGTCTTCAGTAAAGGAAACACGTTCCTAAGACACATAGCCACAGGTCAGACCAAGAGGATAGGGATTCAGGTGAAGAATATCTATAAACTAGAGGTAGATGATTACGCAACATTGAGTTTGAAAGTAGATTTGGTGCAAAGACAAGACATTGGTGAGTTGTGGCATAGGCGGTTGGGCCATTTGCATCATGGGACTTTGAAGATAATGCAGCAGATATCTACAGGACTTCCCAAAGGTAAACTTGAGGAAGTTGACACATGCAAAGTTTGTACCTTGGGAAAGTACACCAAGTCTTCCTTTCATGATCAAGATAGTTGAGAAGAGGCTATCTTAGAGCGAGTTCATACTGATTTGTGTGGACCATTCTTGATGACATCCACAATGAAGCAGAGGTATTATGTGATTTTAATTGATGACTATTCTCGTAAATGTTGGATTTATTTCATGCAGAACAAGGACCAAACTTTCACAAAGTTTTGTGAGTTCAAAGCTTTGGTCGAGAAAGAGTCAGGGAGGAAGATCAAGGCCTTGAGAAGCGACAACAGTGGAGAATATGTCTCTCAAGAGTTTAAGGACTTTTGTGTAGCAGAAGGAATTAAACGAGAGTTGACGGCACCTCATAACCCATAGCAGAATGGGATGGCCGAGAGGAAGAACAGAACTATTGTAGGGGCCACATGGGCAATGCTGCATGACCAAGGCCTACCACTTCACTTGTGGGTTGAGGCATGCAACACAACAGTCTTAGAATAGAAGCCTACATCACATACTTGGGATGAAGACACCAGAGGAAGCTTTCTCCGTTAAGAGACCAGATGTGGATCACTTCAGGATCTTTGGCTCATCGGTATATTGCCATGTGACAAAGGATGCACAGAAGAAGGTTGAGCTGACAGAAGAGTTTGGGATATTTGTGGGGTACACTGGTACACCTCACAACTATTGGGTGTACTTGCCTACCAGTCAGAGGACAGTGGTTCATAGAGATCTCAAGTTTGATGAGTAGAAGGCCATGCAAGTTTCCCTCAAGAGGGAGCTCCAACTATAGGCTATGAAGGAACTATTGGTTCCTAAGGGGGAGGAGCCTCAGACTGATGCAGAGTAGCCACATGCAGAGGTTCCAGGAGTGGAGACATCCACTCAAGTAGAGTCTTCCAGAGATGGATGGATGCACACAAGAGAAGCTGATAGATTGTTGGAGGATGTGAGAGAGAATGTGGGAGAACCATCTTCTCAACGTAGACAGAGGAGGTCACCTGAGAGGTACAATGGATAGATGGCCCTTGTAGAGCTTTGAAATTACACCTCTCCTACACACTTTCCTAGAACTTTTTCCACTCACCTGGACCTCCTAAGCTATCAAAATCATTGCATATTGATTCTAAAAGAGCATTTAATGTGGTTGTCTAATTATGTTTTGTGTTTGTTGTTTGAACTAGATTTTGCTCATTAGCTGCGGAATCCAGTCACTTTCCGCAGCTGATTTAACTTTTCGCAGCTGTTTTTGTTAAACTCTATGTTGCAGGTGTCACTAGGCAAAACAAGCCACATGGGCAAGTTAGAAATGACCTGGACATGGATCAGGTCCTATTGGTTTAGCTAAATTCATCAAGGGAAGCTGTGGTCAACGGTGGTCAAATGGTGGTCCTACATAAGAGTCCTACGGCAGCCAGACTTTGTTTTCCAGCACGTGAAGGATTCTGAAGGATGCGTGGTTGTTCCTAACTCTCTGGGGTCTGTTACCACCTATAGATAACCCATGATGAGAATAACAGCCACAAGTTGATAGATTTAATATTTTTGACAACCAGTAAGCTAAATCCATGGACACTCTCTTTTACGTGTCCCCTGTTCATGCAGTCCTATAAGAAAACAGTTATGTAAACTTGGTTATAAATAACGTGTTTCTATAATGCATAGTCTTAGGCTTTTGAATGTAATTTTTGTTGTTCAAGTCCACTGTGCCGTGACACTAGTTTTATTGTTGTAACCATGTTATGAAATATATGAGAAGACTCTATTTCTACATGATTGTGTGAACATAATCTTGGATTGATAGCCTGTTGACCGAGGCTATGCAGAGGGCCCTTGTACGCTAAGGTTTTGTTTCTCTTATTGCTGTAAAGTTTCCTACATTGTTTTTCTTATTTCCATTTGTATATATTCCACCTGTGTATATTTCAATTGTCATGGTATTAACATTCCACTTCTGTTCATGATTTTATAGCTTTGTATAACACTGATCAGTGCATGTATGTTTCAGGATAGATTAGGCAGCCCAGGCATCTGTATATAATTTTCACAATGACTAATGACATGGGATAAATTCTCTGTTGACTTTGCTTTTCCTAGTTTTTAATTCCAGTTCTGTTTGTTGATTTCAGTTTTGCTTCCTTGCTTGATTAGTTAGCTTGGATATTAAATGGCTCATATCATTGTCGGTTACCTCCGAAAGCCATAGCTGGAATACTGGCGAGGGATCGAATTATGAATGTGTAATTTGATTTTAGTTTAACTTTTTTGCAATTAGATATTAAATTGCTCATATCATTGTCGGTTACCTCTAAAAGCCATAGCTAGACTACTGGTGAGGGATCAAATTATGAATGTGTAATTTGATTTTAGTTTTACTTTTCTGCAATTAGATATTAAATTTCTCATATCATTGTCGGTTACCTCCGAAAGCCATAGCTGGACTACTGGCGAGGGATCAAGTTATGAATGTGTAATTTAATTTTAGTTTTACTTTTCTGCAATTAGATATCAGATTGCTCATGACATTGATGATTACCTCCAAAAGCCATAGCTGGACTACTGGCGAGGGATCGAATTATGAATGTGTAATTTGATTTTAGTTTTACTTTCCTTGCAATTTTTAATTTCTCTGAGTGTAGTAGCTTAAATCATTTTTCTGTATTTAGACAGCAACAGAGATGATAGTTTCGTGATCAGTAGTTCATTATTTACTTATTTTAGATAACAACACATTATTTACTTGTTTCAAATAGCAGCACATTTTCATTCTTCTTCAAGAAATACTTTCATCACTAGTATGTTCTAAGACCTTTTGAAGTGTTAAGTTTTGGGAACCATTATAGAGGACAATCGCCTTAAAATCTATAACCATACTTGCCTTCTAGAGACTCAAGAATAGGAACTCCATTCACATTATAAAAACCCCCAAAAACAAAATAAAAATTGAAAAACGACAAAAACATAAGAAAGAGGCTATCTTGCACATATAGTGTGCCACACTTCATCAGTTTACGACTCCCGGATTGATAATTAATGTAGAATTTAGGACACACTAAATTGACCAAACAACCCTTACTGGGGAATGTGTTGAGACCGAGCCATCTTCCTTTGAGGAAGTAGTGCAACAACTAATTTGGGTTGATGCTATGGTGGAGGAGTATGACTCCACAGTTAATAACAGTGTTTGGGATGTGGTTCCGAGACCGGAGAACAAGTCAGTTGTGAGTTCCCCTTGGCTTTACAAGGTAAAGCAAGCTGCTGATGGTAGTGTGGAGAAGGATAAGGCAAGATTTGTTGCCCGTGGCTTTTCACAGGTCGAGGGGATTGATTATGATGAGAATTTTGGTCCTATCTCAAGGTACTCATCTATCAGATCTGTGTTGGCACTATCAACACACATGGGTTGGAAGATCCATCAGATGGATGTGAAGACTGCATTCCTCAATGGCCAGATTGAGGAAGAGGTGTACATAGAGTAGTTGGAAGGTTTTGATACCTTTGATCGTGAGTCGCATGTGTGCTGACTCAAGAGAGCGTTGTACGGGCTGAAGCAAGCACCTCGTGCGTGGTACACCAGGATAGACAACTACTACACCGAGTTGGGCTTCACAAAGAGTGAAGTGGATGCAAACCTGTACCACATCGTGGTGAAAGGTAAGTTGTTAATCATCGTACTTTATGTTGATGATCTCATATTGACTGGTGATGATCAGTTGATCATGTCTTGCAAGGAGGACCTTGCAAGAGAATTCAAGATGAAAGACATGGGTCTCATGCATTACTTCCTTGGCATGGAAGTGTGGCAGAAGGATAGGGAGTTTTTTGTGTCTCGGGGCAAGTATGCCAATGAGATACTCAGGAGATTCCACATGGAGAAGTGCAAGCCCATGTTGACTCCTCTAGTATGTAACTGGAGGAAGGAGGTTGCTACTTCAAGAGAAGTGGTAGAGGCTACTATGTACAGGTAGCTTGTGGGTTCATTGATTTACTTAGTGAACACATGACCAGATTTGTGCTATGCGGTGAACTCGCTGAGTCAAGTGATGGTTCAGCCTACTAAGATATTTTGGAAGGAGGCAAAGCATGTATTGAGATACCTCAGAGGCACATCTCAATATGGATTATGGTACAGACAGACAGAGGGAGTGAAGCTACAGGGCTTCACTAATGCATATTGGGTAGGGAGTCCATCAGATTGGAAGAACACATCAGGAGGGATTTTCAACCTTGGTTTAGTGATAGTTTCTTGGTACAAAAAGAAATAGAGGTCGGTTGCACTCAGCTCGACAGAGGTAGAATACATGGCTGCAAGTCAGGCAACATGTGAGGCCATATGGATGCAGAAAATCCTAGTTGTTTGTTTGATCAGAGGATGGATCCAACTGTGATCTATTGTGATAATCAGACTTGTATCAAACTCTCTAAGAATCTAGTATTTCATGAAGGTCCAAGCACATTGACATCCGGTATCATCATCTCAGAGACTGTGTAGTGACGAGGATCATGTGGCTGCAATATATTTCGACAGAGGAGCAAGATGTTGACATTTTGACAAAGGCATTGTCAAAGTGTAAATTCGAGTTCCATAGAGACAGGATCGAGGTGGCAGATAATCCCTTTCTTGTTGAGAGGGAGTTTTGAAATATGGCAACAAGAATATTCCAATTTAATTTGTCCTTGAATTAAATTGTGAATTAAAATCGAATTTAGTCTTAACAGCTACTTGGAAATAATTAATTAATTTATTTTAAATTAATTAGTTGGAGAAATTCAAGTTAGAAGTCTTTCTGAAGTCATGCAAGAGTTATCCCTTAAATTAAGGAGATAAGATTGAGTTATATTTGAGTTGTAATTAGTTAACTTGGTTTACTGAGTTAAGTCCACCTAAATTAGTTCCAAATTGTTTGAGGAACTAATAGTGAGTTAACAGTTAGTTGATGCATTAATGCACTCAACTAGTGCTACTCCAGTTAACTAAAGATTCCCTCATTAGAAACTCATGCATGTCTATTATGAGAAAGACCCAGTTGAGATTAATGTTCAAGGACAATGTACTATCAGTTGCATGTGTTTTCTCATGGAGAAAACTCATGCATGCAGTCAAGGATTTATCCTTGACGATTGTGCAGTTTTGAAGGCTTGGTTTTCCACTTGGTAATAGGCAAATCATTCACAAGGAACAATGCAAGGAAATAGGAGCTTGGAGGGCAGAGAGGAAGGCTAGAGAGAAGCCAAGATTTCCTGTGAGCATATGTGAGGATTGTACTGAGAGCTGGCTAGCTGTGAGAGCTAAGGCTTTGTATAATTCCTATGTATTTCCACCATGTATGATAATACAATAGTGTGGAGTTTTTAGCTGAGGCTTTCCCCAAAGTATTTTCATGTGTATTGTGCCATTGATTCTTCTTCTTCTGGTTATATTTTTCAACTTGATCTTTAAGCTTCTGCAAATTGATAGTAGAAGTAGGTTATAATATTCTTCTTTAATTTATATTTCATTATCAGGTTAACCTACACAGATTTTCTATAGTTTAGGGTGGTGAGTTGGGGACAATTTTGTGTCTAGTGTGCCCACATACATATGTGTTTAGATCAATATGTTTATTTTCATATGTTGTTCAAACCAGAGTTATTGTGTGATTTTAGGCTAGTGAGCCTATATGCTAAAAGGCCAAGGAGCCTAGTTTTGTAAACTTGCAATTACACTAATATTAATAAAATACACCACTACTACATACCAAGTTAGAAAAGGGGGTATTAGGGGCTAAGAATCCATGAGAGGGAAAGGGAGCTAAGGGATAAGTGATGAAGGGTTTAAGCCTAGGGGCTAAGATATTATTAAAATAGGACTAAGTCAAAAAGTCAACATGTTTTTATTCTAAGTGCTTAAAGTGACTTTTTTGAGTTCCATTTGTCAAAAAAGAAACATGCAGACAAAAGTGAGAGTTCTAGTGTTATTTCATCATTCCATTGCATCGTTATAAATAGTGGAGAGGCCACAAAACCATTTGGAGAGGAAGAAGGGTTGATCCTATGACATGATTTATTCTTGGTAAAATCCTAGGTGGATCTAGGAAAGGGGATGCGTTTCCCCACTTTGAGGCTAAAACGGTACCTAGAGAATCCTAAGGGTAGCTACATCTCCTAGAAACCATAAGACTCTAATATTTCATGGGAATCTTGTCTTGAGAACCATAGGAAGGTAGTGGAACAACCTAATGGACTACAAGTGTAGAGAAGGGTGCACTATCTATGTCACGTAGGCTAAAGTGGGAGAATATACTATTGGTTGAAGGTTTCTCGAGTCACATACCTTGGTCTCCCACCTTATTGATGCATTTGTTGATTATAGCTAACTTTAGGTGAGTTATTACCATGGCAGAGTCAAAATCCTAGCTAAAGGGTGACCCATTATAGGGAGGAATGTGTGAGGTGAGTAGCCATTTGGTGCTAAGATAAGTCCTTTTCTTCTTTTTTTATTTTTTATTTATTGTGCATATTCCATGAATTTACATATATTCCCAAGGATGCTTAGCCTATATAGGATTATTATGACTTTAAGTTAGATATATGTGTGCATTTCATAATGGAACACATTTAATATGCATGACAAAAGTTATGTGGAAACAAGATTAAGGAAAAAAAATTTGGCATGGGTTTGTAGAGGTGGTAATACACTCTAGTGGGTGAGTATGGGTTAGTACAAAGTGCTATTAGAGTGAAGGTTACAACACTTGGGACATATGGGTTCAAATTTCCTTGATAACAAAAAATTATAGAATGTATGAAAACTATTTAAGAGAATTACTCAGGGAGAGGAAATTGTTATAGACATTTTCGGGCACTGCAACCCCAATCATATATGTCCATAACCAAGGGCTTATGAGTCCCTAAAAGTGTTGTTTCATGCCCTAAGGGAACAAGGTCATCTGATTACATCATCTCCCAAAAGTTCTCCACAGAAAACTACTCAGAACTAGTCAAAATTGGACCATACAGGTTGCTCAATGCTAAGGGTGTGATGCATCTCACCTGCCCAGTGTAAAAGGTGTGATGCATACTGGAAAGCCCTTTTGTAGGGTGCGATGGGCGAGAATTGACAAATGGCAGAGACAGTTTGCAAGGTGGATGATCATGGAATCTTCCAGAAACTTCTCCTGTGACACTTGCCTCTCTGAATTCGCCCAGGGATGAGTAAGAGATCATCAATCTCCAAGTGGAATCAAGAACTATCAGAGAGAATACACTAATCAAAATCCCAGAAGCTGACTCACCTCCCTGCAATCATCTATATATGGATCCCTCATCCCAGAGATCCAGAGGCTAGAATTTTGTATCTTGTAAGGAAGTGCTGTTGGTTTCCTCGTGGAATATCATAGTGTTGTGTGATCTAAGCTTTTCATGAGGTGAAGAAGGGCTTTCATGCTAGGAGGATGACGTTGGGTCAGATTAATGGGTTGTAATCCTCTCTTCTAATATTTATATCAATAAAGCTATTCAAGTTTTCCTCCACATTCTTGTATGTCTGATAGTATATGCATTTGTGTGGTCAATATATATTTGGTCCTATATTGCTTATGATTGTAGATCTCTGCACTTTGAAGGTATTATGTTGCTTTGACTTTACAGGTATTCTTTGAAGTGGAGTGGTCAAGGGAGAAGTGGAAGAGACTTGTCGGTGAGGAGAAGGAACAAGCAAAGAACCGAGCGAAAGATCGAGGTTGCTATTCTTTGATCCTCTCCTATCTACTTCTCATAAAGGAAAACGAAAGTAACTTTAATCTGTTTGTTTCTAAGATAGCTACCTGTCTTAGTGGGACTAGCAGCTCTGCATAGACACTAGATTTCCCAATAACAAAATGGCGACTCCGCTAGGGAGTGAATAGATTGTTTGCTTGTCTATATTTGTTTGTTTTATAAACTTACAGACGAAGCCTGAAGTCAAGCCAGCTAGCCTTCGAACTGCATTTGCTATGCAAGTGCAAAGTAGATCAATGTTGCTTCAGTCTATCTCTGGGTTTTGTTTATAAACTGAACAATCGATTTGCAAACATCCTAATTTCCCTAGTGGTGGCTCTAGTAACCTCATTAGATCAGCCCCTGTGATTTCTATTTACTGACTATCATTAGCTCGACCTAAATCCCTGAACTAAGCTACAAACTGTGACCAAGAACCAAGTTGAAGTCTCGTCCTTGGACCATCGCGCTTTCTCCTCTTGGGAATCTCAATGCATCACACCTCCCATGTGCAGTAGGTGCACTGCATCACACTTTCCCTGTGTTGCAGGTGCGTTGATCAGATAAGACCTCTTCTGCTTCCAGATTTTGGTTTCTTTGTTCACTCTCTTCAACTTTATTCAGGAGTTTTGTTGTCTGTGATCAGTATGCCACTGTGGAAACTCCCTTCCTTTGCATGATTCCTCCTCCATAGTACAAAAATTTGTGAATGTTTTTATGTATTGTGCGCCATTTACAGTTCTCTTATACAAAAAGTAGCGTAATCAAAATGTCGTCTTTTGATTTTGAAGTGTCACAAGTGTCGTTTTCAGTCAAAGAAAAGAATTCTATCGTTCTTGATGGTCAATTATACAGTTACTCTTGTATTTGATTTGAATTAGTATTTTTTCAACTGTCGAAAGCAGTTTTCAATTCAAAGTCGCAAAGTGTCATCATTATCTTCCTTTCGTTTTTGAAAAGAAATTTGTTAGTACTGTCGCTTTGAAAAGATAATTCAGATTTGTACTCAGCATTCTTCATGTCATTCACACATTAAGAAAGTGGAAAACAAATACATCCATGTGCATTTGCATTTAGACTGCTTGTTGGTTTGATTTAGGATAGTGCATCTAGTGTGTGCTCTCTGCTCTATGTTGAAAGAATATCATCTCTCTTTCTTTAGTAGCTCGGATTTTCATTTCAAAAAGAAGATTAAACGATTGTTTATCATCTTATATTGCATTTTAGGAATTGTATATCTACATCACGTGGTGAACCTGAAAGGAAAATATCTTAAGAAATATCAACTGTAAAATATATTCAATGAACATAAAAACGCTTTGGAACCTAACGCGCAACATTTAGAATTCTAGGTTAGAGACATATTCCGGCATCGTAAAGCCTGGTAACTATCTCTTTCATTGTTGGTTGGGTGATTCCTCCTCTTTGAGATGACAAGTGCCAGTACAGACTTGTGCTCCCACATACCGTCGAGTATATATTGGGAGACCACAATAGGATATATCCTTTATCCATAGGAACCCATGTCTGCCACCCTATCAATCGCAATGCACTGAACACATCATTCGGGAAGATCGACTGCCGTACCGTAAAAAGTATGCTGCATTTTTGCGATTGGTTTGGTAATCCCTCTGTCTAGATTTCCAGAGTAGTCTCTTTCGTTCCTTTTCAGACTCCTTAAAAGAAAAGGTCCATCTGAGCACTTGTCACTTCAGGCTCATTAAAAATCGAAGGCGACTAGAGTCATCTTTTGTTTTTTCTCGACTCTTAAAAATTGAAAAAGCAAGTTGTGTCAAAGCGTCTAAAATTTATTTTAATCGGAATAACGTCACTATTCCCTCATTGGTATTAGGTTGAGAAAATGGAGTCCACCAACTAAGGATTTCCCCTTGGAGGAGATTCTGGTCCTTTCTCCTCTTGGGGAGATGTTGGTGCACCTCATATGGTCACATTGTCACTTCCAGGATTGACGATTGGCTTGCCAATATGGCTCTTCTCGACCTCTGTCATTCAGAATATCGTGATTCCTTAACAATCAAGTTAGCAACTAGACGATACTAGAGTTACCCCTCAACCTTCTACTTCGTCCACTTCTCCCTCTCCTCCTTCCTCTTCGCTTGATGAAGCTGGTAAAGCAAAAAATCAAGTAACTAAGAAGGAGAAGAAGGGGAAGGAGAAGAAGGAAAAGAAGAAGAAGGAGCCAAAAGCAAAAATGGGTAACCATGCATCGTCTAGCGAAAATCCACACACAGCACCGTCCAAACCTAAATCTCCACGTGTCATTTGCAAAGGGGACCACTATCATCGAGATTGTCCTTGTATCCCTTGGATCTTAAGGGACTGGTCCCCTCGTTTTCACAATCCGGTGTCATCAACCTTTGACGATCATGTTGAAAGCACACCATCAACTAGTGAAAACAAAGTTTCTGGACAGAAAGGAAGATGTAAATTTCCTTGCAAACTATGTGAAGGAAATCATGCCATCCACTGTTGTCCTTTCCTGGACGAAGCTAAAAGAGTCTTGGATAACCTCCCCGCTTCACCGCTGCGGCTTCCTCCTAGATACAAGAAACCCTTGGCGAGTCCATCGTTAGTTGAAAATCTGACTGACACAACTTTGTGGTTGATCGAAGCATCTATCATTGAATATAAACCCACTGAATCCATACCAGATGAAAGTCAAAAGGTTGAGGTGGCAGTTGACCCAGTCTTGTCTTCAGAAGGTCCATCTTCAGATGATACAATCACCGAAGAGAATGAGAACGACACCGTTCAAATTCTTTTCGTAAACACAAACTCCGATGAACATGGGGGAAATCTACCCATTCCTTTACCGCAGGAAGGAAGTTCACCAGAGTCATATCTGGCCGTCTATTCGGTCCCACCTCCAAGCAACCTAGTGGTTTCCTTCGATTGGAATCTACTAGGCAGACCCCATCTACCATCTAATGTACCATTCCGAATCATTGTACAAGCTTACAGAATGGTCATGGTCGGTACTATCATAGATGAAGGGGCTTCTGTGAGTATCCTTTCCTCGATTGCTTGGAAAGCGCTTGGTTCGCCATTGCTTATGCCTGAGATGAGAAATATGACAGGCTTCGACAAAGGAACCAGTCGACCATTAGGGATCCTTCCAAATGTGCCTATAACTTTGTGAAGGAAAACCGTGTATATGAACGTAATGGTAGTCCAAGGGCCTTTAGATTATAATCTACTCCTTGGGCGTGATTATATTTATTGCATGGGAGCCATTGTCTCCTCACTCTTTTGAGTAATGTGTTTTCCACATGAAGGCAGAGTGGTCCAGCTTGTAGGAATTTACAGGGTAAGTTCCTCAGAAAGAACACCAAAAGGACACCGCTCACAACCAGATCTCAAATCAATACACCAGTATTTTTGACATGGTTAAAACCCTCAAAGAGGGAAACAGTCCACGGCCTGAGCCAACGTGGCCACTTCAGGCAATTTATTAATCAAAGAATGAAAATTTACATAAGCTTTCTCTCATGCACGGATTACCCAAACAATGACCCTCCATGCGCTTTAAATAGAACTCATGGACCAATCGGGTGTCAAGCCACGGATCAAGTGTCGGTAATACCGAGGAGAGAGTGAACCGTCGGATCACTACATATCGTGACCGTCGGATTGTAAGTTACAAAATGTACAACGGTAAAGAAACACACTTTACCTAACTCTATACCTAACTCTACACTAGACCAAGTTGAACTTAACTATATCCTATGTGTCAGAATATCCTAACATCCCCCCTTAAGAACAACTTGGGATAGGATTGAAGGATTTACAAATATGACACAATAGGAGAAGGAAGGAGGCACTAGAGCCTATCCCCCCTTAGTGACAACTTCCTGAACTCCAAGCATATATCGAAGTTTAGTGAACTTCGCCTCTATGAGAGCCTTTGTGAAGATGTCTACAACCTGATCATCTGTTGAACAATATTGCACTTCAAGAACATGGTCATGAATGAGCTTTTTGATGAAGTGCATGTGTAGTTCAATGTGTTTGCTGCGCTGATGCTGGACTGGATCTTTGCATAGCTGAATGGCACTTTGATTATCACACCAAAGTGTGGTTGGATGCTGTTGCTCAAAGCCAAACTCTGATAGGATCTGACGAAGCCACAAGGCTTCCTTACTAGCTTCCACGGCACCACGATACTCTGCTTCTGCTGACGAAAGAGAAATGGCAGCCTGTTTCTTACAAGCCCATGTAATAGGTCCTGAACCAAGAGTGAAGACATAACCGGCAGTAGACTTCCGATCATCAGGGTCACCAGCCCAATCAGAATCAGTGAAACCAACTAATAGAGGAGCTGCTTTGGCACTGTAATGAATCCCAAACTGTACTGTACCTCGAACATAACGAAGTATTCTTTTAGCTGCTTTCCAATGACTTTCACGGGGGTTTTGCATAAAACGAGCAACAAGGCCAACAACAAAGGAAAGGTCAGGACGAGTATGGGTTAAATACAAGAGTTTTCCTACAAGTTGACGATATAAGGTAGCATCAACTTCAGGAGAAGTACAAGAGACTGAAAGTTTGACTCCAGACTGAAAGGGAGAAGGGGCTGGCTTACAGTCTTCCATGTGAAAATGACGAAGAATATCACAAGCATACTTGGACTGGGAAAGGGAAATACCCTCCTTGGATTGCAAGACTTGAAGACCGAGAAAATAGTGTAAGTGTCCTAAGTCTGTCATTTCAAATTTCTTTTTAAGGCTGGACTTCACATGGTTTATAAGGTTTGGATCACTACCAGTAAGAATAAGATCATCAACATAAAGAACAAGGATGATAAGAGAGTTGCCCACTTTCTTGGTGTAGACAGTATTGTCAGAATAACACCTAGAAAAGCCAGATTCTAAAAGAAAGCTATCCATTTTGGCATACCAAGCCCGAGGAGCTTGCTTGAGACCATAAAGAGATTTCTTAAGTCGACATACAAGGCTGGAGTCTGTTTGGATGAAGCCAATGGGTTGTTCCATATAGATTTCTTCATGCAAGTCCCCATGCAAGAAGGCAGATTTAACATCCATCTGATGGACTTCCCATTTTAAAGAGGCAGCAAGGGAAAGAACAAGGTGGATAGAGTTCATTTTGGCAACAGGGGAGAAGGTTTCAGTGTAGTCAATGCCTTCAACCTGTGAAAAGCCCTTAGCAACAAGACGAGCTTTATGTTTATCAACTTTCCCATCTGGTCCATACTTGGTTCTGTAAACCCATTTACATCTAACAAGTTTGCGTCCCTTTGGTAGAGGAACAAGATCCCATGTATCATTTGCCAACAATGAATGATATTCTTCATTCATAGCTGCTTCCCAATGTGGATGGCCTGAAGCTTCTGCAAAAGTGTCAGGATCATGATTTACTGGAGCTTGAGCCAGTAAAGAAGAGGCTCTTTCAAACTGAGAACGTGTACGTCGCTGATCTGTAGGATCACCGGCAAGATCACCTGCTGCATCCCGAGTAGCACGGACCCATCTTGGAAGTTGAGGATCCTGAGAAGGTGGGGGAGGATTGTCATCCTCACTTTCATCATCTGAAGAAGAAATGTTTTCAAAAGTAGAAGAGATAGGAAGAGGTGGCACATCCGCCGGACTAGGCTCGCAGGCCGATTTATTTTCATCAAATTTTACATCTCTTCTAATGATAACATTTTTGGACTTAAATGGAATAAGTCTATAACCTTTTACATCTTCAGAATATCCAACAAAAGTACATTTCTCACTCTTAGGTTCTAAAGCTTTATGCTTTTCATCTGGAATATGGGCCCATGCTTCACTTCCAAAAACACGAAAGTGACTTACATCTGGTTTAATGGAACTCCAAGCTTCTTCTGGAGTGATATTCTTTAGAACCTTAGTAGGAGTGCGATTTATTATATAATTTGCACAATTAATTGCTTCGGCCCAAAAACTAAGACTGAGTCCTTTAGATTGCAGCATACAATTAGCCATTTCCTTTAAGGTGCGATTTTTCCTTTCAGCTACACCATTTTGTTGTGGAGTGTATGGAACAGTATGTTGCATTTGAATTCCATTTTCGGTGCAAAAGTTGATGAATGTGTTTTTAACATATTCTCCACCATTATCAGTTCTTAGCTTAAGAATTTGATGTCCAGATTGTTTTTCAACAAAGGCTTTGAAGGCCAAAAAAGTGTTAAATACTTCGCTCTTGAGTTTTAAGAAGTATACCCAAGTGCGTCTGGAGAAATCATCAATGAAAGTTAAGAAATACTTGCAGCCAGAGAATGAAGCAACAGGAAGTGGACCACATAAATCACTGTGCACAAGCTGTAAAGGGGCTGAGGCGTGCCAAGAGGCACGTTTTTCAAAACTGTCCCGATGATGTTTTCCGAGTACACATCCGGAACAAACACCATCTCTGCAAGATACCATAGGAAGACCTGTCACCATATTTTCTTTACATAGATGCTGAAGGGAGCGATAGTTTAAGTGACCAAATCGCTCATGCCAAAGTTTGCTCACTTCATCATTATGAGCAACAAATACTGAGGGAAGATTTGATGACCCAAAGTTGTGAAACTTATACAACCTTGTGGAATCATCAGCAATACCAGTAGCTAGAATCTGTTTAGGATCTCTTAGATCCTTGATTACAACATCATGAGGTGAAAATTCAACAATTTTACCTTCACCTGAATGAGTTATCTGATATACAGATAGAAGGTTGCAGGATAAGGTTGGAACACATAATACATCATTAAACTGACCATTGTCTAGATGAACAGTTCCAGTCCCTACAACATTAAGAGATCTATCATCACCAACATATATATTTTTGGTGTTACAATCATTTAAAGAAGAAAACATGGCTTTGTTTTTGGCCATGTGATAAGAGGCTCCAGAATCAATGAGCCACTCATGAGAATGAGAAGAAGAAGATACATTTAATGCATAACCAGACTGAGATGATTGACAACGACATGCAGAAAGTGCCATTCCTGAAGTTGAAGTTGAAGAATGCTCCACATGGATGTTATGTTTCTTCATTGCGGCTTCCAAGGCTTCCATCTTCTTAAAGCATTTAGATTCTAAGTGGCCATCTCGATTACAAAAGTTACAATGTCTATCAGTCTTCTTCCATTTGTTTTTATTGGTCTTATCATTTTGCTGAAATGATCTTTCATTTTGAGGGTGAGTTTGCTTAGGACCCTTGTTTGGTTTAGGACCATTCTTTTTAGGATATGACTTCTTAGGATTCTTTGAATTTGGTTGCTGCTGGGCGGCTAACGCTTTCTTGGAAGAGTTTCCAAGATTAAGAAGACCAAGGTGTAAGAGTTTTTCTTGTTCTCTTATTAAAGAATCACAAAAAGAGTCAAAGGAAGGGGCCTTGTAGTCTTTTCCTTGACAAATGAAAGCTTCCCTTGTAGAATGGAAGGTGGAAACAAATACAGAGTAGGCTGGTCCCAACTTAGTAAGGATGGAATAAATAAGGTTACTATCTTCTTTCTTAACCTTAACACCTTCCAAGAGATATCTAAGGGTCTTGAATTTGGACAAGAAATCTTCAATGCAAGAAAAATTATTAGGATCCAATGTAAGCAACTCATTTTCAAGTTGATGGGCTCTAATTTCATTTTTAATCCCAAAAACTTTAGTGATTTGTTCCAATGCTTCATGAGGAGTATCAAGTTCTGCAATATGGAATCTAAGATCAGGAGAAATAGACATCCCTATCAAACCACGTGCTTGATCTTGTCTATTTTCCCATTTTGTAGCCTTGTCTTCATCTTTTGGTTTCTTCTCTTGGCCTGTGGCTATTCTGTAGAGACCTTTACTTCTAAGTAAATCTTCCATGTAGGCTATCCATTGGAAGTAGTTAGTGCTGTCAAGAATGACTTGGCATGGACTTTCCATTTTTTTTTAAAAACTGAAGCTGAAGATGCTAAAAGTAAGTGTTCCAATGGATAGATCTCGAAAAATTAGGCTGTTTTAAAAAAAACGGCTCTGAAAAAGGCTTCCGGATGAAGAAGTTATGGCTTTTTGAAAAAAAATTGTTGAAGTTGCCGACAAAGTGCGCGAATGTGCGGGAATGAAAAAAAACGCCCCCACAAAATGGAGATTTGAACCCAAGACCTCTACTCTCTTAAAATAGCTTTGAACCAATTGAGCTATACAAAAAATTTGAGAGAGAGAGAGAGAGGGGGGGGGGCCTTGGGTTGCGTGCTTGCCTTGAGAAAGCTCTTTTTTCCTACAAAACAAAAACACAAAACCCAACACGAATATGCAAAGAAAAACGAACCTTACGGCTCGAAGTTAGCTTTACCCAAAAAACTAAATATTTTCAAAAGTTGAACCTTGCGGCTCAAAGTTAGCTTTAGCCGAAAAACTAAATATTTTTCTCAATGTTTCTGATTTTCCGAGATCACACTAAGGTGCAAGGAAAAGAGCATACGCATGAGAAAAATCCTTCCTTTCTGTTTCTGATTTGCCCAGATCGCACAGAGTCGCAGGGCAAAGAGCATACATAGAAATGAAAGGTAAAGATCCGGTTAAAAAAAAGGTAAATAAACCGAAACCGAAATAAGCAGAGAGAAAATAACAGTAAACTGCAAATAAAGACTGTATATCTCCAGATCTTAAAAATGACGCAGCTAGGGCTACCGGAAACCATTTCACGTGAAACGAAAGGGGTTCCTCACTGGAACAGATGCTCCGAACACAACAGAGCAGTCCTCTCGGCCCGAAAGCAGTCAGAAACAACAGATCTAGGAAACGGCAGTCGAATGCAGTTCTACCGGCTTCAGATTTGGATCACCAACGGACGCGGCCCTCAAAACGCTCTGATACCATGTAGGAATTTACAGGGTAAGTTCCTCAGAAAGAACACCAAAAGGACACCGCTCACAACCAGATCTCAAATCAATACACCAGTATTTTTGACGTGGTTAAAACCCTCAAAGAGGGAAACAGTCCACGGCCTGAGCCAACGTGGCCACTTCAGGCAATTTATTAATCAAAGAATGAAAATTTACATAAGCTTTCTCTCATGCACGGATTACCCGAACAATGACCCTCCATGCGCTTTAAATAGAACTCATGGACCAATCGGGTGTCAAGCCACGGATCAAGTGTCGGTAATACCGAGGAGAGAGTGAACCGTCGGATCACTACATATCATGACCGTTGGATTGTAAGTTACAAAATGTACAACGGTAAAGAAACACACTTTACCTAACTCTATACCTAACTCTACACTAGACCAAGTTGAACTTAACTATATCCTATGTGTCGGAATATCCTAACATCCCCCCTTAAGAACAACTTGGGATAGGATTGAAGGATTTACAAATATGACACCTTTCGCTCCCTGGCTCACACATGGAAAATAGTCAAATACCATCCCTAAATGGTCTTTTCATGCAAGGAATTTCTCATCAATATCTAGTCTGTCCATCTGAAGAACGCGAGTAATTCGGGAGTCGTGACTGAAACCCAGGGGGAATGCACCCTGGTCTGCTTCGGCAGGAAAACTCTGGGTATAGGGTAGGTTTCTACGAAGGATATATGACTAGTTTGACACTCGTCCGTATAGGAAAATGGGATTAGACCGGATAAGATACCTCCGTTAGAAGGTATGCCTTTCCTGATAGAACAAATGTTTTGTTTGCAAATTGAGGGGTAACCTATAAAAGGTAGGCCTTTCCTGACAAAGCAAATGTTTTGTTTGCAAATTGATGGGTAACCTCGAAACTCTACTTCACTATACCTGGGGACATGCAACCTTTTTGCATGTAAGTGAAGAGTGACCATTTATTTTCTTAGTTTGTAGATTCTCAAACCCTTTAAACTCGTAGAATTGGTCGTTCCTGGCTTACATAAAGAAAGGATACAGAGCAAAGCTTCGAAAGGTGCAAGCTCCATAAAAATGGAATCTACCGATGAGATGTCCTTATTATACGACTGGCACGAGCAATTTTTATGTGAAGTTCAAGCTCGTTAAAAATTAAACCTAAGCAATGAGAAAATGTTTCCCCAGAGTTTGATCTCATTAAAAATTGAACCAATTTCTGGTAAATAACTATTGTGAATGCATTATCATTAGCTCTTGAGCCTTGGTCATGTTCTCATCATCACCTACACTCTGTTTTAGCCGATCATTCGCCTCCATTTGATTGTTTACCCCTTTTGAGGAACAATTGTGAAGAGTGATTCTGTTAGCCATCCTTGTGACATTGTCGTGATTGGAAATTCCAAACCTTACTTGGAATCAGCTGCTACTCGAAATTATCACTCGTTCCTCAAAAAACGAGTCTCCTTTAAGCTCTTTTCTTTTGACTCATAAAATATGAAAAGATTGCCGAGCAGTTGGCCTCTCCAGCTCGTTAAAGCTACTAGGAGTGCTATCCCTCCTCTAGATTTTAATCTTTTTGGACCTGAGGGATTATTACACAAAAAGATCGAGCACTTGTTTTGTTCAGCTTGTTAAAATTATCGAAAATTCATCCCTTTCGTATTATTTTATACTTTTTCGGACTTAAGGGATTATATGATGAAAAAGGATTATTGGAGTTTCCTTTACATCCCTATTCAGACTCTCTAAAATTGAAAAAGGACTGAGTTATCTTTGTCGTTAAACTCGTTAAAACCAATAGCGACAAACTTGTCCATATAGACAAGAACGAATTTCACTGTCGCTAGGCTCGTTAAAACATAGCAACGGGTTTGCCCGAAGGGCAAATTATAGAACAAGCATATGTTCTCCTCCTAAAGCTTGATAAAAATAAAGAGGTACTAGTCAGAAATGACTGGGGAAAAATTGGGAAGAAAACATGAAGAAAGTTTATTGGTAGCGAAGTCACTCTTGAACATGACACTTTCACTCCATGTCTGAGTCGGGTTGGGTTATTCTGTTCACCGGTCATATTACCATTGGTCCACCGTACCATCCATCTTTGGGGTTAACGCTACCAATCCATTTCAAGTGTCACCGATATGTTCAAGAGAAGTCGATCAGAGAATTCACCAACCCATTTTGTGTCTCATCTGCTGCAATACCTTTACGCTTCATTCTTTCATGACCGCCACCCTGAACCCTGTATCATCAGATTGTTTTCACCTCCAAAAGTCATTTGCTTTGTTCCGTGTCATAGATGTGGGATTCAATAAGGCCCTCCTACGACGGATCACTTCTTGTCGACATCAGCTCATTATCCAAGAAGTCGACCTAGGAACAACCCTTTTAGTACTTTGAAGCTTGCATGCCTCAATGGCAAGTTTCTCACTTTCGGCGACAGGTTTACATCAATGGCCTTCGACTGAGAGATTTTGCATGGTGTTCGATGCCAAGTCCCATTTTCACACCATGCAAATTGTACTGTCATACCTTGAGGGTCATCATCATTATCGGTGATTCCTCTTGCGCCTGTTAATAGCTTACATCATTGGCTGGTAATTAGGCAATGTATTTCCATGTTTAACTCTAGAACATTTTTCATATGGATCGACTTGTACTTCAGGCGAAGATTGGATGAGTTTGAAGACCCTGGATCTAGTTTCATCCATCTGGGATGCAATATATTTAGGAAAATAAAAACATCAAATGTACATCATTGCTGCACAAGTGATCATCCAAATCAAAGGATGATGGCTCTATCAGAATCATCAGTCTGCCACATAGACGGTTGTCTGTCCTATGTACATGAAAATGAATTTATAAAGCTGAGCATGGGAATGCCCACCTCAGCTAGATCATGGAAATATTATGAAGATAATGTATTGTATCGTATCTTATTACAGGTCGCCTTCCAGCTCGAAAAACCTCGGATCCTCATGAAAAAGCATTTCACTCGACATCAAAATATTAATGACCTCATGCTTTAGGGGGCAACTGTAATAGACATTTTTGGGCACTGCAACCCCAATCATATATGTCCATAAACCAAGGGCTTCTAAGTCCCTAAAAGTGTTGTTTCATGCCCTAAAGGAACAAGGTCAGCTGATTACATCATCTCCCAGAAGTTCTCCATAGAAAACTGCTCAGAACTGGTCAAAACTAGACCATACAGGTTTCTCAATGCTAAGGGTGCGATGCATTTCTCCTTCCCAGTGTAAAAGGTGCGATTCATACTGGAAATCCCTTCTGTAGGGTGCGATGGGCGAGAATGGACAAATGGGAGAGACAGTTTGCAAGATGGATGATCATGGAATCTTCCAGAAACTTCTCCTGTGACACTTGCCTCTCTGAATTTGCCCGGGGATGAGTAAGAGATCATCAATCTCCAAGTGGAATCAAGAAATATCAAAGAGAAGACACTAATCAAAATCCCAGAAGCTGACTCACCTCCCTGCAATCATCTATATATGGATCCCTCATCCCAGAGATCGAGAGGCTGGAATTTTGTATCTTGTAAGGAAGTGTTGTTGGTTTCCTAGTGGAATATAATAGTGTTGAGTGATCTAAGCTTTTCATGAGGTGAAGAAGGGCTTTCATGCTGGGAGGATGACACTGGGTCAGATCAATGAGCTGTAATCCTCTCTTCTAATCTTTATATCAATAAAGCTATTCAAGTTTTCCTCCACATTCTTGTATGTCTGATAGTATATGCATTTGTGTGGTCAATATATATCTGGTCCTATATTGCTTATGATTGTAGATCTCTGCACTTTGAAGGTATTATGTTGCTTTGACTTTACAGGTACTCTTTGAAGTGGAGTGGTCAAGGGAGAAGCGGCAAAGACCTATCGGTGAGGAGAAGGAACAAGCAAAGAACCGAGCAAAAGATCGAGGTTGGTATTCTTTGATCCTCTCCTATCTACTTCTCATAAAGGAAAACGAAAGTAACTTTAATCTATTTGTTTCTAAGATAGCTACCCGTCTTAGTGGGACTAGCAGCTCTGCATAGACACTATATTTCCCGATAACAGAAATGTGGTGAAATTTCCAATTCAACGTGGAATTTAGAAGAAAAAATACACTAGGATTGATAAATATACATGTGTAAAGGTCAAGTCAATGATTACAATAATGAAGTGAGAAAATGAAAGGGATATTTACAATAAAAGAGATGTCAATTTCATGTAGATAGATTTTATAGAAAATAAAGTTTATTAGCAAAAAAAGTAATATATTCGAAAAATTGAAAATTTGAAAATTTGAAAATTTCCATGTTATTACATCAACATTGTGGTGGAAATTCTAGGTGGAAGCTAAGTTGGCATGTGAAGAAGTTAGGGAGAGTATGTGTCACAACTAAATGCCATAAGAATTCAATGGTTGCTAAACACCCTCACATATTTTGATACAATATTGATATGAATTGTTAATTGTCATTGATATAAACCGTTGGATGCATCAAGATCACAAGTACAAATTGCGTTTTGATAAATTCTACACCAAATATTGATCTAGATTGTCAACCTACTTAGATGTTGGCCTCAGAATGCGTTGGGAGCATATATAAAAATTAAATACCTTATATGGTGGAACGTAATATAGATCTAGACCATTGAAGCGAGTTAATCATGACAGTCATATCCATTGGGGAATGCAAGTTATGCTAAAAATTCATGTATGTTGCAACCTAATATGAATCTCCACCATTTGATCGAGTCAATCATGATCATTCAATCCATCGGAATGAAAGTTTATATAAACCATTGCACATGTTTCCACCCGTTATGGATTTAGGTCATCAAATCAAGTTAATTGTAGTTATTCAGTTTATTGGAAATGAAAGTTTCTATAAGCCATCACACATGTTTCCACCCAATATGAATTTTGCATCATTGATATACATTTGGATCAACCATTATATCTACAAGTGTGCAAGTCACACACTATGGGAAGAAGTGGGGAACATACCCCATATGCTCCTATAACTAATAAAATAATTCCACTTAGAAAGGTGGTAGATGAAGTGGGACCTTTCCATATTAGAAAATATTAGTAAGGAACCATGTGAACAATGGGGGCTAAGTGAGGACCAAAACGTAAGCAAAATAGGTTGGATGTGTGCTAAGTGTCTAAGGAAATTCATGCCATATTTGTTTGTCTCAAACATGAATTGAAGGGTATATATACATACATGTACTAGACATTTGCGAGAGTACACAAAGGAAGTGTGTATAAGTAGTAATGGATATTGAATAGAGTTTTGAGTGCTTTTGGTTAATTCATGGTGTTAAGATAGTAGAAACTCTGTAATTTTTTTTAAATTTTGCCAATTTCCTAGGGCATTAACTTGTATGGTATTTTTGAGTCTCTAAATAACTTTTTCAAGTAGTGAAACCCCATGACATAATGTGTACCATTCGTACATACAATATTTTTAGATTAATGAAAGTTCTTGGAGAGATGTTTACAATGAAATATAGTGGTAAAAATAGAGTCGTACCAAAGGTATTAACTCAATAATTAGAGCTCAAATTGGGGAATAAAAGTAGTCAATACAAATTTCTTAGATAATAGAACATAGTCATGGAGCCATGTTTGAGATTTGGGTATGCATAGTTTCAAGAAAACTATAGAAAATTGCTATAGTAGAACAAGGAAAATTAGCGAAAATTTGGAAAAACTTTTAGAAGTCATGACCTTTAGCCTAGAATTCAAGTTTGGGAAAGTGAATAGTTAAACAATTTCTATTAAGGAGGACAATACACCTATCACGATATAATTCTATTTTAGGTAGAAATTTCCTTCGAAAATTGAAAGAAGACCTTTGGTGGTATACACGAGTAGCATCAACATGAGGATAGGAAGTATGGAAAATGATCAAGGGTCCTACAACAATGAAGAGGGTCTCATAGGTATCAATGTGAGCATGGCTAATGGTAAGATAGAGTGAAATGGAAATGGAATGAATAGGTTAGAGTATATATACCTAGAGGAGACCATAAAGATTATCAAAATGGAGGTTCTCAACTATATGGCTAATAATGAATGGTTGATAAGGGAATAATAATAGATTAAGACTCAAAATTATACAAATCGTAAATTAGTTACAGAGGAAAATGGACAGGGAATATGATTCAAGGAAAGTAAAGGAACACAATTCTCAAGTTAATAAGGAGGATGCTAGAAGTTCAAGTCATTATAGGAGTGTTGGTAGGCATCAACATCAATTACCAAGGCATTTAAAAAAGAGGGATTATGTTTCTTTAGAATATAGGAGTAGTCCAAAAATATCACTAGTTAAACAAAAAAGGAGGAAATGTGAATTGAATAACTTGTAGGGAGAGATTAGGAAGATTAAACCTCCTGCTCTTGATGGTGATCATAAGAAGGATGAGGAAGTTGAAGATTGGCTACTAGAAATAAGGAAGTGCCACTAATTTCACAATTATCCATCCAACTTAGAGGTTGCAATTTCAATTTATCACTTGAAGGGAAAATCAAACCTGTGGTTGGAACAACTCAAGGAAGTTAAACATTTGGATGAGAAGAGGATCTCATGGAGGTATTTTAAAAGGTATTTTCAGAAGAAGTGTTTCTTAGAACACTACGATGAAAGAAAAATGAAAGATATCTTTGAACTCAAACTAGGGAGCATGACAATGGAGGAGTATGGAAGGAAATTCATTGAATTACTAAAGTATGTTGGTTTTATCAAGGTTGAAATTATGAAAACACAAATATTTTTAAGCAAGATACCATCATTCTACAGTGAAAAAAATAATTTTGATGTCCCTAAGACTTTGGATGAAGCTATCAGGAAGAAACAATATCTTTATGAGAAGAATGGAAATAAACTAACCTTCCATACAACTTAGAATAAAAAAGAGAAGGCCAAGTTAGGGTATAGGAAGAAGGGATATATACCTTCCTTTTATAGGAGAAATTTGCAAGAAAATTGACCAATGGAAGGTGATTTATTGGGAAATAAGTGAATATTTAATCCCAGAAAGTGTTTGGGTTATAAGGGAGAACAAATGTATAGATAATTCCCTAAAAAATTAGAGAAAATGAGGATTGCACAACATATCAAAGGAGTTAATATAGTGTAGGACATGTGCAGAAGCATTCCCAAAATGTATGCAACATTAGGCAATAGGAAAGATGATCATCGAAATCACATGATTGAAGTTGAAGGTAATATAAATAACCATTCCACTGCCACTTTAATTTATTTTGGAACTATACATAGTTATATTGATCCTAAACTTGTTGAAATATTTAATTTAAAGAAAAACAAGCATGGCAGGACTTGGTTGAGTCAGTTAGCTACAACCCCATGGAGTAGAAGCAACATTTATTCTACCCTTACCCTTAATTGCGACAGAGAGTTTCCCAACAGGAGAGTGAGCCTAAGGATTTCACCATTTCCAAGGACAACTCCTTCAGATTGAGTATAAACAAAGGGAAAAACATAGATCATGGCCAAAAAGGAAGGAAATTAATGTGAGAGGTATTAAAGGAGGTAAGATAATAATTTCTTAACACAAGGAAAATCAATGAAATCACTTGTTATTATCCCTTAATCTCATTTAGTACCTAATGGAAGTTTTGTCATGGAACATTTGGGCCTAAATAGCAGAGGGAAATAGAGGCACCTAAAGGATAGGTTGGAAAAGGAAAAGCTAGAGATTATCATTCTTCAAGAAACCATGATCTCAAGTGAAAAAGTTTCAAACACTATGGAAATATTTTGGAATGGTAGAGAATCCATGGCTATTGATGTAAAAGGTAGTGCAAGGGGTTTAGTGGTAGCCTGGAATCCTCAAGTAATAAATTTCAATGGTCAGATTACTTTCCCAAACATCTTAACAGGAAGATTCATATGCACAAGACTAAGAAATGAGGTATGCCTTGTAGCAGTCTATGGACCTCCAATAGTAGGAGAAAAAAGGGTGTTTTTGAAGGATCTATGTTGCCTATGTCACAACCATAAAGAATAATTCTAGGTAGTAGGCGAGGATTTCAACTCAATTAGGAATTTAGAAGAAAATAAAGGGGGAATCTGACATTTAGATTCAATGAACCATATTTTCCATGATACAACTAATGATCTAGGTCTCATTGATATAAAAAGCATTAATGGAACCTATACTTCAAATAATAGGTGGGTGAGATGCCACCAGATAACAAGTCATATGGATAATTTTCTACTATATGAAGAATTATTAGGAAGAGATGTGTTCACGGAGACAACTATTCTCCCCTACATGGGTTCGAATCATTGGCCTATCCATTTGTAGATTGATTTGAAAATGGAATGTTGTAATAAGTCTTTTAGACTTGAAATATTCTAGCTCTAAAAAATTGATTTGTTGTCTAAAATGGAGGAGTCATGGAAATATACAATAATGTAGGGGAGGAATAAGATGAAGACATTCCAAATCAAACTAAAGGAATTTGAAGCTAGAATAAAGTGGTAGAATCATGAAGAATTTGGCAATACCCATGTAGAGAAGAGGAAATTAGAAGGTCACCTGTGTTAGGGCCTAGATTTACCTCAGTCTGAAAAGGTAGGATCCAGGGCCTACATCAAACCACGCTCGGCTTGGTAGCTAGCCCTACCAGGTCAGGAGAGGGCTCTCTCCGGGTCAATCTCAGCAAATAATGATCTATGGGGCTTGAGATGACTGAAATATCTTCTAATTTTAGGCTAGGTATATGTGCAAGAGAATTTGATTTGATGAAATGATGATTTGTTGGCTCAAAGGGAAAGGTACATTTTGGGGTTGCGGGGATTGAGGCTCAGTTCTATAGAGATCTCAATGGGGCAAGGTAGGTAATCATTTCGGCACTTAAATTTTAGTGAGATGGAAGGAGTAGATAGGGGAGGTGTTGAAGAGGGAAAGATAAATCATGAATCCTCCCTAAATAGCTAAAAACATCAGATAACTAAAGCAAATTTCAAGTAGAGCATTGCACTTTCAATGAATTCTACTTACACTCTTGTTTGTTTAGTTCAAAAGAAATAAGATAGATAATGCAATCACATAAAAAAATTCACAATCACAAAGAGAAGCAATGTACCAAGACAAATTTCCACATGAATCCCATAGAGTGTTGCAAATCCTGGTCTCAATTCCTTAGCCAAAATACTGAGAATGAATGTACAATGAAGCTCAAGGCTTTCTCAAGAGTCCAATCATGCTAATGACTGAAAAAACATAAGATATAAGCAAATAAAAACTCATCCTAGCCTCTAGGGCTCGAGCTCATGATTTTAGGAGCTATTCCAACTAATTCTAAACTGAGAACTACAAATTAGGTAGTGGAACCGCTTGCCTCTAAAAACTAGGGAACTAATTCATTCAATTGCAAACTAACTTTTTATGGATGAATCTACCTCCATGAGTGAAAATTTGACATAATTACATCAAGATCCATCAATTTACATTAAATTACATCATAAGTTTGACATTAATAACATGAAAAAGTCAAACTGGCAAAAGCTAGGCGAAAAACAAAGTATACTTGGTCAAACTGGCAAAATTTTCCCTATGCGCTGCGCCTGATTCTCTATGCATAGTGCCTGTTTTGACCCACTTTTGGAGGCCTTCCCGATGTCCAAATGAGCTCTAGATGAGCTTGTTGGAAAGGTATACCTATCTAATTTCCAACCCAAGTGGAATTTTTCAATTTGGCCTCCATTTCACCCCACAAAAATCCATTCTCCCAACACTGCTTCCTGTGTGTCAAAATAGGGGCAGTGAGGTCATTTTTTGAGTGTTTTTGACCTTTTTGAGGGCTCAAAACCTGCCCAGATTTCTTGGCCATAGGTAGACAAGTGTATTTCTGCATGAAAAATCCAAAAATGTTGAGTTTTTGAGATTTGGAGGCCTCTAGCAAAAGCGAGCACCACGTGGCGCGGCGCATAGGGCAGAAAATCCTGTTTTTGTGCCAAAAAAATTCCAAAATGCAAAAATTACTCCAAATTTTTTGAAATTTGGGCTGAGTCTTCTCTATCAAGGGGTATGTTGGGCCAAGGAAGCCTCGGCCAATATCTAAAGTTGATCATGCTCCCTTTGCCTCTTTGATGCCTTCTTCAATTTTGCCTTCAAACTCTTGATTCTCGCCTCACAAACTTTGTTCCTTGCCATGTAATGAATAGCCATGTGTCTCAACAAGTTTTTCTCCTTGTCAGCCTTGTCCAACAGTCTCTCTAAGTGGATGTTGGCTCTTTCAAGCCAAGACTCTCGATCGGCATTGACCTCCTGCTCAAGTGAAGTGAACTCCACCCTCCTCCTTTGGGCAGCTTGGCGATTTTCCCATATGTTTTGCCACCTTTATGAGGTCTCCTGGGTGCATGTACCTCTGTAGGAGAGTCACTGTGTGTCTCTTCATCATGGTCATATGAAGGATCAGATGCCATCTCTACTAGTGGATGAACTATCTTGGAGCTGCCTTGATGAGAAATAGGTGAGCTGTGATGTGTTGAACTGTCTTGATGGTGTGTTTTGACTTTTGCCACCAAGGGGAAGAGTGATACAACTATAGGGGGAAGAACAAATAGTGAGGGATTTAGGAACTGTTGGGATAGGGTTTAGTTAGGGAGATAGGGAATTAGGAAATGATTTAGGAATTTTTGGTATGGGGTTAGGGTTTGGGAGTTTGTATTTGGGTTTTAGGAAATGGGAATTGGGGTATGGGATTTAGTGAATTTAGGGGTGTGTTTTGGGGAATAGGGAAATCAAGGAAAAAAATGGAGCAAGGGAGTGGTGAGGTGTGAGGGGATAACTTGGTAGCAAAACAGTCAATACAAAACCCTAGAAATATTTGCTTTTGAGAGAGGTAGGGTTTGATTTTCCTTTTTCAATACCATAAGCCAAACACCATCAAACAAACACCAACATGGAATAAAAAAGTATGATAGAAGCTTCAACCTACTTGTATCAAGACAAATCCACGCGTTTTGGGTGATTTGATGAAGTTTTTGAGAAAATCAGGCATGTCAGCTCTATGTTCCACACCTCAAGCCCAACATGCCGTGCCTTCTATATGCGCCGCGCCAGTGTATTTTTGTACTGGAGATCGCAGCCCAATGCGCCGCGCCAGTTATGTGCACTGCGCTAGTTGCCCAATGCATAATTCTTTTTGCAGGAGACTTTTGAATGCCTTTCTAGTGTCCAAATTGGGTTCAGTATAGCTCGTTGGAAATGCTATTGTGTCTAATTTCCAACTCAACTAGAATTTTTCAATTTGGAGTTCATTTGCTCTGTCAAAAATCAAATCTCCCAATACTAGTCAAAATGTGCAAAATGAGGCTGCCTAAAGGAAAAGTGTTGTTGCAGTCAACTTTTGAAGGTGTTCCTGAACTCCAAATTGAGCTCATGATAACTCATTGGAAATATATTTGTGTCTATTTATCATTTTACTCATCAAGAAAGTCATTTGGCCAACCAATCTAGGATAAAACTTGATTTTCCCAAGGTCACTTCAGAGGTGCATCAATTCTCCCGAGGCAACTGTATTTTTGACATTTCTCTAAAACCATGACACCTGTGTAAAACGTGAATGAGGTTTTTCTTCCTTAGCATATTTTTGGAAAAAACTTCTCTAAATTTTCCCAAATTCATCTTTTCTTGCTCAAAAACATCATTGGAGTAAAACCTATCTCGATGTGTGGAACAGGGGATTTGTCAAAATGAAGTGAAATGAAGGGGATAATGGGCTTCTAAATTCTTGAGAAAATTTTGGGAAGTAGGGAGGGATGCTAGGAAGTAGGGGAAAGTGGATTTTTGAATATTGAGTGAGGGGAGGAGGTCCAAAAGGGGAAAACACAGGCCTAGCCTAGAAAATTGTTAAGTTGTAGCAAGAAACTAGGGTTTGTGCGAAAATGAGGAATTTGGGGAATCTCAGTGATGGGAATTGTTTAATAAGGTACATTAAGGATAGGGGAAGGTATATGAACATCAAGATACAAGTTTTTCTGATTATTTGACCATCCAACAGAAATTGCCTTCAAAACCCTAGGAGAGGGAAATGAACCTTACCTAGGCACAACTGAAGCATGAACAAGGTGTAAAATGACCCAATGGAACTTGACATGATGATGAAAACCATCTAAATGATGGTACACTTAGCTGAATGGTGACATGGACTGACATTTGGACAACTTTGGAAGGAGTAAAAGCAAACCCTAGACCTAATACCTAGTGACCAAATTTTACTTGAAGACTCACTGAAATGACAAAATTTGACCTTGACACCTTAAAATCACTTTGTAAGAGAATTTTTGATCATTGGAGGAAGGCTGCAAAGACTGACACTAACATTTGCTCCAATGGGGATGGTAGCTCCTTGGAGGTGCCAAAAACTACAGATCTTTGGAAAGTAGACAGTGCCTTCATCCATTGGTCAATGGAGTCAAAAACTCAAGCTAAAATGCATGACTGAAAACTGACGACTTGACGACACAAACTGGCTCTCACTCAACTAAAAACTGACTCGATACTTAAACAAAACTGACAAACTGGAAATGATGCTCAAAGTTGAGCTTATTCATCAATATCTACTCTAACAATTTCATTCATCACCTGATCAAGTGAAATGAAACAACCAATGCAACCAAGTAAGTATTCCGACTGTTGTTTGAATTCTCCGCAAGTGCTCGCTTATGAACAACAAGAGAGAACTACTGAAAGGCAACTCCCATGAAAACTTGGAAATAGATCCATTGAATGATATGGATTCTCTACCCGCCTCCAACAACACTGCATAAGGATCTTGAAGTTCATGCACACTGGGACTTAGCTCATCCAATGGATTACTTCTCTTTCCTCAGACCATGAATGCAAACTTTCATCTGAGCTTTGTGATGAGACTCCTGCTGAAAATGACAAAGAAACCAGCTCTCGGATCAAGTTTATATCAACACACATTTCAAGCTCACATGTAGTCAATGGAGAAGGACTTTGACTGCAGACATCATCCAACACATCAGCTATTGGATCATGAAAAACTCGAAAAGACTGTTGCAACGCATTTTCTGTTGGTTCCGATGAGATTCCATGATTTCCTATAGGTTTCTCATTTGAAGATATATTATGCAATTTTCCCTTCAAAAACTGAAATGATTCAAAACAGAAAGGTACGGAATCATATTGCATCATCTGATCATATGTGCTAGCTTCCAAGTCTTCATCTGCAACTTGACAATCAATGGCATTTGGGGGCCGCAAATCTGGATATGAGAAGTCTTGAACAAGGTTTTCATTGCTCTCAAAAAGGTTCAGATCAAGACTTGTCGACAATTGATTTCTGATTGCATGAATGTTGTCTCTGATGAACTAAAACGAAGAAAAACAAAAAGATAAAGATCCTTCACTTACTTCAAAAATTGCTGCACTTTCCTCATCACTGTCATAGCTGATATGCGTCGGCTGATCACTGTATTCGAGCTACTGAAAATGAACTTCCTTCTTCCACAAACTAGCTGTTGGTTTGTCTGCAAGATTAGCTTCTGTTTGGAGAACATAATCATCATCATACTAATCAAATTGAGGCAAATCATCAGTATAAAACACATCATCAAGCATACATGTCATATCAATAGATCTCTCTTCTCCAAGATGATCTATAAAACAATCATTATCAGATCTATGACAACTGGGATAAGAAACAAAATGTTTTGGATCAACAACTTGTTCTTCTTCAATCAGCGAGCCATGGGCTTCAACATCATAATCATTCCTTGTAGTGATCTTCTGCATCATCTCTTCCACTACACTTACCAAAATGTCAAGCTTTACCTCTAAAGATGTCGATTCCTCTGGATCTATGTTCTTCACCTCTTCTTCCTTCAACTTTGCCCTTTGGATTAGCAAATGAGCCTCTACATCTACTGCAATGTTCTGCATCTCTTGAAGTGTTGCAAGATTTCTTTCTCTCAGCTGAAACTCCATTTTCAGATCAAAGGCAGCTGGGTAGTGCAAGAGAGCGGATCCAGGAGGAGGTCTTATATTAACCAGCATCGAATAATAAACTTGGTTAAATCTAGCAGAAAATTATTGTACTGTCTCCCCTGGCAATCTTTCTAGCTGGTTATACTCTTCTATAATCAAGAAAGGGTTTTGTCTTACCACTCACCTGTCGAGGAAAACTTTGACGAATGGCTGGAAATTTGAGATGCTTGCATTAGGTAGGGTTTTGAACCAACTCTTGACTTTGCCTTATAAAGAAAGAGCAAAAATCCTAATACTGACATCTTCTTCATCAACTTCAAAAAGGTCAAGAAAAGACTCAAAATTCAATACATGTCTCTCAACAATGATGTTGTCGCGTTCACCATCAAATCTTGGTAGATATAGATCATGATTTTTAGGGAAAGCATGGGATATATAAGGTAAAATCAGACGCTTGTATCGATCTAGAATTTTACAAGGTATAGGGGTATGTACAAATGCTGCAGAATTAGTCTTGGTCTCTTGAGGTTCATCAGTTTGAAGATGGTCATCACAAGATTTGGAAGAAAGGTCTTGATCAAGCTCAAAGGCATGCAAATCTTTGGTATTCACAATCTTCAAAGGGAAGGAATCAAATGTAGGCCAAGGATATTTTCTCAAATACAATATATTTTGCAAAGCCTTTTTGACATTCTCAGGAAAAGTGAAGAAATAATTTATAACAAAGAACAAAACGTCTTGGATGAAATTCCAACTTGAATACTTGATCTGTCCATATTGTCCTTTCATGTTTTTACTGGTCGGGTTCATCCTCCAGTGGAGTCTTTGGATTTGATCTCGAAAATGATTTGGAATCGCCAGGTGAATGATTTCAGTCTTGTTGTGTCTGATCGTTGTCCACCATCAACAATAAAATCTGAACTTGATACATGTTACTGGGGTAATTTGCAAGTCAGATGTTCAGCTTATAAGACTAGACCGGAGATTGACTGAAGCAACTTTTATTTACTTTCGCTAATGCAAAACAAGAGAGTTTTGAAGGCTACTTGGCTAACTTTAGGCTCTGTCTGTAGTTTATAAAGCAAGAACACTAACAAACAAATAAGCTTTTCTCCCCAGTATGGTTGCCACTATGTTAGTGCCTAGATTTACCTCAGGTTGAAAAGGTAGAATCCAAGGCCTACATCAAACCATGCTAAGCCTGGTAGCTAGCCCTACTAGGTCAGGAGAGGGCTCTCTCCAGGTCAGTCTCAGAAAATAATGATCTATGGGGCTTGAGATGACTGAAATATCTTCTGATTTTAGGCTAGGTATATGTGCACAAGAATTTGATTTGATGAAATGATGATTTGTTGGCTCAAAGGGAAAGACACATTTTGGGGTTGCAGGGATTGAGGCTCAGTTCTACAGAGATCTCAATGGGGCAAGGTAGGCAATTGTTTTGGCACTTAAATTTTAGTGAGATGGAAGGAGTAGACAGGTGAGGTGTTGAAGAGGGAAAGAGCAATCATGAATCCTCCCCAAATAGCTGAAAACATCAAATAACTAAAGCAAACTTCAAGTAGAGCATTACACTTTCAATGAATTCTACTTACACTCTTGTTTGTTTAGTTCAGAAGAAATAAGATAGATAATGCAATCACATAAAAAAATTCACAATCACAAAGAGAAGCACTATACCAAGACAAATTGCCACATGAATCCCAAAGAGTGCTGCAAATCCTGGTCTCAATTCCTTAGCCAAAATACTAAAAATGAATGTACAATGAAGCTCAAGGCTTTCTCAAGAGTCCAATCATGCTAATGACTGAAAAAACATAAGATATACGAAAATAACAACTCATCCTAGCCTCTATGGGTCAAGATCATGAGTTTATGAGCTATTCCAACTAATTATAAACTGAGAACTACAAATTAGGTAGTGGAATGGATTGCCTCTAAAAACTAGGGAACTGATTCATTCATTTCCAAACTAACTTTTTATGGATGAATATACCTCCATGAGTGAAAATTTGACATAATTACATCAAGATCCATCAATTTACATTAAATTACATCATAATTTTGACATTAATAAGGTGAAAAAGTCAAACTGGCAAAAGCTAGGCGAAAAACAAAGTATACTTGGTCAAACTGGCAAAATTTTCCGTATGCGCCGCGCCTGATTCTCTATGCGTAGCGCCCGTTTGGACCCACTTTTGGAGGCCTTCCCGATGTCCAAATGAGCTCCAAGTGTGCCTGTTGGAAAGGTCTACCTGTCTACTTTCCAACCCAAGTGGAATATTTCAATTTGGCCTCCATTTCCCCCCCCACAAAAGTCCATTCTCCCAACACTGCTTCCTGTGTGTCAAAATAGGGGCAGTGAGGTCATTTCTTGAGTGTTTTTGACCTTTTTGAGGGCCCAAAACCTACCCAAATTTCTTGGCCAAAGGTAGACAAGTGTATTTCTACATGAAAAATCCAAAAATGCTGAGTTTTTGAGATTTGGAGGCCTCTAGCAAAAGCGAGTGCCATGTGGCGCGGTGCATAGGGCAGAAAATCCTATTTTTGTGCCAAAAAATTTCCAAAATGCAAAAATTGCTCCAAATTTTTTGAAATTTGGGCTGAGTCTTCTCTATCAAGAGCTATGTTGGGCCAAGGAAGCCTCGGCCAATATCTAAAGTCGATCATGCTCCTTTTGCCTCTTTGATGCCTTCTTCAATTTTGCCTTCAAACTCTTGATTCTTGCCTTGCAAACTTTGTTCCTCGCCATGTAATGAATAGCCATGTGTCTCAGCAATTTTTTCTCCTTGTTGGCCTTGTCCAACAGCCTCTCTAAGTGGATGTTGTCTCTTTGAAGCCAAGACTCTCGATCAACATTTAATTCCTGCTCAAGTGAAGTGAACTCCACCCTCCTCCTTTGAGCAGCTTGGCGATTTTCCCATATGTTTTGCCACCTTTATGAGGTCTCCTGGGTGCATGTACCTCTGTAGGAGAGTCACTGTGTGTCTCTTCATCATAGTCATATGAAGGATCAGATGCCATCTCTGCTAGTGGATGAACTGTCTTGGAGCTGCCTTGATGAGAAATAGGTGAGCTGTGATGTGTTGAAGTGTCTTGATGGTGTGTTTTGAATTTTGCCACCAAGGGGAAGAGTGATACAACTATAGGGGGAAGAACAAAAAGTGAGGGATTTAAGAACTATTGGGAAAGGGTTTAGTTAGGGAGATAGGGAATTAGGAAATGATTTAGGAATTTTTGGTATGGGGTTAGGGTTTGGGAGTTTGTATTTGGGTTTTAGGAAATGGGAATTGGGGTATGGGATTTAGTGAATTTAGGGGTGTGTTTTGGGGAATAGGGAAATCAAAAAAAAAAATGGAGAAAGGGAGTGGTGAGGTGTGAGGGGATAACTTGGTAGCAAAATAGTCAATACAAAACCCTAGAGCTATTTTCTTTTGAGAGAGAGGTAGGGTTTGATTTTCCTTTTTCAATACCATAAGCCAAACATTGTCAAACAAACACCAACATGGAATAAAAAATTATGATAGAAGCTTCAACCTACTTGTATCAAGACAAATCCACGTGTTTTGGGCAATTTGATGAAGTTTTTGAGAAAATCGGGCTTGGCAGCTCTATGCACCGTGCCTCAAGCCCAACGCGCCATGCCTTTTCTATGCGCTGCGCCAGTGTGTTTTTGCACTGGAAATTGCAGCGCAATGCGCCGCGCTAGTTGCCCAATGTATAACACTTTTTGAAGGAGACGTTTCGATGCCTTCCTAGTGTTCAAATTGGGCACTTGATAGTCCACTGGAAATCTTATTGAGTCTAATTTCCAACCCAACTCGAAGTTTTCAATTTGTAGTTCATTTGCTCTGTCAAAAATCAAATATCCCAAGACTGGTCAAAATGTGAAAAATGAGGTTGCCTAAAGGCAGAGTGCTATTGCGGTGAACTTTTGAAGGTGTTCCTAAACTCCAAATTGAGCTCATGATAGCTCATTGGAAAGCTCTTTGTGTTTAGTTATCATTTGACCCATCAAGAAAGTCATTTGGCCAACCAAGCTAGGAGAAAACTTGATTTTCCCAAGGTCACTTCAGAGGTGCATCAATTCTCCCGAGGTAACTGTATTTTTGACATTTCTCTAAAACCATGACACCTGTGTAAAACGTGAATGAGGTTTTTCTTCCTTAGCATATTTTTGGAAAAAATCTCTCTCAATTTTCCCAAATTCATCTTTTATTTCTCAGAAACATCATCGGAGTAAAACCTATCCCGATGTGTGGAACAGGGGATTTGTCAAAATGACGTGAAATGAAGGGGATAATGGGCTTCTAAATTCTTGAGAAAATTTTGGAAAGTAGGGAGGGATGCTAGGAAGTAGGGGAAAGTTTAATTTCAAAGATTGAGTGAAGGGAGGAGGTCCAAAAGGGCAAAACACAGGCCTAGCCTAGAAAATTGTCAAGTTGTAGCAAGAAACTAGGGTTTGTGCGAAAATGAGGAATTTGGGGAATCTCAGTGATGGGAAGTGTTTAAAAAGGTACATTAAGGATAGGGGAAGGTGTTTTAACATCAGGATACAATTTTTGTTGATGATTTGACCATCCAAGAGAAATTGCCTTCAAAACCCTAGGAGAGGGAAATGAACCTTACCTAGGCACAATTGAAGCATGAACAAGGTGTAAAATGACCAAGTGGAACTTGACATGATGATGAAAACCCTCTGAATGATGGTACACTCAGCTGACTGGTAACATGGACTGACATTTGGACAACTTTGGAAGGAGTAAAATCAAACCCTAGACCTAATACCTAATGACCAAATTTTACTTGAAGACTCACTGAAATGACAAAATTTGACCTTGACACCTTAAAATCACTTTGTAAGAGCATGTTTGATCATTGGAGGAAGGCTGCAAAGACTGACACTAACAACTTGGAGGAGATTCAACATGAGTTAATCTGTGGAGCAAGGATGGAAGACATGATAGAGGAGGAGGGGAGGCTCATCCGTGAGCTATAACAGCGGTGAAAATAGGAGGAGAATCTCTAGAGGTAGAAAACTATAATACAATGACTTAGAGAAGGGGAGTGAAACACAAAGTTCTTCCACAAAGAAATGATTAAACATAGACATCATAATAGGATATTTTCACTCACGTTGCGGGAGTGATGTAGGTTGCTACAACATGGGGATATGGAGGAAGAATTGGTCTCATACTTTTAGGAGTTTATCATTGAAGTAGATGCTGGCAGAGACGAGGAAATATCAAGGATTATCACTCATAGCTCCTAAGTGAAGAACGAAAATTATCTCATGAGAGAACTTTCTTATGTTGAGGTATAACTGGTGGTTATGGAGATGCCTAGTAACAAGGCCTCGAGATTGGATGGGTTTACTTCATATTTCTTCAAATATTGTTTGTCATTATTGAAGAAATGCATGCCATAGTGGATGAATCAAGGAGCCTTCAACAGGTGTGGTTGGGACTGAATGTAACTTTTCTTAATCTCATACCCAAAAATGTTAGTTCTAGTAATCCAAGTGGTTTTAGAGCCATAGATCTATGCAATGTGGTGTATAAATCATTTCAATGGTCATATTGAAGGGGCTTAAACCTTTACTAAACCAAATCATAACATCAGAACAAACAATGTTCATGGAAGGGCACCAAATTTTGGATGGAATAGTGATAGCCCATGAGTTTGGTGCATTCCCTAAATAAAAGTAAACACCTTGGAATGTTCATCAAACTCTATCTCTCTAAGGCATATGATAGATTAAATTGGAAGTACCTATTCATCATTCTTGCAATTTTTGCTTATCCCCTTAATGTATAATGTGGATCTTTTCTCTTATTTCTATGCCCTTCTTCTTAATATTGTTAAATGGTTCTAAACCTTACACTCTCAAAGTGTCCTAGGGTCTTCATTAAGGTGATCCCATCTCACAATTCCTTTTTATTCTAGTTTCTGAAGACCTGGGAAGATACATTAAAGTGAAAATTGATCAAGGTTCCCTTAAAGGGATTCATGTATTAGGGCATGATCTACATGTCTCGCATCAACAAGCCATTGAAGATATTATTCTATTTGGGGAACAATATATACAAGAAATCATGGTGATCAATCTCCTTCTCTCTAATTTCTAGGAAGCCCTAGGAATGATGATCAATGTGGATAAATCAAGCATATTCTTGTTTAACACAAAATGGATAGTTTAGGTACATTTGGCCAGATATCTAGGATTCCAAGTTGGTAGCTTTCGACTAAATATTTGGGAATAATTTTGGTTACAAATTCTCTTAAGTCCTCTTGTTGGTAGGCGGTCATTAATAAAATTGTTAAAATACTAGACAATTGGGACTTTTCATTCATTGAACATAGTTCGCCATGATACTCTGTAAAATCAGTATTACAAGCCCTACTATTGTATCGACTATCAATACTCCTAGCTCTGAAATCAATCTACAAGGATATAGTATCTAGATTCAAAAGTTTCTCATGGCAAGGGGTCAACCGAGGCAAGAAGTGGGCCTTGGTAGCTTGGGAAAATGTATTCCTCCCAAAACTTAGTGGAGGTCTAGGAATCAAAGATACATAAACTCTCAATAGGACTTTGAGAGATAAAATATTGTGGTGATGGATACAAGGAGACCCAAAACTCTTGAAGCACATATGGGATAGGAAATATAGTTCTTCCAAATCAGTCACAAAGAAATTGGGATCCCATAACCTCCCCTCACGATAATTAATTTGTAATTTGGTGAAGGAGAACATCCATGTAATCTAGAATGACATGTTTTTGGAAATAAGGAATGGTAAACAACAAGGTTTTGGGAAGAATCTTGGAAACAAATGCCTTGTTTGGAGACCAGAGAAGAGTTTCATAGCTCAAGGAATTCACCAACTCCCCAAGTGCCCTCAAAGTGGCAGAATTTAGAGAGATTGCAATCCGTTTGTTGGCTGGCGAGAATGGAAATCCTTTGAAGATTGGTTAGATGACCCAACATTGCAATCATGGTCGATGCTAAGTCTTTGTCTATCAGAAATAAAAATTCAGGTAGCACACGACTAGGATAAGATCATATGGGTACGTCGACCCAAGGCGACATTCACAGTGAAAGAAACATATTAACTCCTGGCATGACACATGGATCTACATTGTGACCCCCATTGGAAGAAGATATGGATGAAAAATTTGTGGCCAAAAGTCACCTAATTCCTATGGCTCATCAAGAGACTAAAACTGCTTACATAGGATCATCTGAGGAAAAAAGGTTTCAAAGGCCCTTCTATTTTCCCACTCTACAGAGAACAAGAGGAAACTTCAAAGCACCTCCTGAACAATTGTAAGTTCATCAAAAACTTTTAGAGCCTAGTTATCGCCTTATTTGGGCATCTGGATAGGTCCCCAAATAGTTTTCACGAGACCATAGAAATGTGGAAAGGATCCTTTTTAAGAACCAATCATAAATAAAGCTTGGAGTTTGGTATAGGGATTACTATTATGGAACATATGGAAGGGGAGGAACAAGTCTTTTCTCAAAGATCATAGGTTCACTGAGGATGATATATGGAGACTCAATAAAAAAAAACCTCAAGGAAATAATTTTATCAGAATCCTAGGAGAAGGATGACTAGAAGATAAATCAACTTAAGGGTCACATTTTGAGGGACTTGGAGATCGCTCAAGAGATGGTGAATCCTAAAAAATCATGGTAGAGGTAGGATGGAATGGTTTCCTCACATATTTTTTCTCCCACATGGTAAGATTTGTCAAACTACAATTTGATGGAGCATTTAAAGGAAACCCTGGCCCCACGGGGTATCGAGGAATCTTTCGAAACCAATAGGGAACAATATTACATATTTATGTAGAATTTTGTGGACATACCAACAACAATGTTATAGAGTTTAAGGCTCTGGAGATAGGGATAAATATTTCTAGGTAGGTATGGTATTCTAATATCCAAAGCGAAGGAGAGTCCATAATAGGGATATATTCTACTCAAAAGCTTGTTGATAGATATATAACATCAAAAGTTGTCAAAAGATGGAAGTTGGATCTTATGGTTAGTCAAAACCAAGAGGTTTTGTGGTATTTCCCTTATGTTATTAGTTCCGACACCAGAAGGAATGGTAATAGAGTAGCTAATATTTTAGCTAACTAGGGTGGTCAGAATCAGGATTTGGAGTTTACAGCCTCATGGCCGATGGAGACTAGATACAACTGGTGAAATCAAACGGATAATGTATGAATTGAAGATATGGGTTCCCCAATCAGGGTGAGAGATGAGGAAAACAAAGGGAATGGAATGGGTGCCAGCCACCCCATCGACCCTCTTGATAATGAATAGGGGTAGCATGGCACCACACCTACATGAAAAATATGATGTGTTTGTTAAAACTTGAGTTTAGAATGATGGTGGTGTTTAATTTCTTCGTGTTGTTTGTAAATTTTATCTATACCTATTTGGGTGGTATGGGAGGTGAGGATTTGGTGTATTTCTTGACAATTTCAATGAGATAATTTGGGCTCAAGGTATAGAGTTTGGTCGAGTTGTTGTAGGTAAACCAAGGTGGTGTGAACCCTAGTCCTAGTTCCCTCAACTTACTTATTATGTCTGGAATTCAATGTTAAACCTTGGATCTAGGTAATTGGAATTTATGCTTGACTTTGTGGCAAATTCCAAAAGAGCTCCATCGCAATAATACTTGGTGCATGCATTAGGATCAATTCGCTTTATGTTTGGATTCTTTGGTGACATTCCGACCCCCTATGCTATTGTGTTTTTTCCCTCAATTGCTTGTTGTTCAAGTGCCTCTTTTCGGTTTCAGAGCTTCAAGGTTACATTTGTATAGTGTAGTTCCCTTGCTCTTGTATAATCAATTTGAAAAAACAGCTCATCTTCTGGAATGTCTCAATGATGATTGGCATCAAAATCGAAATACAATTATCAGTTTTATGAATAATCTCCAACATAATCAATGGCATATGCAAGCCTAGTTGTTTAGTCTCTAGAGAGTTCAAATAAGAATCCAGGGGAAAATCAACCATCTTGAAGGTCATATTGCACACATGGAGAAGCATGTCCACTATGACTTTAAAATACCTTTGTCTCTAGTTTTTGGTTTTGGTAATCCTACTTTAGTTACTTATTATGAATTTTAATGGATGTAGATTACATTTTGATTTTAAACACTTTCTAGTTATCTGGTTTGTTAAGTTCTGTTTATCAAAGATGTTTAGATATCTGGTTATCATTTTTAGTTTATATTTATTGACCAACAAGCATGATAAGAGTAAGACAAGCATACTTTTGAACACATATAATCATTGTTATTATTTTACTAATTAATGGAAACGATTTGCCTTACCAAAAAAACATTAACATTTACGAATTTTTTTTACCAATAAATATATATATATATATCTATATATATATATATATATATATATAATCTTTGTAAATAAACTTAACACTGATATTTTATAGTAATTGTCAAATAAATAATAACACACATCTAAAATACTAAATAAATCTCATTTCATATTCTACAATGACCTTATTAATGATGATGGGGATTTTTACGCACACATATACATTACGGATTCGTACTTTCTATTTTTTTTTTTAAATATACTTCCTCTAAAAATATTATCCATGCTCACTTTTCTATAAAGGTTTTGGCCTATATGGAATATATAGTAATAGTATGGTTTGACTTGTATATAGTATGCCATAGGTTTTAGTTATATGGAGATACATCATTGGTAGGGTTTTACATGCAATAGTTTTCGACTCAAATTAATGGAGTATATAATACTATTGGGTTTTGCTTTGAGTAGTAACAAGTTTTGGCCTATAAGTATTATGTAGTAAGTTTAATACGGATAAATTATTTAGTGAGATCCACTTCTTTGATATGTGATGACAAATTATATAAATTTTAACATTTTTTTATTAAATACAATATTTAAATTCTAAACCATAATTAATCATCCATTAATTAACATTTATAATTCAAAATTTCTATTGGATAATGACAAAGAATATTATTCTAAATATCTTCAATATTAAACACAAAACTAAAAGAACCAATCCTTTCGCACTCCATTTCCTAAAAGAAAACACGTATCAACATAATTATTAAATAAAAATACAATTAAAAGAACCCTAGTGAGTGGGATTTTTACACACATATATACATATTATGGATTTGTATTTTCCAAAGTTTTATTTAAATAAATTTCTTTCAATAATGTTACTCGCTTCTCTCTAAAGCCTTTGGCTTATATGGAATATTTAGTAATAACATGTTTTGATTTATATGTAGTATGTTATAGGTTTGTATTCAAATTAATGGAGTATGTATAAGTAGTGTTGGATGTGTAGGTTGATTATCTTTTTGATTTAGAGGTTTTGTTTCAGTGGTGTTTCGATCCCAATCCATGATGTGGGGGGTGTGGGGAGATTCCCCCCACCCCCTCCACTATTGTTGTCTTGGGGGTCCATGGGGGGCGAATGCATGTTTGGAAAACCCTCGACAACAGTTTGGGGGCAGCGCCCCTCAAGCTAAAAAATCGATGAAAAGTTGTCTTGTAAAATATTGTAATTTCGTAGTCAATTTGGGCCATTCATTAGATGGATGATCTGACTATATAAGTTATGTTTAATTTAGGGTATTTTTCCTTAGAAGGAACCCCTCAGTTTATATGAGGGAATTGTAATGCGGACGTATATTATTCTTTCGAGAGAGAAAGAGATAGGATATTGTGCGAGAGTGAAGATGAAATTACAGTGGATCTGTTGTAGGCTGTATCTCTTCATTTTGTTGGATAATAGAAAGGGAAGGACTAGTTGTTTCTTCGTGGACATAGCCCAAATTGGGTTAACCATGTATATCTGTGTCTCTCTTGTTTTATGCATTTATGTATTTGTTTTTCTACAATATTTTGTATATTTCATTGCTTTGTTAATTAATTTCGAACAACTAGTATTAGAGTTGAAGGTTTATTTGGCTGATAAAATCGTAGGAGAGAAGGTTTCCTAGTTCGAGTGGGAAAAATTGCGGAAGATGGTAGGTTTAGGGCCAACAAATTTAATGGAAAAAACTATCGATTGTCGAAGACATAGATGGAAGATTATTTGTATTAGAATTATCTATAGCTACCATTGAGCCGAAAATCAAAGAAGTTGACGTGTATGACGGACATAGAATGGGAGATTTTTGACATAAAGGCATTGTCCCGTTCCCGCTCTCCTTGCCCCCGTGCCCTCGCCTTCTTGAATTTGGTGACGGATGCGAAGGGATCAAAACGTCTGTGTTTGGATCTGTCGGTGACATTCAACATTTCGAAGGAAACGACAACAGAAGGTTTAATGATGGCATTGACCAAACATTTTTTTATTAAATACAATATTTAAATTCTAAACAATAATTAATCATCCATTAATTAATATTTACCATTCAAAATTTATATTTGATAATGGCAAAGAATATTATTCTAAATATCTTCAATCCTAACAACACAACTAAAATAACCAATCCTTTTACACTCCATTTCCTAAAAAAAAAACACTTATCAACATAATTATTAAAGAAAAAAATAATTAAAAGAACCCTGATGAGTAGGATTTTTACACACACATATATACATATTATGGATTTGTATTTTCCAAAGTTTTATTTAAATAAATTTCTTTCAATAATGTTACTCATGATCGCTACTCTATAATGGCTTTGGCCTATATGGAATATTTAATAGTAGTATGTTTTGACTTACATGTAGTATGTTATAGGTTTTTATTCAAATTAACGGAGTATGCATAAGTAGTGCTGGATGTGGAGGCTGATTATCTTCCTGATTTAGAGGTTTTGTTTTAGTCATGTTTCAATCCCAATCCCTAATGTGGGGGACTTTCCCCACCACAATTGTTGCCTTGGGGGTCCACCAGGGGGGTGTGAATGCATGTTTGGAACCCCCTAGTCAGGGGTTTAGAGTCAACGCCCCTAAAGCTAAAAATCGATGAAACGTTTCCTTGTAAAATATTGTAATTCATAGTCAATATGGGCCATTCATTAGGCACATGATCTGATAATATAAGTTATGTTTAATTTAGGGTTTTTTTCCCTAGAAGGAAACCCCTCAGTTTATATGAGGGAATTTTATTGCGGATGTATAATATTATTCCGAGTGAGAAAGAGAGATGAAATTCTGTGAGAGTGAAGAGGAAATTACAGTGGATCAGTTGTAGGTTGTATCTCTTCATTTTGTTGGATAGTATAAATGGAAGCACTGGTTGTTTCTCGATGGAAGTAAGCCCAAATTGGGTGAACCATGTATATCTGTGTCTCTCTTATTCTATGCATTTATGTATTTGTTTTTCTACAATATTTTGTATATTTCATTGCTTTGTTAATTAATTTCTAACAACTAGTATCAGTGTCGAAGGTTTATTTGGGTGATAAAATTGTAGGAGAGAAGGATTCATGGTTCGAGTGGGAGAAATGGAGGAATATGGTAGGTTTAGGGATGAGAAATTTAATGGAAAAAACTATCAGCTGTAGAAGACACAAATGGAAGATTATTTGTATCAGAAATAGCTATAGCTACCATTGAGCCGAAAATCAAAGAAGTGGACGAGTATGACAGACACATAATGGGAGATTCTTGACACAAAGGAACTAGCAACAATACGGCTGTGTTTGGGTCTGTCGATGACATTCAACATTTCAAAGGAAATGAAAACATAAGTTTTAATGATGGAATTTACCAAACTATACGAAAAACCCTCAGCCTCAAATAAGTTATTTCTTATGAAGTATCTAATTAATACGAAGATGTTAGAAGGTGGATCTATTGTTGATCATTTAAATGAATTTAACACGGTTACCAGTCAATTATGTTCTGTAGGGGTAAATTTTGATGATGAAGTTAGGGATATGTTATTTTTGTGCTCATTTCCAGAAAGTTTGAATGGCCTAGTTATGGATATTAGTAACTCTGTCTCTGGATCCAATAATTTAAAGTTTAATGATGTTGTTGGTGCCATCCTTAGCTAGGAAATGCGATGAAAAATCTCCCGTAAGACATAAGGTAATGCTTTGATTGTACAGACTAGGAGAAGAAAAATTAAAAGAGGAAGGACCCCAGGAAATCGTAGTAAGTCAAGAAAAGGTAGATCCAAATCCAGATGATTCAGGGATAGTGTGCTAGAAATGTGGGAATAAAGGACACCTAAAGAAATACTATAAATCTCAAAAGGGAAAAGAAGGGGATGTACAAAAAGAGAACAATCATGAAGTGAATGTGGCATGTGATGTGTTGCAAGATGCTTTGATTCTTTCATTAGATAATATTATTAATGCATGTATGGTAGATTCAAGGGGCTCATTCCATGCCACACCTAATAGGAAACATTTTCATGACTATGTTTAAGGAGATTTTGGATAGGTTCGTCTGGGTAAAGATTTTATAATTAAACAAAGTCGAAACCAATGGATATTGAAGGAGGTAAGGCGTGTTCCAGATCTGAAGAAAAATTTAATTTCAATGTGGAAGTTGGGAGGTGAAGGCCGTGTAACGAATTTTACAGACAAAACCTAGAAGGTCACTAAAGGAACCTTGGTAATATAAAAAGGAGAAAAGGTTAGTACATTGTATTTATGCAATAGTATTTCTAATTTTGTTAATTCTTTAACCTCCATTGGAGTTAATACAACACTCTGGAACCATAGGCTCCGACATAGAAGGGGATGCAGATTCTTCACTCAAGAAATTTGTTTCCAGGTTTGAAGCATGTTGATTTGGATTTCTGTGAAAATTGTGTTTATGGAAAACATAAGAGAGATAGATTTATCAGAGTCAGCAAGAAAAATAAGAGTGCAAAAATTAGAGCTTGTGCATTGATCCAAAATGGATTTTAGATAGACTTCTAAGTCTAAGCGCTCTTCACAGAGGAAAAAGAAATTCCAAGGATGCTTCTGGAAATAGTTCCATTGCGTAGATATTTTCGTTATGAATCTACTACAACATGAATGGGCTAAAATGGACTTCGGATGAAGAAGTTATCGCAAAAAGAAGTTTGCCTTTGTCCTTTGAAAAGGAGGCAAATTCTTATATAAATGGGACTTCAAGGAAAATGTGTTTTTTAACATAAAAACCCTTAAAACCCATCGCATCGCAATAAACAAGGGAAAAACATTAGTAAATGGTGGAGAACACTATTGCACGGGAAAAACATGAAGAAATGGTGAAAGCAAAGTTAAGTGGAGGCTAAAGCAACATTGCATAGGAGTCGTCAGATTGGACTGATCAACAGTCCAGATCTAATCGGCATATCGCAATCGGAGGTGGCAAGTGGAGTCTATCAGAGGTGGCCTTATGGAAATCGTGATAGCGATCAACGCAATTAAATGAGGGTCGTTGATCAAGCGCGCAGATCAACGGTCTAGATCTACTCGCAATATCGCATCATTAATACACACATAGAAGGACTTAACCTATAGCCCGAAGGTTAGGCGATATGCAATTGCGATATATTGCATCACAGCGATACAAAGGAGCGGGGCCGATACAATATGCGACTTGCGATAGCCGGACCCGACGGGTTTTATGGATGCAAATTAATATATTTTGAGTTCCGGTAAAAAGGGTTTTTCTATGTATTTGGGGTTTTCCATTATAAACCCAAATACAAAGGAAATCACGACTTACGACTTGCGATAGCGATATAAAAGCGGACCCGATGGAATTGTAGGGTGGATTCAATGATTTTTGAAGTCTGATAAAAAGAGTTTTTGTAGGTTTTTTAGTGTTTTTAGTGTATTTCTCTATGTAAACAGAGAAACATATTCCTAGGGATTTCAACTATGCTAATGGTCCTTTCCATTTAAAAAAAAGGTGGCCACCATACCTGAAGGCATTTTACAATGATTGTTTAATGCTCAGAGGGGATTTGAATAGACAGAGGCCGAGAGCCAGATAGCCTGAAAGGGGAAACGAACAGACAAGCATCGGTAAGCTTAAAAGCCACTCAATGTCAGAAATAGAGGAGTTGTTGAGATAGAGAAAAAGTAGAAGGCAGAGCCATGAGACAGATCCAGAGCCAAAAAGCCTGAGAGCTTCAGAACCAGGGATAAGATGGTGTTCTAAGCCCATTGTGTTTTGTGTAAACCAGTGGAGTTGAGCGTGGAGCTTGTAAAAGAACCCCTGCCATAATCTCAGAGAGCCTAGTTGAGTTGACTAGAGCTCAAGGAGACGTAGCCCAAGAGTTTTGGGTGAACTCCATATTAAACTTGCTGTCTTATGTGTTTTTTATTTACTGTAATATTTTACTGTTATATGTATGTTATATCAGCATAAAAAACAAAATTTTAAAGCACATAAACAGTAAAAAATAAACACCAGCATACACCTTATTTTCAAGCACATTATTAATTCTGCAATTGGCTAATCACTAGATCTTGGGAACATTTAAGCTTTGGAAGTGGGAGAGGTTCTTGAAAGCTTGACAAGAAACCTTTAGTGCCCCATTTTCAGATCAGGTGGTATCAGAGCCTAAGATTGGTTAACCCCACCTTCAAAGAAGGTGATATCAAAGCTGGTTATACCAGAGCAAGTGGTATCAACTCAGAATGCTTGATTGACAGAGCAAAGATTGCTTATCTGAAAGGTATTTGGGCAGTCAAGGATTGATTGTCTGATTGATTTTATCCTTGTTTGCAGATTGACTATTTTTTGAGTTTGCAGAGGTGAAGGGAAATCTATTGATAGCTCAGTCTAGGGAAGACAAGAAGGAAGAAGGGCTGAAGGAATTCTTCTCATCCTAAAGGACCTCAAGGCAATCCTTGAAGCATAAGAGGTTTGTTGCAAAAGGTTTCTTGAATAAGCTCTTTGTTCATCTTATTTGAAGTTCTTTTGTTCATTGGCGTAATGACAACTTTTACAAGTGAATCCTCAAATTCCTCCTTCATCACAAGATTCTTCGATGGAGACATGAAGCAATACTTGTTCATCATGATGGACAAGGTGAGGGAAATGTATGAGGATGAAGGAAGAGAATCATACTTAGAGGGTAGTTGAATTCCGTGGAGGAAGAGAAGCAGTTGCTTTTTGACAAATTGTAGGAGATGGAGAGGCAACTTCATATTGCAAATATGAACCTGAAAAGGATGCATGAGTTGGAGTAACAACTCTTTGTTGCCAAGGAAGCCTTGTTCAAGTATCAACTTGAAGAAGAGGTAAACCATTCCAGTTTATCTTCAAATTCTCCTAAGAATGCTTATATGGGTTCTTTTGAAAAACATACTAGAGGCATAGGTTCCAAGCTAATTTCCAAGATGGGCTATGAAGGAAAAGGCTTGGGTAAACATGCACAAGGTATTGTTGAGCCAATAATAGTTGAGGAAAGGCCTAAGTATTTTGGTCTTGGTTATGGAGAGTCTTATGGAGAAAGTTCCAAAGCTACCATGAAGGCCATTGAAACAGCTCCAAGAAGGAGTTGCATTGCAGGTCTTCTACCTCAAGAGTACGAAGATTGTATTTAGGAGGAATGCAATGGCTTGAAACATCATTTACAGGATGAAAGTGTTTAGAAGCACACACTTGAACCAGAGAGTTGGGGAAGCTCTAATAGCCTTGAAGAGGTTGATGGTGTTCCAAAGGGAGCCACTTCTTCATTTGCTTCACCTCCTCATGAAGGCAATAGAGGTGAAAGAGAAAGGTATAAATCTGGTTCTAACCATATTCCTTTGGATTTTGCAAAGCATGATACATTTCCACATAGATATGGGAGAAGAATTGCATGTTCCTTTTGTGGTTTGGATAACCATCATGTTTCTAGATTTTGGAAGAGAATGACCACATACATGAAAATTTTCAAGGAAAAGAAGCAAGAAGCCAAAGGTCTATTGGACAAGGCAGATCATGCTGTCAAGAGGATGCACATGTGTTGCACTTACTGCCATAAGCAAGGACATGTTGCTGCAAAATGTTGGACTCTGAACCCAACAATGTTTCCACAAGAGTTGAAGAAGGTGGAAGGAGAAGATGGTAGGAATGGAAACGAAGTTTCCATGATTGATGTGTTTCAGGATGATTCACATGTTGATGCTAATGTGCAGACAAAGGTAGTACCTTTGAAAGGGATTGGTGAGAAATGGTTAGAATACTTATCCAATTAAGATTGCATGTCTATTGATGAATCTATTTGCATTTATTTGTTAATGGAATGCAAGTTGTAGGATTTTACCAAGAAGGTGAATGGAAAAGGTTGAGTAGGAGATTCACTTTGTTGCTGCAACATTATATTTCATTTCAGCTTCGAAAGTACAGTGTGCTTAAGCGAAAGTTGAAGGATGAAATGCATGCATGAGAATGTTGTGCATGAATATAGGGATGTTGATATTTTCCTTGTATTTGAACATGTATGTGTAATTAACTTGCAGGGTTGATTTCTTTGACATGCATGTGATGCAATGTTGACTTGGGAGAAGTTAACTTGGTCTCCAAGATGGAGATAATGATGAAGTGTTTCATCTTTTGAAAAAGAGTCCTAAAGGTCTTTCTCTACATGCTTGACTTGAAGGGTCATTTGTTTTAAGGGCATGTTTTGTGGGCTTGTTATCTAGTCCATCATTTGTATGTAGATGTAAAGACATGGAGGCGTTCACAAGATGTGAAATGTGTTTCTTTTGTTGAAGCAGGAGTTTAGGCTATCCAGTTGTTGTCTGTATTTTTGTTGTTAACAGTTATTGTTGACAACATGTCAAATAGGTACAAATGAAATTTTTTGTGAAGCAAATGTAACTTCACAATGGTTTGAGCCACCTCGAATCAATAATCAAGGCAGAGAGGTTCAAACTACCTTCTATGACCATCTCAGTAGGAGTTCTGCATGAGGTCAAGAAGGAAGACAGTTCTTCCCAGGAGAACCATCACATCCAAGTGGGAAAGTGGTCAGAGACTTTGGTTTAGAGGCACTATGCAGAGGCAAGTGTATGGAGGCTGAAATAAGAGGGTGCTATTACTCTCATTTACTGTTCAGATCAGTATATCAGTCTTTTGGAGACCAAAAGTTCTTTAGTGGGAAGGCGTGATCCAAAATGGATTTTGGATAGACTTCTAAGACTAAGTGCTCCTCACAGAGGAAAATGAAAGTCCAAGGATGCTTCTGGAAATAGTCCCATTGCGTAGATATTTTCATTTTGAATCTACTGCAACTTGAATGGGCTAAAATGGACTTCGGATGAAGAAGTTATTGCAAAAAGAAGTTTGCCTTTGTCCTTTGAAAAGGAGGTGAATTCTTATATAAATGGGACTTAAGGGAAAATGTGTTTTTTAACATAGAAACCCTTAAAACCCATCACATCACATTATTTTATCACATCGTAATAAACAAGGTTAAAACATTAGCAAATGGTGGAAAACACTATCACACGGGAAGAAAATGAAGAAATGGCGAAAACAGAGTTAAGAGGAGGCTAAAGCAACATTGCACAGGAGCCATCGGATTAGACCGATCAACAGTCTAGATCTAAACAGCATATCACAATCGGAGGTGGCAAGCGAAGTCCATTGGAGGTGGCCTTATGGAAATCATGATAGTGACCAGCGCGATTAAATGAGGGCTGTTGATCAAGCATGCAGATCAACGGTCCAGATCTACTCGCAATATCACATCACTAATACACACATAGAAGGACTTAACCCGTAGCCCGAAGGTTAGGCGATATGCGATTGCGATATATCGCATTGTAGCGATACAAAGGAGCAGGGCCGATACAATATGCGACTTGTGATAGCCGAACCTGACAGGTTTTATGGATGCAAATTAATATATTTTGAGTTTTGGTAAAAAGGGTTTTTCTATGTATTTTTGCATTTTCATTAAAAAAACGAAATACTAAGGACATGCACGCAGAGCAATAAAACAGACCCAAAAGGTTTATACATGCATCTTTATATTATTTGAGTTCTGTAATGAGCTAGATTTTGGGCAGGCCTTAGGCGGTAAGTGGTATTGGATGGGCTCTGCCCGATCCCATACACTAGCTGACATGTGGCTTGGCGTTTGAGAGAGAAAACCGCATTTTTAGGTAGGTAATCTCCGTACACATAAGCTTCCTGAAATGAATATGAATCATTGGATAAAAGATCCCATAAATCAATGGTGGACTTGTAATTGCGATCAAAGGCGGACCCAATAGGGATTCTAGGGCAGATTTAATATTATTTGAAATCCGATATAAAGCCATTTGTCAGGTTTTTCTATGTATTTGGGGTTTTCCATTATAAACCCAAATACAAAGGAAACCACGACTTGCGACTTGCGATAGCGATATAAAAATGGACCCGATGGAATTGTAGGGCGGATTCAATGATTTTTGAAGTCCGATGGAAAGAGTTTTTGCAGGTTTTTCAGTGTTTTTAGTGTATTTCTATGTGTAAATAGAGAAACATATTCCCGGGGATTTAAACCGCGCCAATGGTCCTTTTCATTTAAAAAATAGGTGGCCACCATACCTGAAGGTGTTTTACAATGATTGTTTAATGCTCAAAGTGGATTTGAACGGACAGAGGATGGGAGCTAGACAACCTAAAAGGGGAAACAAACAGACAAGCATCGATAAGATTAAAAGCCACTCAATGTCAGAGACAGAGAAGGAGTTGCTGAGACAAAGAAAAAGTAGAAGGCAGAGCCATGAGACAGAGCCAGAGCTAGAAAGACTTAGAGCTTCAGAGCCAGGGATAAGATGGTGTTCTAAGCCCATTGTGTTCTGTGTAAACCAGTGGAGTTGAGCGTGGAGCTTGTAAAAGAACTCCTGCCATAATCTGAGAGAGCCTAGTTGAGTTGACTAGAGCTCAAGGAGATGTAGCCCAAGAGTTTTGGGTGAACTCCATATTAAACTTGTTGTCTTATGTGTTTGTTATTTACTGTAATATTTTATTGTTATATGTATGTTATATCAGCATAAACAACAGAATTTTAAAGCACATAAACAGTCAAAAATAAAAACCAGTATACATTGTATTTTCAAGCACATTATTAATTCTGCAATTGGTTAATCACTAGATCTTCGGAACATTTAAGCTTTGGAAGTGGAAGAGGTTCTTGAAAGCTTGACAAGAAGCCTTTAGTGCCCCATTTTCAGATCAGGACAGATGTATGGGGGCCTGCTCAGGTATCATCTCTCGGTGGCTCTCACTATTATGCGAAATTATTGATGATGCAACTAGGAAAACTTGGATTTATTGTATTCGAAATAAATCTGATCTATTTGATACTTCCAAGAAAGGGAAAGATCTGGTTGAGAATGAGACAAGAAAGAAGTTGAAGTGTCTCAGATCAAACAATGGAGCTGAATACTGTAGCAAAGAGTTTGATAACTACTATTCAGAGCATGGAATTCGTAGAGAGAAGACAGTTCCAGGAACACCATAGGAAAATAGTATGTCAAAAAAGGATGAATAAGTCAATCATGGAGCCTGCAAGGTGCATGAGATTGCATGCAGGATTTCCTGCACAAGTTTTGGTAGATGTTGTAGATACAATTGCTTATCTAATAAACAGAGGGCCTTCAAGTTCCTTGGATGGTGATTTTAGAGGAGGCATGGATAGGTCAAATGGTAAACTACTCATTTTTAAAGACTTTCAGTTGTGAAGCCTTTGTCAACATCAATAAATAAAATAGAACAAATCTTGAGGAAAAATCAAAGAAATTTACCTTTATTGGATATGGTGTAAATGATTTTGGCTATATCTTATATGATTATGAAAATCATAAAATCATTATGAGCAGATATGTCATATTCAATTAAAAGGTCTTATATAAGGATCAGATGTAGGGAAAGAAACAGGAAAAGGAAAACAAAGAATACACAGTGCTTGATGAGATCACCAAAAAATTAAAGGTGCCTGAAAAATCAGAATGATATGCAGCCACAACAAATATAGACACCTCATACACCTGAAACTCGTGTTATAAGATCTAGCAGGATAAGTAGACCCCCTAAACGATAATCTCCTTCATTATATTATGTAATGTTGTATGGTTCTTGTGAATCGGAAAGATATGAAGAAGAAATGCAAGTAGAAACTAGGAAGAAGTGGGAGAAATCCATAGAAGAAGAGATCAAATCCTTGATGTAGAACCAGGCTTGGGACTTAGTCAAGTTGCTTGCCGGTAAAACAAAATTGCAAAATAAATGGGTTTACAGGTTGAAGGAAGAATGTGGAGGTAAACAAAGGTATAAGGCTAGACTTGTGGTGCAAGGATTTGCACAAAATAAATATATAGAAGTTGATGAATTTTTTTCTCTTATTGTTAAAATGACTTCAATCATAACCATTTTAAGTCTAGTGGCAACAGAAGATTTTCACCTTGAGCAATTAGATGTAAAAAAAACATTTCTTCATGTGGGTTTGGAGGAAGAAATATATATGCAACAACCACAAGGGTATAAGGTCAAAAGGAAAGATAAATTAGTGTGCAAATTGAAGAAGAACTTATATGGCTTAAAAAGCTCTAATGCAGCAATGTCTAAAATTTGACAAGTTTATGTCATTGTATTTATTTAAAAAGGAAAAATGATGGCAATTATATTACATTGTTATTATATGTAGATGACATGCTTGTTGCAGGGTTTAACATGTAGGAAATAAATTTGCTAAAAGGAAATTTGGAAAATTCATTTGCAATGAAGGATTTGGGTGCTGCAAAACAAATCATTGGTATGTGAATAACTAGAGATAGGAAAATTTTCAAATTAACATTGTCGTAGAGTGAGTACATAGAAAAGGTGTTGGAAAGATTTAATATGCAGAATGCAAAATCAATTAGTACACTTTTGGCTGGCCATTTCAAACTAAGTAAGGAGATGTGTCCCAAGACCCAGGAAGAGATGGATTATATGTTTAAAGTTTTATAGACATCAGTTGTTGGAAGCTTAATGTATGCAATGCTCTGCACAAGACCTGATATTACACATGTAGTGGGAGTTGTAAGCAGGCATATAAACAATCTGGGAAAAGAGCACTAGATGGAAGTGAAGTGGATTCTCAGGCATTTTAGAGGCACCATAAATCAAGAATTATGTTTTGGAGGTTCAAACATTACTCTACTGGGATATGATAGGTGATAGAGATAATAGGAGGAGCACCAGAGGGTATGTGTTTACTGTAGGTGGAAAAATTGTCAGTTGGGTTTCAAAATTGCAAAGCATTGTTGCACTTTCAACAACAAAATCAAAGTATGTCGCTGCTACAGAGGCTAGTAAAGAAATGATTTGGTTACAAAGGTTTATGGATGAGTTGGACAAGAAGCAGGACATGAGTAGGTTATATAGTGACACCTAGAGTGTCATTCATCTTGCAAAGAATTCATCCTTTCATTCTAATACTAAACATATACATCTTAGGTATCATTTCATATGGTTAGTTTTGGATGACGGAAAGTTGAAGTTGGAAAAGATACACATTAGCTAGAATCATGCAGATATGTTGAAAAGGGCTATAACCAGGGAGAGATTGAGTTGTTGCTCAGTTTGAGTTGGCCTTCAAGACTGATGATGAAGGTGAGAAATAACCAGGTCCAAAGTGGAAGCATTGTCGAGCAAGTGAACCAGTGATGGAGTTGATATAATTAGTCTCAAAGTGGGGGGATTATTGGATGTAGAGCATGATTACCTTCATGATTCATAGGTCTTGTCTCAGCCATGTTTAGATCTCAATCTCCAACGGGGTTTGGGGGGACTTGTCCCCCCACTATTGCGTCTTGGGAGGTGGTTGCATGTTTGGAGCCCCCCTGGCGAGGGTTCAGGGGCAACTCCCTTAAAGCTAAAAAATAGAAGAAAATTTGTTTGTAAAATATTGTAATTTCGTAGTCAATCTAGGATGTTCATTAGGTGGATGATTTGATGGTAGAAGTTATGTTTAGTTTAGAGTTTTTTTCCCTAGAAGACAACCCCTCAGTTTAAATAAGGGAATTGTATTTTGAATGTGTATTATTATTCTGAAAAAGAAAGGGAGAGGATATTGTGTGAGAGCGGAGATGAAATTACAATGGATCTATTTTAGGTTGTATCTTTTCATTTTGTTGGATAATATAAAAGGAGGGATTGGTTGTTTCTGTGTGGATGTAGCCCAAATTGGGTGAACCACATATATTTGTCTCTCTTGTTCTATGCATTTCTATATTTGTGTTTCTGCAATATTTTGTATATTTCATTTCTCTATTAATTAGTTTCTAACAAGTAGTAGGTTTTGGCTTGTATGACTTGTATGTAGTGTGCAATAGTTTTTTATTCAAATTAATGGAGTATATAAAAGCAATGGGCTTTGGTCTAAGAAGCAACAATGTGTCTTATATGTATTATGCACTAAGTTTTATATGTATATACTATGTAGTCACCTTGACTTCTCATTAAATTTGACATGTAAAGGCAATTTAGATAAATTTTAACTTTTTTCTTATTTAAATTCAATATTTTAAATTGTAAAAAATAATTAATCATTCATTAATTAACATTTATAATCGAAAATTTCTATTTAATAATGACAAAAAAGATGTTCCAAATATCTTAATCCTAACTGCAAACAACTAAAAAAAACTAATCCTTTGGCACTCCATTTCATAAACAAAAACAACTATCAACATAATTAAAAAATTAAATAACAATTATTTCAATCAACTTTTCATAAAATAACAACACCTATCCACATGATTTAAAAGATAAAAAAATAAAAAATAAAAATATTTTTAAAATATATTTTAAAATTAATTTAATAATTATTTTTTAATTATTAAATCCAAAACAATAATTAATTATATTTATAATTCACATTTCCTTTTAATAATAAAAAAGAAGATATTCTAAATATATTCTATCCTAATCACATACTAACTAAAACAACCAATCCTTTCATAGTTCAATTCCTAAACAAAAACTATTTTATGACCCAATCATTTCACACTCTATTTCCTAAAAGACTATAAATATAATTTAAAAAAATAATTCAATAATCAAGTAAGAATAAACCATTGATTAAGATTAGGGAGAGGTAGCCCCAATAAAAAATAACTCAATAATCAAGTAAAAATAAACAATAATTATCCTCTAATTAACCAAAAACAAATAAAAATAAAAATAAATAGTTTAATCCATTATAATTAACCAAAAACAAATAAAAATTAAAAAAAAAATGGTTTAATTCATTATAATTAAAATTTATTATGACCATAATATAATATAATTTAACAAGAATTTAAAATTAACAATAAAAACTTTAAACAAATTTCAATTTAATATATTAAAATATCTTAATCATATAAATTTCATAACTATGATAACTTAATTTTTTTGCTGAAGCAAGTGCCAATCCTTCTATTTCATTAAATCAAAAGAAAAATTACATATTGTACATAAAACCCGATCCTTTACAAGAATTCGGGAAAAAGGAATTCCTACCAATGATCAAGACCCCCCAAGCTACTATAGTGATCAAGAAACTTTTTGAGAAATAAACACAGAAAGTCTACAAAAGCCCCCACCCACACTTCCGGATAAAACATACTTCCCAGAGCCAACCTATGACTGTAGACACCCCTGATTGCTCAAATTCCACACACCACGAAAGAGGGAGAAAATGCGCCAAACCGGATGAAAGGACAGAGCCCACCTGGTCCCACAAAAACAGCACGATCGATCCCAACCGTTGATCCTCGCTGCTGGATCCAACGACCAGAAATCATATCGCGCGGCCTAACACGACTGAGAGATAGTGTGCGATCGAAGGCTATTTCAAAGTTGACCAACCTACCACGTGTTACAATCTCTATGGAATTGCTCTCGAAATTGCAAAACCATAAACCGCTAATGAAATGCGCGATCACCATTAAACCAACCATGCCATGGTTTTCAAGCCTGAAAGCGGAAAGGGGGAGAATTTCGGATACCAGAGAAATGGACCACGCATTTTATTTAATCTTGCTACAGAATCGGACTCCTATATTGTTCTTTTTTGGGAAAAGACCATGCAACTTATCTGCCAATGAACTGAGAACCTCATTCAACTGACTCCGAGGTAAAATGAGACAAACTTTTGCTTGCCTTTCTACCAAGTACATACTGAAAGGAAAAACAAATCTAGCCAGAGAACTCAATTCATGCTAGTCAACCTGGCTCGATATCTAAACACTTCTTTATCTTTTGTGGCTTGTTCTTTGCAGAGAACCTTTAAACGATTTTGAGGTATTTCCTGCCACTGTTTCGCCATTCTGCCATCAACATTATTCACCCCTTGGTTGGCCAGAAGGTCTGCTAGTTTATTTGTAGATTGACGAACATGGTTGAAACTCACCGTTCGAAGCTCCTGGAGGTGAACGTGGATTCTTTGGTAGACCTGGATTAGTTTCCAGTGAGTGGAGACTTTCTCCAGCCGAGTACCGCAATTGATTTTTTTCATAGAGTTAATGGTAATCTCTGAGTCTACTTCAATAATGACATTTGAGCCATGGTACTAGATCAGAAACTCTAGACATTGTTCCAGAGCCATTAATTCTGCCATATTATTTGTGGCTCTTCCCAAATGGCAGTGGAAGATAAAGATAATACTGCCCTTATCATCTCTTAAAACTCCTCCAAAACCAGTTGTTCCCGGGTTTCCTTTTGAAGCCCCATCGATGTTGTATTTCAGATATCCTTTCGATGGTGGTTGCCAGAAGTCCTTCTCTATATCCATAGTTATGTTCTTCTTGATCAGTCCTTGGGGAATAATTTCTTTCATTCCCAGTTGTCTTAGAATTCTGAGCTCGGTCTCAGAGGGGGGACTTTTAGGGAGATTGCGAACTGTGATACTCAGTATCTCCCTTAGCTGTTTTAGGATCAGATCAAATAGTCTTAGAGGAATAACCGTTTCATTCTTAAAAATTCTTTTATTTCTTTCTTTCTAAACATTCTAAATAATGAAGCTTGGCATGAAGGCCCAGTGCAAATTAAGGAACTCATTCTTCGAATAGTTTCCTCTCCACTTATTTAGTGTATTTGTGATACTACTTCTGTCCCTATCTTTCTGATGGAAAATGGTAGAGAAAGAATCCCACAACCAGGTGGTGTAAGAGTAGCTGTTAAGAATGTGCTCCATGGTCTCCTCCTGCTCTTCATAGAGCTGGCATCTAGAAGGCCCCAAAACCCCCCTTTTCCTAATGTTGTCCCAAGTTAAAATTTTCTTATGATGAACCAACCACATGAAAATTTTTATCTTCATCCAACCTTGGTGCTTCTAGAGGTGCTTCCAGGTATTTTCTAGATCACTGGAATCAAGCTCAAGAAGAATACCTCTAGCTTCCTTAAGGTTAAGGGTGCCTTTATTGTTATTGCCCCATCTCAATTGATCCTGCCCCTCTATTACTAAAATCATTCTTTGTTTCAACAAGCTCCCAAGAGCCTCTGCTTTAATTTTAATGGGGCTATCATCTTTGCAGTCAATTTTCCTCCAGCTTCTCCACTTTCTGGAGTTCTGAGTAGGATCCCATAAATCCTTAACTTTGTTTAACCCTTGGGAATCTGTTTCCTGCTTGAGGCTTAAAAAATCCTCTGTTAATAGCGTTGATTCTTGTTTCCATTTTTCCTCCCAAAAGAGTGCAAGATCTCCTGCTCTGATTTCCCAAAAACTATTTTTTTGAACTAGGCTTCTATTTTCCCAAGCTCTGTTCCAGATGTGAGATCCTTTTAAATTTCTAGACATCCTTATGAGATCATTAGTGTGCCAAGAGTTGGCATATTTCTCTTTCCAGATCCTTTCCCACTGGGCTGTTGGCTCCTGAACCCATCGCCACCAAAGCTTGGCTCCAAGCACTTTACTGAGAATCTCCTGATCATCCAAGCCTAGACCCCCATGACTCTTGGGTTTACAAATTTTATCCCAAGAAACTAGGGCCCACTTCTTCTTTGTTTCTTCCTTACCCCAGAGGAAATCTCTTTGTATATTCCTAAATTGCTCTAAAACCCCTTTGGGAGCTGGGAGGGTTGATAACATAAAAACTAGGATGGATTGCAAAACCACCTTTGTCAGAACCAACCTGCCTGCCAAGTTCAAGACTCTAAAGGTCCAATTTTTGACTCTATCCTGCATCTTATTAAGCACATGTTCCCAGGTACTCTTGTGCATAGGTTTGGCTGTGAGAAGGATTCCCAAATACTCTGTGGGGACAGAATCCCTTTGGAAGCTAAGAATTCTTGAGATATTTCTCTGAATAGCAATATTAGTGTTAAAGAAGAAGATTTTTGATTTAGAGAGATTGACTTCCATACCTATAGCCATGGAAAATTCCTTTAGGATTTGATTGTAGGCTAAAACTTCTTTGACTGTGGGGATTCCTTGTAGCATGGTGTCATCTACAAATTGTTGGTGAGTTAGAGCTTGACCATTCTCAGATAATTGAAGACCTTTGATTTTGCATGAGTCCTTGGCATGCTTAATGGATTTGCCAAGTCCTTCCATCATGAGATAAAAAGAAAGGGATAGAGCGAGTCTCCCTGCCTTAGGCCTCTAGAAGGAATGAAAATCTCCGAAGGAGAGCCATTCACCAAAATTGAAAAGTTGGATGAAGTCACTAGAGCCATGACCCATTTGACCCAGTTGTGATCGAAACCAAAAGTAGTGAGAACCTTCTTGATGTAAATCCAATTCACCTTGTCATATGCTTTGGCAATATCCAATTGCATGATCATCCCCGCCTGCTTTTTACTAGTAAGCATGTGAACCACCTCATGGGCTTGAATAATGTTATTTAAAATTTTTCTGCCCTCCACATAACCTACATGTTCCTCTGATACTAAGTAAGGAAGGAGAGGTCTTAATCTGTTAGCAACAACCTTGGATATTATCTTGTATACTACATTACATAAGGCTATGGGTCTGTACTTATCTACAGTTTGCGCTGAATCTTGTTTGGGAATCAAGGAGATGAAGGAGGTGTTGAGGGCTTTCAAGATAGTTTTGCTACACTTGGAATCCTTCGCTACATTCAGAATATCCTGTTTGACAATATGCCAACAAGCTTTAAAAAACTCTACATTGAAACCATCCGGGCCTGGTGCTTTGCAATTCTGCATGTCTTTGAGAACCTCGCTTACTTCCTCTTCAGTAACAGGTCTATTGAGGTTAAAATTGTCCTCTCTAGACACCAACTTAGGGATATGCCTTATCATTTCCTTGATGGATTGTTCCCTGTTTGGATTGTTTTCCCGAGTGATGTTTTGGAAATGCTTAACAAGCACAGCTTCAATATTCTTATGAGTGTTCTGAAGCTCCCCATTCTCGTTCTTTATCGAAGAGATTCTGTTTTGTGCTCTATATAACTATGATAACTTATGTATTAATCTTAATAAATAGTTGTAACATATAATTAAAAAACAAAATATAAAAAAAAATATAAAGCAAAACAATTATAATAAAATATAATTAAAATAATAGGATATAAATTAAAACAACTATGACCTTATTAAAAAACAAAATATAAAGAAAAACAATTATAATAAAATATAATTAAAATAATAAGATATAGATTAAAACAACTATGACCCTAATAAAATTAATAATTCAATAATAATTTAGTAATCCCTAATATCTGTCGACAATGCATGTCATACATCTATTTATTAAACTAAATAATAAAAGTAGTTTTCCACTAATCTTTCACATCCTGAAGATGAACCATCGTTGCTGGTTCGAAAAGTCGATCAAAACTAGACCTAATGCAATGAATCTGGAAGATGATCTACACAATTATGAAGATTGCAGAAACCTAAAAGATAAAAATAAACCATTGATTAATATTAAAGAAAGGTAGCCCCAATAAAAAAGTCTGGGCTCTTTCTTAATCAATAAATTATTATTGTCCAAAAAAAATAACAAATAATTTTGTAATATATTTAATATAAATAAAATGAAATATAAAATATCATGTTGTTCTAAAATTTCTAACTTGTTATTAATTAGAAAAACTTCGCAAACAAATTTCATAATTAATATTATATACATAATATCGGAAAACTCAATGCTATATTTCATAATTATGATTTTGTTTGTTGGATGCAGGGTTATCGTCCAAGGTGCGAGTGGTGGAAGGAAAATTCGATGAGCATTTGGGCACCATTAAGCAATTTCTGAAAGAGATGTCCGCTCCCTTCTTCGAATTCGTCTTTCTGGACCACTGGAAGAACCGTTACATTCCGGATTATCTGCTGCTGAAGGAGCGGGGCTTGATCCGGAAGGGTAGCGGGATATTTGCAGACAACATGGGTCCTCTCTTTGGACCGGCAGACTTCAGAAAATATGTGAAGACGCATCCAGAGGAGCTTGAGACACAGGAATTTAAGAGCAACCATGAATATATCAGGTGGATTCCCGACAGTGTGACTGTATCAACCTATAAGCTTGACTAGCAGGGCATCACTATGGTTCACGTTTATAAAACTCGCTCGTTAGAATGCTTCTTGCAGTCATGATTTTCTTTTCGATTATAGCGTTAAATCCACTAACTTCAGGGGGCGTTAATTTTTAAAACTTCCAGGGATGAATGTGAAAGATTCATCCACTGATTTCCCATGCATGGTTAAACGTTGTGCTTCCAAGAAGATACATTGTGCTTCCAAGAAGATAGGTAGTCCTTTCAATATTCTTGGAAAGGTCGTTAGGGTGTTTCTTGCAATAATATTTTTCAGGTTTGAAGTTTAATGGGGTTGTAGTCTGTGGATATGTCCCTTATTCCATATTTTGCTTGCTTCTATTAATTGGATTTTCGAATATTTGATTTCAGAATTTTGTGATATATATTGAATTTTTGAAATTTGATTTTGTGATATATATACTCGATCAACTAAAAATCAAGGGGAAGTATTTTTCCGAATTAGATGAATTTTAGACGCTTTGACACAACTTGTTTTTTCAATTTTTAAGAGTCGAGAAAAAACAAAAGATGACTCAAGTCGCCTTCGATTTTTAATGAGCCTGAAGTGACAAGTGCTCAGATGGACCTTTTCCGTTAAGGAGTCTGAAAAGGAACGAAAGGGACTGCTCTGGAAATCTAGGCAGAAGGATTACCAAACCAATCGCAAAACTACAGAATACTTTTTACGGTACGGCAGTCAATCTTCCTGAATGCTGTGTTCAGTGCTTTGCGATCGATAGGGCAGCAAACACGGCTTCCTATGGATAAAGGATTAAGCCTATTGTGGTCTCCCAAAATATACTCGACGGTACGTGGGAGCACAAGTCCGTACTGGCACTTATCGTCTCAAAGTGGAGGAATCACCCAACCATCAGTGAGAACAACAGTTACCAGGCTTTACGACGCCGGAATACGTCTTTAGCCTAGACTTCTAGATGTTGTGCGTTAGGTTCCAAAGCGTTGTTAGATTCATTAAATTTATTTTATAGTTGATCTTGCTTAAGAAATTTGCCTTTCAGGTTCACCGCGAGATGTAGATGTACAATTCCTAAAATGCAATCTAAGATGATAAATAGTCTTTTATCTTCTTTGTGCAATGAAAATCCTAGCTATTAAGGAAAGAGAGACAATATTCTTTCACAAAGAGCAAAGAGCACACACTAAATGCACTGTCCTAAATCAAACCAATCAAACAGTCTAAATGCAAATGCACATGCATGTATTTGTTTTTGGCTTTCTTAGTATGTGAATGATAGAAAGAAAGCTAATGCGCAAATCTGAATTACTTTTCAAGCGACAGTTACTAACAAGTTTCTTTTCAAAATCAAAATCAAGACAATAACAACACTTTACGATTCGGAAATGAATACTTGCTTTCGACACTAGAAAAGCTACAAATTCAGAACAAATACAATAGTAACAGGGTAATCGACTATCAAGAGTAGCCAAACTCTCTCCTATGACTGAAAATGACACTTGCGACACTTTCAAATCAAGAAACGACAGTACAATTACGTTACTTTTTTTCAAAGGAGAACTGAAAATGACTCAACAAATACACAAAAACTTTTACAGTTCTTTTGCACAATGGAGGCAGAATATCAGCAAGGAAAGGGGTTTCAAACAGAGATATAATGATTACAAACAACAAAACTCATGAATAGAAATGAAAAGAATGAACACAGAAACCAAAACTTAGGAACAATGCCTAGTCTGATCAGCGCACCTGTAACACAGTGAACTTGAAATGCAGCGCACCTACTACACTCGGGAAGTGTGCTGAATTTCAGATTCACAGAACAGAGCCTGCGCTGGGCCAGAGACGAGACTTTGCTTGGGTTCCGGGTCACAGTTTGCAGTTCAGTTCAGGGGTTTTGGTCGAGCAAATGGTAATCAGTAAATCAACAACAAGGGTAGATCTAAGGAGGTTCCAAGAGCTACCACGAGGGCAATTAGAGAGTTTGTAAATCAGTTGTTTAATTCATAAACAAATCCCGGAGATTGATTGAAGCAGCATTTATCTACTTTGCATTTGCATAGAAAATGCAGTTCGAAAGCTACCTGGCTCGACTTCAGGCTCCATCTATAAGTTTATAAAATAAACAACAAGGAAGATAAACAAACAACCTAGTCACTCCCCAGCGGAGTCGCCATTTTGTTACAGGGAAAAGTGTCTACACAGAACTGCTTATCCCACTAAGGTGTGGTAGCTACCTTAGAAACAAATAAAGTAAAGCTACTTTCGTTTTTCCTTTATGAAATATAGATGAGAGAAGAACAAAGGAGACCAACCTCTGTCTTGCACTTATCTCCTAGTTCGATTCCTCTCTCTCCTGATAGTCCTTTGCTACTTGCTTCCTTGTACGCCCAGCTTCACAGACCTGTAGGATCAAAGTAGCATAACACTATACAAGAACATGGATCTATAATCATAAACAATCTAGGATCAGATGTAAATTGACCATACAAATGCATAAAACATAAATGACACAAGAGTATGGAGGAAAACTTGAATAGCTTTTATTGATAATCAAGAAAGAGCCAAGGGAGTTACAACCAGTTTTTCTGACCCAGCATCATCCTCTCAGCAAGTAAGCCCTTCTTCACCTCATACAAATCTTAGATCACCCAACACTATGATGTTGTCTCAAGAAACCAACAACAATTCCTTACAAGATGCAAAATTCCATCCTCCAACCTCCTAGATCTCTAGGATGAGAGATCGATATATAGATATTTTCAGAGGTGTGAGTCAGCTCTGGATTTTTTATTAGTGTCTTCTCTCTGATAGTTCTTGATTCCACTTGGAGATCTCATTGATCTCTTACTCATCCTTGGGCGATTTTGAGAGGCAAGTGTCACAGGAGAAGTTTCTGGAAGATTCCATGATCATCCACCTCGCAAACTATCTCCGCCACTTGTCTTTTCTCGTCCATCACACCCCATAGAAGGGCTTTTTGAAATGCATCGCACTTCCCGTGTGTACAAGGTGCGATGCATCGCACCCTGGCCATGGAGCAAGTGAGATGATCCAGTTTTGACCAGTTCTGAGTAGTTTTTGATGGAGAACTTCTGGGAGATGATGTAATTAGTTGACCTTGTTCTTTTAGGGGTTGGAACAACACTTTTAGGGACTTAGGAGCCCTTCGTTTATGGACATTTTGTGCTTGGGGTTACAGTGCCCAAAAATGTCTATAACATGCCTGCAAATATGTCCTTTATTTCTTGCTATGTGATCTTCATGTCCTTCTCTACGAACAGTTGTGTGTATGCATAGATGGTAAATTTCATTGGCACCTATTCAACCACATATCTAGTGCTGCTCTCTACAGTGTCCTTTGATCCAGATATCTTGGAAACCATGATGCCTGTACTACTGAGGGACTGCTCAACAACTAATGTACCTGGAGACAGAGTAGACACTCACGACAAGTAAATGTTAGTTTAAGAAAAAACAATGCACTTCAAGGATCGATCATGCGACAAACCTGGTGACTGCTGGGAAATATTATGCAGTAGTGACTCTCAAGGCTAGGAGAATGTCAGTTGGAACTATGCATTGTGCAAACTCAACTACCAGTGAGATCTCCTGTTGACTAGAACTGCACAGAGTGCAATCCTGCAAGGTTGACTGTGGACTGGAACTGCACAATGCGCAGTTTAGTTCGGCTTGGCTAATGGCTGGGACTACACATGGCGCAATCCCAATGGGCAAGACTAGGCATTGTCTCCCAAAACTGCACAAAGCATAGTGAAGGCCAGTGACAAGAAACCTCTGCGCAATTCTTGGAGCCAAAGTACAGCCTCGAGTTCAAGAATGCATAGATCTTTCCAGGGAAAGCAAGATCTGAGCCTAGGTAGCCTAGATCTGCCCATGGGAAACTCAAAAACGAGTATATCTAAAACCGTAAGTGAACGATGGTGCATATCGAAGTGAATGATCATGCATACAATCAAAACCAATGCAGGAATCAGTTAAATGGATGAACAACGAAGTTGGTGGAGAGGGTCGCCGCAACGACGACCATCAACGCAAAAGTAGTGTTATGCATGTGGCGCTTAAGAAAGATAATGCAAAACTTGAAACAACCCTTCTACAAGTTAAAACAAACTAAACACCAACGGTCTTTCAATGGAACATGCAAAACAACACTCACACAAGCCAAGGAAATAAAAGCGAGAGAAAAAGCAGAAAAAGACTTGAAAAGAAAAACTTCCCCAAAAAGTTGTTCCGACTGTGTTGAAGGTTCGTAGATGCCTTGGTAACGCCAGAGCTCCAAGATCGAATGTGTAGAATGAGCTCTAAGGCTTCCATTAAATAGATTTGGTAGATTTAGTGTTTATGACGCACATGCCACAAATCTAGGAAAAACTGACACTCGGCGAGAATTTTCTAAAATCAACTTGCATGTAACTCCAAGTGCTAAAAATAGATCCCTATTTTTTAGGGACGTCTTTCACTTTTTGCTTTTTTTCTTTTCTAGAGCAAAACTGCCATGCATGCAAGGAAGAATTGCGTAGTTCTAGAGGGAACCAGGCAACTTGCTAGCACATGCATCAAGCAACACCTGAAGGAGTGCTTCTGCATAATTCCTGGGATGAGTGGCTTGAGCTGCCTCTCATGCTCTGTGCAATTTCCCAGTTGAAGACAAGTTGCCAGCTGGGTTTGTGCAATTCCTGAGCTGAAGCCCAGTGTCGGGTTGTTTTGTGCAATTTCTCTAAGCAAGGTTGTCTCCCAAACTTCTCTGCGCATTTCTGGAGAGAAGGGTTGACTTCCAGGCTGCTCTATGCAATTCCTGAGAGCAAGGTTGGTTGCCCTCTAGGATTGTGTAGTTTTCCGAGACAATGCAAGAACCGGATGTGAACCAAGTCACATGGTTAGCTTATGATTGGTCAGCGAAGCGAGTAAGCTAACACAAGTTGCAAAGCGAAAGATAAATTCAAATGAGAACACAAGTACCTGAGCAGTGTAATACAAGCTGCTAAGATTTGAGGAGGGAGGCTTCAAAACAAAGTGAAGGAAAAATTTTAGAGGGTGGTTGTAGAAGCTATAACAGAAAGCAACACATTCATAATGGTAGTGAATACAAGGTGAGTTCCATAGGGTTGGTCAACATACCATTTCACTACAATATCAGTCAATGTGCATTGAAATAGATGAAGGCTAGTTGAATATTCCTTGATGGAGTTATAAGAACACCAAACATGGAATGGTCGAATGTGACTGGTAGGATCCTCTCTTAGGCTCCCTCCAAAATTGGGGATATTTGAGGGAAGTTTGGTTAGAACTTGGGGTCAAGTTGGGTCATGGAGAAGAAGGTTGTTAATAACTTGGCTTAAATCAAGTAGATTCAAGCTAGCCATGAAGTAGATATATGATTGAGTTATGGTCATTATGATAGTGGCTCCTACATTGGTTCCAGTATTAGGACCCATGTTAGTACCAACATTAGGACTGGTAGTTCCTCCGTTATCGGCACCCACAAGGAAATCGACATTGTTTCTAGGGTTAACATCTGTCATGGTATTAGGTTGTGATTGGGTGGAACTAGAAGAATAAGAACTACAAGAGGACTCATAAGATTTAGAGCCTACAGGTGGGCTAGGGTGAGGGACCCTAACTCATCGAGTAGGTGTAAGGGGTTTTCTAAGAGTAAATTAAGGTTGACAACCTCTCATTCTCCATGAATGGAACTTGATAAGTGTTATGGATTCGAGACAATATCTACACAATAAATGGGGTTGAACCTAGAAGGCTAAAGGAATGAAGAAATGAATCAAATTAATAATCAACAAGTAGAAATTGTGTAGTGGTGCAATGTGTCCTCCTCTATCAGTGCTTATGATAATATAATTCTAGTCTTTTCCTACAAAAGAAAAAGACTTTATCCTAATAGATTTATTACTCCTCAACCAAGTCCTAAATTATGTTTTAGAATGGCCTCCAAACAACCCAGATATTGAATGATCATAGCTAGCAAAAAGGATAAATGAAGGTATCAAGAGGCATGGTTGATTCCCAAAACTGTCACCTATAAGGTGGTTTTCCTACAAGAGTGACCACTAAGTTCACCTTCATCCATTAGGGTTGAGATAATCTCAACATTTAGGGGTCAACTTTGAAACCAAATTCTTGACCAAGAGTTGGTATCCTTAAGGGGAACTACTAGTATCTACAATTTAATCCTTACCCATTACATTTTTCTTCTACATAGTAGTTTTTGCCACTAGACGGTGAAGGATTTTATGCTCCCTATTGAAAACCTCTATGTTTCAATGTATAGTGATTAATGGGTATTGTTTTCATGCATATCCCACTGATTCTAACCTAAATAGTATATTATTTTGGTGTCCATGTGGGATTAATCAGTTTGTCTTGGATTAAGGTTGATTTTAGAGGCTCATATTGGGGTCATGAACCAAGCATTTTAATTTATTAGTGTGTATGTGTGCATGCCAAGCCAGGAGTAACTATGAATGAATTTGATGATATTTCATTAAGATAGAACATAAGTATATACATGGAGATGGAGACTATTGGATTTCATCTCCCAGTGTCTCTTCATATTCCAAATATTTTTATTTAGTTATTTACAATATTTACATAGGATTCCTAATCCCAAAGATTAGGTGTTCAACATTCCCCCCCTTGATCTGAAGAGATGTTGGTGAGTCCAAGAATCATTCTAAATCTTTCAAACTTTTCCCTTCCAAGCACTTTGGTGAAGATGTCTGCAATCTACTCATTTGTGGCACAATGTCGTAGGTGAATTGTTTTAGCCTCAACATGATATCGAATCAAATGGTATTTTGTATCAATGTGCTTCATTTGATCATGGAAATTTGGGTCCTTGGCCAACTTTATTGTAGTAAGTGTTTTCGATCAAAAGAGGAGTTGAATGTACTTGTTTCTCCTGGAAATCTTCTACAATTTTCCTGAGCCACGCAATTTCCTTCATTGCTTCAGCTACTACCACATATTCTACCTCAATTGTGAAATTTGCTGGAACTGATTATTTGTGTGACTTCCAAGAGACAACTCTTGATCCAAGACTCATAACATAACCTAAAGTAGATACTCCAGTTTCTTTATCTCCATTGAAATCTGAATCAGAGTATCTAATCAAGCTGAAGTCACCCACCTATGCATACTTGAGTCCAAAGCCTTGAGTTCCCTTCAAGTACTTTAGAACTCCTTTTGCAGCAAATTAATGACCCTCACAAGGCTTTTGCATAAACCTAGATAGGATTCTAATAAAAAATGAAATAGATGGTCTGGTAATAGTCAGGTAGTTGAGATTTCCTACGAGCTATCTATACTTCATTGCATCCTCAAATTATTTTTCTTCAGTGGATGTGAGCTTTAATTTCTATTCCATTGGAGTGGTCAAAGGATTTCACTCGACCATGCCAAACATGTTCAAAAAATCTCCAATGTAATTCTTCTGATAGAGGAATATAAGCTTTGGATGTTGGGTTACTTCAATACCAAGATAGTAGTGAACACAGCCCAAATTTGACATCTCAAAACCTTTCCTCATTTCTTTCTTTATGGATGCAATTTAGCTCTCATTGTTCCCTATCATAAAAAAATCATCTACATACACCATAAGATATACAACTGTTTTTCCAACTTTCTTGAAAAACAAAGTTGCATCATCAAGATCATAATGTTTGAAATTGAGCTTCAGAAGATGCTTAGTCAACTTCTCCTACCAGGCTCACGGTGCTTGCTTGAGGCTATACAAGGATTTTACAAGCTCGCATACTTTATGTTCCTAACCCTTCACAAAAAAATCCTTTTGGTTGGGACATGAAAACATTTTCTTTCAGATATCCATTCAAGAAAGAAATTTCTACATCCATTTTATGGACTTTCCAACTGTTCTAAGCTGCCAAGGCAAAGAGTGTCTCGATGGTAGCCCATTTTACTGTGGGGGAAAAGATATCCTCATAATCGACCCCTTCCTTCTGTACAAAACCTCTTGCCACAAACTTGGTTTCATGCTTTTCAAGTGAGCCATGTGCTTTATACTTGTTTTTGAAGACCTGCTTGCAACCTATTGGTTTGGTTCTGAATGGAGGATCAACAAGGTTCCAGGTGCCATTCTTTATCAAAGCATCATGTTCTTTCTGCATCGATTATGTCTATTCATCATGAGAAATGACTTATTTGAAGGAAGTTGATTCAAAATCTGTAGTCAAATTCAGTTCACAATCATAAGAAACATCCATATCAACCAATGAATCAAGATTGTCTACATCTCCTCCATTCTGACTGATTGAGCTTCTTGTTCCCATATTTCCAACCTAATCAGGACAAACACTTTCAAGTGTCTTTGTCAGCCATTTTGGAGGACCTTTCTGAGGTTGCTTAGGCTGCTCAGTTGACTAAGTTGGGGCTTAGTTAATATTTATTCTCCCAATTATGTCAATAACATCACTCAAAGTGTCATCAGTGGTTGGAGCTTCATGCAGGGGAGAGAGTGTTTCATAAGAAGATTCCACATATTGATCTAGTATAGGAACCCCCCCCTTCAAGGTGTGGAATCCCATTATCAAACTCTTGAAAATATCGTGCATGTCTGAATATATCCAATCAATCAAGCTATTGCTCACAAACATTGTCAGCCTTGAAAGGTTTAAGAAAACATCACATCTCTAGATATTATAAACTTCTTATTGACTTCATCATAAAGATAATATGCTTTGGAAGTATCTGAGTACCCATAGAAGATACATTTGAAACTCCTTGCACTGAGTTTGTTTCTTTGTTCCTTAGATACAATGCATAACAAGTGGAACCAAAAATCCTGTGATGCCTCACCGAAGGAATGTGGCCATACAAAAATTCATAGGGAGGCTTATTTTTTATAGCATTATATGGAAACCTATTCTTTATATACAATACACATAGAACTGCATTATCCCAAAACATCAGCTTAACATTCTTGAAAAACATCATGGAATGTACCATATTTAAGGCTATCCTTTTCATTCTTTCAGCGACTCCGTTTTTTTGGGGATTATAAGGCATGATTGTTTGACGTTTGATCCCATGATGGGGAAGATAATTTTCAAATTCATTTGATGTATATTCTTTTCCATTATCAGTATGAATAGATCCAATATGAGATTGTGCATCATTTTCAATCCATGCATGAAAGTTCTTGAATGTTTCAAAAGCTTCCGATTTTTTCTTCAATGAATAAACCCAACACATCCTGGTGTAGTCATCAATAAATTCCATCATACATTTATTACCATTTGTAGAAGGAATAGGCATTGGGCCACACAAATCAGAATGAATGAGTTCAATTTTTCCATGTCCTCTGGAATGAGAATCATGAAAAAACTATTTGTTGTGCGTTCCTAGAATACAAGAATCACATTGCTAAAGTTTCCTAGGAATTGTAGGCAAACCAATAACACCATTTTTCTTTAACAATTGAAAGTTGTCATAGTTCAAGTGTCCAAATATAACATGCCATAAAAGACTTGATGGAAATGTATCTTCATCATAGTGAGAATTGTATGAATTTTTTTATGCATGACCAAAGGTTCCTTGTAGCTTCAGAAGTCTTTCTTCTTCTAGCCTCATCATGACAAGTGAGTGATATGATGCTTTTCTGACTTCAAACTTTCCATCAAATATATGAATGGAGTGTCCTTGTTGGTGGGTTTGGAAAAAAGACAAAAAGTTTCTCCTCAACTTTAGGATGTATAGAACATCATGTAGAAGAAAGTTTGGAAGACCAAACAGTTTGATCATGATGGTGCCAAGCCCTGATGGCTTGAGTTTCGACGTGTATGCAAAGTATATTGCTCCATGAGCATTATAAGTGAATTCTTCAAACAAATATCTCCTAAAAGTCATGTGGCAGGTTGCTCTTGAATCAAGAAACTAAGAATCTTTCCATGAAATAAGTGAAGTATTGAATAAGTCTCTAGTTACTCCAATGTTGCAATGTGCCACAACATAATGAGCTGACTCGAGTGTTTCTCCTTTCCCTTTGTCAGGTATTTTACATTTTCCTTCATTTCTTTCTTTCTCAAATCTATCCCAAGGAAACTTACCAGTGGAAGCATCATGTCCATCTTTATTGCATCGTATGCAATGAATATCAAACCTTTCTTGGAAATGTCTTCCCCCTACCTCTAAAGTTCTTCCTTCCTATTCCTCTTTTGCCACCTCTTCCTTTAGAAGAATCTTGTTCATGATTCTTCTCTTTTTGTGCAAGGCACACAACTTATTTAGTATATTGAAGAGTTGTCTTCTTACTAAAATGCTTCTCTCTTTCATCAAACTTCTTCTCAAGCGAGTCAAAGGTAATCTCCTTAAGGTTGCCACTTTCTTGCAATGACTCAAGGTAATGTGAATAGGTGGGATATAGTGCCTTGACATAAGCTATGATAGAAACATCTATTTCAACACCAATGGCTTTTATGTCATGCATAATGGATCTTACTTTTGATGCTAAGGCAAGAGGGTCATCATTTTTCAACTCAAGGCTAAACAATTTAATCATCAATTAAACAACTTCAAGTTCAAAATGTGAGTCATACAATTCCTTCAACTTCTTTAAGGCTTCAAAGGAATTTTAAAATCGAGAAATATGATGATTCACCTCTTCATTTACTGATGTTGCAATCAAGGCATAAGCCTTGTTGTTCTTGCTTCCCAAATTGCAAGTTCCTTGTCTGAAGTGGGAATTTTCGCTGCATTGTATCCTTATCCTTCACAAACCTCTTTCCACAACTCATTGAAAATGAGAGTGTGTTTTATCTTTCGAGACCACTCACAATAATTCTCCTTATTAATGAGAACTACTCTCGTTATAGATATGAGTAAATATATCATTAAAAAAAAACTTTCTTCACAACCTTACTTGGTGTCTTATATTTAAGTAATATGTTAATTTAATATGTAAATGAAATACCTTCACTCTTTATTATGCAAAGAATCACATAATATAATATGTCACACCATGTAAATGGGAGTCCAACATATAATATAAGCATTTGATATTATAAAGCTTCACTTATGAGCCCTTAAACATGCCACCAGTCATAATCCTCCAACATGACCAATATTCGTATCATAAACATCCAAACACAATACCATCATGATCATATTAATCCATTCAAACTTCACATTCTCGAAAAGAACACAAAGCATATACACTCACTTATAGCATCAACGCAGTTCATATACGTGCCAACCATTAAAAATCTTGAACGAATTTGAAAGCGTATCATGAGGCCTTTTAAAATATTCAACACATTTTTTTTAAAGCAATGGTAACTTCACACGGTTCAGTCTTCAAGAATATTCAACGGAGATCCAACGCTGCACTTACCATAACCATTCAACATATTTAAAAAAAATACTCTAGGCTGCATACCTCAATCTATGTCATCTCGCAGCACATTCAATGCACAATCATGCACCATCTCTGTCCAGTGTTAAATTCAATGTAGCAAACATTCAATTCAAGTAATGTTCACCACGGTTCTCTGTCAGCGTTCAACACATCATACAAATGAATCAATCAACCATAGAAAAATCCGTAGTCTAATGAGCTGGAGGAATTGCCCAGAAAGTTATGGAAATTCTGGTTATATTTAGAGAAAATTCGGTAAGGATTTTTCTAAATCTAAATTATAGTTGTTGAATTGAGGCTTTTGTGATCCATATCAAGTTTATGAGAGATTTTTCAGCGTAAATCACATGATATTTCATTTGTCGACGCATTTCGAACCAACCAGTGTGGTTCATCATTAGGGCAAGTTGAAGAATCAGATCCAGCTTTGCATGTTAAATAGTCAGAGCAGAACCTCCAACAGCGGTAATTCTTGACTAGGCAACAACGATATTGACTAACGGCTAAATTTCACTGGGAAATTGTTAGTTGGACTGGACTTGGGCATAAAAATAAGTTAATTTAATTGATTATTAAATTGATAATTACTTATATTATTATTAAATTAAAAGTCAAATGGACATATGAATTTACATAGAGATTTTAACTATTTTATAAAATTTAATTATAAATACATATACAAATATTAAAATAAATTCATTTAAATGATTATTAAATTCATAGTTAGTTATAAAAGGTATTAACTATTTAATAAATATATATATAAATATAAATATTAGAATACTTTAAGTGTTAGAAAGAATAAAACTATAATATCTTAAATATTCAGATTTAATTAATTGTATATCTAATTGTTAAATTAACATATTACCATAGATCGATTTCAATATTAAAGTAATTATTTTTCTTTTTATAAATTAAAATTATTAGTTCATAACTAAAAGCATAAAATAAATGTTATTAAAAACCTCATACTATATCAACAACTCAACAAAGAACAAAGGCGAGAGGATACAGGATAACAAGAACAAGCTATAAACGAGGGAGGGGAGGAAGGGAAGAAAACGACTAGGAAGAGAGTGTTGGGACCCAGCAACTACTTATCTTCCAGCCATCCTCTCTATTGAGATTGCTCAACCTTTTTTCAATCTCAAGGGATTCCCTAAATTTCTGATGATAGAACTGCGAAACTCTAGCAATAACACTAGCCTCCTCAATACAAACGCGTTGACAAATAAATTATAGTTGTTAAACTTCAAAATTTTAGGTGTCCTATATGTTTTTTATGGTGCTGAATCTATTTCCACCATCAAAAACACGATTCAAACACTGCCTCTACAAAACATTTTGAGATTTTTTTGCCCAAATTCCGACCACTTTTGGCCGTCCAAGCAATTCCTCCGCCTCGATAGACGACTGCATAGAAAAAAACTAGTTGTTTTGTCTCGAATACAGTGTACACACAAGAGCGACCAACACAAGTTCATCATCCAACTTAACTCGCTTCAAAATGATTCAAATACTTCGATTTCAGTGAACTAAGACCCCATAAGCGTTTTCTATCTGCCTGCAACGGGCCTCCACCACGAGTATGTAGCAATACTTGCTAAAATGACCAGAGGAACAAAATATAGCAAAGAGTGGCAAGAGTTACAACAGAAAGAGACTAATTTTGGGCCTGGGCCTGTTCTCTGATACCATGAGTTTACCACCTAGTAGCAGGGAGGAACTGCAGAAGGACTAAAAGAGGGAAGGTTGCATCCTCATTGTGAAATCAATCCCAGCAGAACCTGTAGATCCACCAGCAGAGGATCCAATCAAATAATATGTTCCAATTGATACATATCGAGAGCCATACTCCGCTGCAGAGGCACTTAACTCTACCTTCAAAGACTACGACGTCTACGAAGCTACAACTACTGCAATGGCTTCTTAGTAAACAACTACCTTTGTGTCTCGATTGCCCAATAAACAAATCGAAACGAGGCAACCTTTACTTCGATATCATAGATTCACTTACTCTCTTACCTAAACCGAGAACTCACAAAGGCATAGGAAAAGGCATCATAGTTAGAGGCAGAGGCACCATCTCCCACTCTTCCACCAACATTTCGCCTGGCATCCCTTCCAGGTTGAAAGTGTACATTCAAGGGCCTCTAACTCTAGATGAATTTGTTGTTATTGCATTAAGATAGAACATAGATATATACATGGAGAGGGTTTCATATCTTAATGTCTCCTCATCTTTCAATTATGTTTATTTAGTTATTTACAATATTTACATATGATTTTTAATCCAAAATATTAGATGATCAACAATGCAAAATTGTATGCATTATATAACTTGAAATGAAAGTACTTTACACTAAAACTAAATATAATGAACTACATAAAAACAGTAAACAAAATGTTGTAAATAGAAAATAATCAAGAATTCACTATAAACAAGTCATTGCCCAACCTATGAGGGTTATGTGCAAAGAAAAAGGAGGCCCTAATGAGTATAAAATTAATCAAGAATGAATATAGGATTTAATATGATATAATTCAACTAGCTTTCTACAAAGATTACTTCTGGGAACAATGGTTTGGGGTCAATCATGAAGGGGTTTCAAAATAGAAAACCAATGGGAGACTAATACTAATATGAATAATAATGTTCTTAATCTCAAGCTATAATGGAGAAGCAAATGATCAGATCTATAAAAAAGTGGTCACATGGGTTTAATTGTCCTACTACAACAAATTACCAATTTAGCTCCCAAAAACACCTCTTGGTGGAGAAGTACTAGAAGTCCTCAAGGGGGTTTCTTTATTCATCTTCAGGTTTAGAAGATAAAATATCATTGTTTTTTGATCTATTGACAAGAGGGAGCCCAAAAACCTACAACAGAGAAATAACTCGAAAAATAGTAAAAATTGGAAAATTTTGGAAATTTTGGCTAATGTAGGAAAATAACCTAGAAGTGCATTGACCAATGTAGAAAGTGGTTCAATAAATGCATTGACTAATGTATAAAAAACGTGCATTGACTTTCTGAGGCCTATGTTTTTTGGGGTCTTCTATGGATCTACTATATGTTTCTATTCAAAGAATAATGACTTGGAAAACACTTGGTAAAGGAAAAAAATCACCAAATTTCCCCAAAAAATACCAAAAATAGTAACTTACTGGAAGAGGAAAGGGGGGAAAGGTTATAACACACATTCCAAGCCTTGAATTATTCGGATCCCCAGTGGAGACACTAACCGTTGGATGCCTTCCTGCACAAGGGTTAGCAAAAAAACTTTATCTGCAAGTTACAAGTATTCCAATAATAAATAACAAGGGTTTATATGTAAACCCTAAGAGTGACACACATTCATATAGTTGTCCATAAATCTACATAAAATATCAAAATAGAACTAGAAAAGAAAACACATAAAATATGAAACCATATAAAGAATGAAATAGTCCAACAAACCTAAAGAATACTTTATTAATTAGTCACCTATGGAGAAGCTCCACTAAATTTTGGATCAAAGTACCTCCTCCTTGGGAGGGTTCATAGACAATCCTTGTTGCAATATGTGATTATTTCTCTCCAAAGGGAGAAAATAATCTGACAAGAAGAAAATAGAAAAATGGTAGAGAACTTCTATTGGAGAAGAATCTAAAGTTATAGGATCATAAGTTCAGTGATGAAAATGGATCATGAGAAATGAGGAGAAAAGCCTCTCTATTTATAATAAAATGCTAGCTAGATTTTATGAGGTCAAATATAATAAAATATTTTTTGGACCAAACCAAGATTTAACTAATTCGGCATTTTATTATTATTTGTAAGAGAAAAGGTAAAAATTAATAGTTAAAGATTTATTGAGTTAATTGACCAAGAATAGGTAAAATAATTAGAAATAATTAATAAACAATGTGTTTATTAAATTACTTCTAGGTGAAAGGATAAAATAAGTCAAAAACAATTCATGAATAATGAATTATTTCTATAATAATGTTAAAATTATTTCTTAAATAGTCAGTAAATAACTAATTTATTGAATTATTCCTAGGGTGACAACCTAAATGGGTGCCATTATGAGAATAACATAAAATTCATGAATTTATTGGTCATCCTTGTGTTTGTGGATTAACTAATAGAAATAACTTTAAAAAATGGTTCCTTAAGCATATAGAGGGGAGAATTACGGCACCCGTTGTTCAGTGGACTTCTCCAGTCTTAAGGGGTGTGATTGTTTTGGGATGTATGCTTGAACCAGGGTAGAACGTTGGTGTTATTATTCGTTCTTTTTCTGCCCCAATTTGCAGAGAGCTCGTGAATCGACATGGCCATGGCAGGTTTATCCACGTTTTTATCATTCGTAAGAGCACATACGAACCTAAAAACGTTGATTGGGACAGGGCAAGCAGGAGACGGGAGAGAGAAAGCGTTGCTCGACCACGTCCTGCAGACGTCAGAGAGGGGCAACCCTCAGTCTGTTTTGCAGGCCATCGACTCCTACAGCAGGCGTACCAGCTGGCTCATGAACATCGGCGACGATAAGGGCCCCTTTCTCGATTCCGCCATTGCAAAATACAGTCCCAGGGTTGCCCTCGAGATCGGGACTTACTGCGGTTACTCTGCTGTCAGGATCGCGTCGCAGATGCAAAGGCCGAGGAGTATGCTCCTCGCTGTGGAGATGGGCCCCTCAATTGCCAAATCGCCACACAAATCATCGACCATGCAGGCAATCAAAAAACCACTAAATTCATTTCATGGCTTTTGCTTCAAATATCAATTAAATTCAATGGCGAAACCACTAAATTCATTTCATGGCTTTTGCTTCAAATATCAAATTAAATTCAACAGCAGTAATAATTACTCTCTTTTTTTATGTTTGTTTTCTATGTTTTAATTTTGGTTATGTTTCTGAATAATACTTAAATTAATGATTTTAATGATGTCCATTAGTCTGAGCAACTTAAAAGACCCAGATAATAACAACCTCAATTCATCATCAGGTTAAAGGAGAATGACAACTTCAACTTATTTTCATATTTTGTCCGATGTCGGATTTTGGGCTATGGGTCTTGACTGGATGGTTAGCAAATTGATAGGCTATGAGTCTTGACTGGATAGTTAGCAAATTGATAGGTTATTTTCATATTTTGTCCGATGTCGGATTTTGGGCTATGGGTCTTGACTGGATGGTTAGCAAATTGATAGGCTATGAGTCTTGACTGGATAGTTAGCAAATTGATAGGTTATGAGTTTTGATTGGATGGCTAGCAAGTCGATGGATCTTATCTTTGTCAAATAGATGGTGCATGTTGTCAACCTTTAGATTGTTTTCATATTGGATGCGGATATCCTTATAATCTGCACACTCTATGACAAAATATCATTCCGTCTCCACCACACCCTTATAGCAGAAAATGCAGGTTCTTTTTTCCCAAACTTCCTTGGGGTTCTTCTACCTGCCAGTTTCACATCTAAGGTGATGTGACCCTGCCCTCAACTGTGGCACTAGCACCCTTGCTTTTCCTTTAATAGTTGCTCTTAAATATGTTTTCTCACCATGGTCACAAGTTGGATTAAACTCTTTGATGTAGTATGTTTTTTTACGCCCAATATGATTGGTCCACATGGCAGTCCTAAATTTTTCCATCACAAATTTTTTACGTTTCCTCATTGGTGTAGGGCATTCATGCAGCTTGATATTCCATTTAGTCAAATGCTTTTTGTTTTGCTTAATCCAAATTTTCTTCATAGGATTTTATCCCTCTTCCATAACTATCTTAGGCCAAGGCTACTTATTCATGTTTCTAGTCTTATTTGAATAACTTATTCATCTGGTTATCCCCTTAACAACTAAAAGTAACTTAACAACTCAATCATTTTATTTGTTGGATGCAGGGTTATCGTCCAAGGTGCGAGTGGTGGAAGGAAAATTCGATGAGCGTTTGGGCACCGTTAAGCAATTTCTGGAAGAGATGGACGCTCCCTTCTTCGAATTCGTCTTTCTGGACCACTGGAAGAACCGTTACATGCCGGATTATCTGCTGCTGAAGGAGCAGGGCTTGATCCGGAAGGGAAGCGGCATATTTGCAGACAACATGGGTCCTCTCATTGGACCGGCAGACTTCAAAAAGTATGTGAAGACGCATCCAGAGGAGCTTGAGACACAGGAATTTAAGAGCAACCATGAATATATCAGGTGGATTCCCGACAGTGTCACTGTATCAACCTATAAGCTTGACTAGCAGGGCATCACTATGGTTCACGTTTATAAAACTCGCTCGTTAGAATGCTTCTTGCAGTCATGATTTTCTTTTCGATTATAGCGTTAAATCCACTAACTTCAGGGGGCGTTAATTTTTAAAACTTCCAGGGATGAATGTGAAAGATTCATCCACTGATTTCCCATGCATGGTTAAACGTTGTGCTTCCAAGAAGATACATTGTGCTTCCAAGAAGATGGAGGTTAAGATTCATCCACTGATTTCCCATGCATGGTTAAACATTGTGCTTCCAAGAAGATAGAGGTTTCATTTGATGTCACAGGGTTTGTTTTATTAGAGAGTAATTTTCTATTAATAATGTTTGACAGTTTATTATTATTTTTATTTCAAATGATTAATAAGTTTATATTGTTTTTATTTAAATATATTTATCATAATTTTTTTGTAAGTTTCGTAGGACTATATTTTTATCATGTCTAATTTTTCAATTGGATTCAGGAATAGTACAAGATTTGAACTAAAATTTCCCATTAAATGAAATTACATAAGCCATTACCAATTAAACTACCCCAAATGAACAAATATATTTATCATATTAAAATACTTTCTACATTATCAATTTTAAATTTAGTCTTTAACCATACATTCCTTTATTATCTTTTTAATTAGAAAACTACCAACAATCACAATTAACTTTGTTTTATACTACATCACAATTTATACAGATAATGGTTTAAATTATGTATTTCAATTTTATATTTTGTATCACTAAAGAGGAACTTATCTTAAGCTTTGGTTAAACCTGTTTGCATATCAATTATGTAATGGACCATTAGTAATATGTGCGCATTTTTAAGGATATGTTTTTTGGACTTCAAGCTTATTTAAGCCTTAATCTTTAACTTTAAGCCTTAATCTTTAACTAGGATGTTAGTTAGGATACCAAGCATGCATGGCACAGAAACATGAACACGTGCATAGGGATGTGCATATGTTATTAGGTGTACATGTAGTGCACAGGTTCTTGGTGTGTTGTAAGTTTTATATGCATGGGGCTTATTTTTTTCTCATTTTGGACCATGCTATACATATTTCAAATTTCATTGAGCTAAGGTGTTTTTGGTTTACACCTAACACCAAATCGTATTCAATTTTCTTAGGATTTTAGGTAAGAATTTCAATTCGATTTCTTTCATAAATTTTTTGAAAATTTGATTTTAAATTGGTAGAAAAAACTTAAATGATGGCTTAAACATAAGCGTCATATTGAATTGTAGGGGACTTGGTTATCGTGGAGCATAATCAAAGCCTAAAGCTACTATCACCAAGCTCTAACCTAGAACAACTAAAGCCCAACCCAAGGCAAAGAAATCCTAATGTTGAAATTGATGTGTCATTGACTACTTTCAGGATAGTAATACATGATCTCTAAAACACTAGAGAAACCTCATGATTGTCTCTAGCAAGTTCAATAAATTTAATCTTACCATCCATTTTTAATGCTACAGGCCCGCTAACTAATATTTCTAATTATAGAGGTAGTATGTATGAATACAATAAAATTGGTCTAAACAAAGGCTAAATTAGAGACCTAAACATTACCAAATAAGTATTTTTATTATGGTGAGTGCAAGATGCCTTATTGGCAATGCAAACTTGGAAAAGAAATAAAATGTTAACTTCTAGGGATGATTAGAGGTACTAAACCACAAATTTGAAGATGGTGTAAAAATATGAAATGTGAGAAAATAAGTTGACTTTCCAAATATACAATTTGTATTTATATAAATTGTGTCTAATTATGTAAATTTTGAGTTTTCTTAACATTCGTATGTTAATTTGCATGCAAAATATAGTGCATATGTTCCCATTAGCCCAACCTTTTGGTATATAAATGATGGAATCTTGCTACAAAACTTTGTGGAGTTGTAGACAAAATATTGGTGCACACCTATTTTTCCAAAATTTACAATGTTAATTTATTTTTTTAATTATGAAAGTCATTATATCCTTGAAATTATATGCTCTTTTGTTAGTGCAATCTGAAAGGGTCCTAACATTACCAAACACTATTTTTTTTCTTTGAGATTCTTGGTCTTAATGTCCTCTAGTGCGCCATATAATTATTCTTCTAAATGGTTAAGACCCTAAAAAGTTATAGTGGAAATAGAATAGGGAACTATTTTAAGATTTTGATATATGTCAAGAAAAATGCATTAAAAATAGTAAAAACTATTACATTTTAATAGATAGATATATATATATATATATATATATATATATATATATATATATATATGTATAATCTGCCCATTCAACTCTATATGTATATGTCCATTCATGGGAAATGGATTTGTTCATGGACAATGGGTTTGTCTAGCTTATAGAAAACTAACATCAAAGATATGTGTGTATGTGTGTTTTCTCAAAAAATCATGTTTTGATGTATTTACTTCTGATCCAGGTGTATATGGGTGGCTACCCACTTATTCCACTTGGACCCCCACCATTGTTTCTTTCAGTTTTTCAGTTTCCTTATTTGTAGCACAATTTACTATTTTTGGCAGTTTTTTGGGTCCTGAACTTTCAGAGCCATTTTGAGGCCCTAAACAACTATTTTTAGGAAAACCAGGAGCAACATGGGCCCTAATGAGGTATTGTGCGCGTCAAATGAAGATCGTATGCCAAAATTACGACCCCGGGAAGTTGATGTACCAGTTTACCCAAACGAGGCCCATAGTTTGGCGCTTCATCTCCTAGGGTTAGGTTTTTGGATGTTTAGGATTTTCCATTATTTCTCAACAATAAATAGGCCTTCTAGCCTCATTGTAACACAGTTCAGAGGCATGTAGCCGCCACATCTCTTCTTAGAGATAAGCTACCATTGCCCGAGCTAATCTTATTTCCATTATGTTTGTAATCATATTTCAGTATTTGATATTAATGAAATGAATTGTTATTTTTACTGCATCTCTATATTTATGGTTATATCTATAATTTATTCTGTTCCTGTTTAAATCCAGACCAGTGGTATCAGAGCGGGTCTACTCTTTCTCTGTTTTTCTTTGCATGTCCCCAATGAGGTCGAGATATAAGGAGTTAGGGCTTGAACTGGTCGAACCTTTGCAAGACCAGCCTCGCAAATCCCGACGGCCTCCTATGGCGGATGAAAAGAAAGACGAGGGGGCAGGAGATCCTATCAAAATCTTTCTCGAAGAAGCCCTTAAGCGACAAAGGAACGTGATGATGGACAACTTTGCCCAAATCCTTCAGCAGCGACCCTAGGGCAACGCATCTACTTTCGCTAACTACTATGGAAGTGCCACACCCTTTAAAGTACAAGTTAACTTTGAGATTCCCATATTTGAGAGTCAGATAGATGCAGACGCTATAGATAAATAGTTAAATCTGCTAGAAGGATATTTTTCGGTTCGTGATTTTTCCAACCGGGAAAATGTCACTTTTGCACTTCTCAAAGTAGCCCCCCACGTCAAGGCCTGGTGGGAAACCTACTGTGAGTAGAAGGATGAAAGTAAAAACTCACTGTTTTTAGCTGCACCCACTTGGAACTCATTCTGGGATGCCATCAAGGAGCAGTACTACCCTGTCGGGAGCTACGAGGATAAATAGATAAAGTGGAAAATGCTGTGACAGGGAAGGGACCAAGATGTGCTGGAGTTTACCAATGTTTTTCATACCCTTCGCACGAAGTTGGGTATCAAGGATTCTGAGAAGCATTCGGTTCTCAAGTACCGCGACTTCTTGCACAGGTACATCCAAGACTAGATGGAATTCCTAGACATCTCCTCACTTGGCACGACATACCGATATGCTGTCAAGATCGAGCAAAAGTTTAAATAGAAGAAGCGAGACTTTGGATCTATGAATCCGAAGCAAAGGAAAGGTGCCCCCAAACCGTAGAAAAAAGGAAAAAGCCAAGGTGGGGCGGCCTAGGATAGTCTACCAAAGCCGCAAGCAAAGAACAACACCACAAAGTTGAATAAGGTCACATGAAAGTGGTGTGAATTCCATAAGAGCTCCACTCACAACACAAGTGAGTGTCGGGCCAAGCAGTCACTGGTGGCTGAGCTAAAGGCTTCATAATTAAATGCATGTTCCGACTTTGAGTCAGAACCCAACAAGGGGAATGACAAAGGGAAGCAAATTATCGACGCGGAGCCCAACGCCACCATTTCCAACACGAAGATGCAGAAGGAGGAACCCGAAGATCCAGAGGAGGAGGAGTGCCTCTTCCACTCCCAGATGTGGGTAAAGGGCTCCCCACTATAGTTCATTGTCAACAGTGGGAGCCAAAAGAACCTCACTTTGGCAGAGGTTGTGAAGCAACTGTGCTTACCTACCACAACACATCCACAACCGTACACCATCGAGTGGCTTCACCAAGGATGGGATCTTCGCGTGAGCCAGCAATGCTGCCTTCCATACAACATCAAGCCCTTCATGGATGAGGCAGTATGTGACGTTGCTCCTCTTGATGTTTGTGATGTATTATTAGGCCAACCATACTTATGGAAACGACATGCTATGTATGAGTCAAGGCCTCGTGCTACTATTGTTACTTTGGGAAATAAGTTGTACAAGATTCCAGAGGTAGCACCGCCTATCGCCATATCTTTAGTTACTGCAAAACAATGCAGTAAGCTCATTTCCAAAACTATGAAATTTGTTTTCCTAATGATATGCCCTCAGGGAAAGAAGAAGAAGGTGGCCATGACCTGCAGACAGGGCCCCTCCGCACGGCAACAACAGATCGACAAGGTCATGGAGGAGTATTAGGACATCTTCACCTCCCCCACAGGGGTGCTTCTGCACTGTCAGGTCAAGCACTCCATTGATCCAACCTGAGGTGTGCCAGTGCCCAATGGACCAATCTATCGGCACTCCATTCTGGAGAATGAAAAAATCAATCAGGAGTTGCTGCAGAAAGGTCACATCCGTCTGAGTTCATTGCCTAGTGGGATCCTGATCGTTTTGGTACAGAAGAAGGATGGGACTTGGAGACTCTGTATTGACTATCGGGCACTGAATAAGATCACTATCTGGAATAGGTACTCAATCCCATGGATTGATGACCTTTTGGACCAACTTAAGGGGGAAAAATATTTCAGCAAGATTGACTTGAACTCTGGCTAGCACCAAGTACCAATTGAATCCTCTGATGTGTGGAAGACTACCTTCAAAGCCAAGGAGGGCCTTTTCAAATGGTTGGTTATGGCTTTTGGGTTGACCAATGCACCTACAACCTTCAAGAGGCTGATGGATCACATCTTGTTGCCATTCACCAACTCATTTATAGTGGTATACTTGGATGACATCCTGATCTTCAGCCAGAGTTGCGAAGAGCACCTCCACCACATCCGACAGGTTCTCGAAACAATGCGACAACACAAGCTTTGTGCCAATTTGGAGAAGTGCACTTTTGGCATGACCCTGGTTCAGTATCTGGGATACATTATTGATGAACGAGGGGTGCGTGTGGATCCAACCAAGTTCCAAGTCATTCAGGGATTGCCCAGCCCCAACCACTCTGATAGAGCTCCGTGGCTTTCTAGGTCTTGCCAATTTCTACCGTAGGTTCCAATTTCTTGCCCTTGAGTCAAATCACCAAAGAAGGAGCGAAAGATTTTTTATTTTTGGTCTAAATCTCAACAGAAAGTATTCATAGAGTTGAAACATCGCCTCTACTCTACACCAGTGCTCACTTTACCATACTTGCAACAACCATTTGAGATCGAGATAGACACCTCTGACTATGCTATTGGGGCAGTCCTTACTCAACAAGGGCATCGAGTGGCATATCACAGTGAGACACTTTCAGACACAGTCCAGAAGTATCCCACTTATGACAAAGAGATGTATTCCATTATGGAGGCCTACCAACAATGAAAGCATTACATTTTGGGGAAGGAAACAGTCATTCACACAGACCACCAACCCCTGCAGTTCTTATTGACATAAGGGAAGCTAGAGAATGATCACCATCAAAAGTGGTCCACATACCTACAGTAGTTCCATTTGAGTATCAAGTATAAGAAGGGTAGCATCAATAATGTTGCAGACTACCTCAGCCGACTACCGATCATGGCGTTGACCACCATACTAAACTCTTGTGGACACTAAACTTCTAATTGGCCACTTCTCTACAAAAGTGACCCAAAATTTGGCCACACATACCAGATGCTCTTGGAGGGTTAGCAAGTTCCATATTTTCACCTTCATGATGCCTTGCTATGTGACCTAGGACACCTTTGTGTTCCTTCAAGTGAGCAAGCCAAGATAATTTGGGAAGCGCACTATAGTCGGGCCGCTGGGCATTTCAGGGTCAAGAAAATAGTGGTAGTAATGTAGAAGTATTTCTAATGGCCAAATCTTTGACAGGATGTCGGGAAGTACATCAGATCCTGCACTGCCTACACCATTGCCAAACCAACCATTAAGAAGAAAGGCCTCTATACTCCGCTGCCTACCCGTAGTTGACTTTGGGAATCCATCTCCATGGATTACACATCGAGCCTTCCTTCTAAGCATGGCAACTAGTGTGTTTTCATGGTTGTTGATAGATTCTCGAAGATGGCCATTATGGCGGCCTGCAAGAAGAATATCACAGAAGAAGCGACTACTAAATCTTCTTTGAACGTGTGTGGGCACACTTTGGGATCCCACAGTCTATCATCTCAGATCGGGACAATAGGTTCCTCAGTACATTTTGGTCCAATCTCTAGTCGATGCTAGACACCAAGCTCACTAAGTCCACAACTTTCCATCCCCAAAGTGATTGTAGAGGTCGTCAATAGGATGATCGTATACATTTTGCGCATGTACAACTCAAAGCATCCATGCCCATGGGATGAGAGCCTTCCCTATGTCCAAAAAAACTATAACCAGGCTCTCCACAACTCAACTGGCCACAACCCTTTTCAGGTGGGCTTGGGATTCTAGCCACTATGTTGCATTGATGTGGCCATACCATTTGTAGCTACTCAGGAAGATTCATCTCATGTCCAGTCAGAAGCCGATAAGGAAAACAACTTCATTAAGCACATCCAACATATCTGCCAGCAGGTCCATGAAATTCTGGAGAAATCAAATGCCCAGTACAAACAGCAACATGATCAACATCGGGTGCCACACAAGTTTCAAGTGGGCAACAAAGTCTGGTTGCATTTGTATAAGCAACGCCTTACTGGAGCCTATCGAAAACTTAGAGCACTCCGATATGGTCCTTACACCATTACCAAGGCTATGGGTGGTAATGCATTTGAGCTGAGTGTTAACACCCAGGTTGTTCCCTTTGACTCCTGAGGGAATACGGCCGGGGTAACCACTAACCAAGCTTTGGATTATAGGTTCTAGCCTACCTGTAATCAAAGAGGGCTCTCTCTTTTAGTTTTAACTTTGTTTTTTTTTTAAATTTTAGGCTAGTTATGAGATGGGATTTTTGTTTGAATTTTGGTTGCAGGCTATTGTTCAAGGAAGGGCATGCAAATATCAAAGAGAGTTCAATCCATTGGGCATGTGGAGTCCAGGGATGAAAGTGTTTTGATATATGTGATAAAGAGAGGTTCACTGCAGGGCCAGATGGGTATTCATGATACAAACTTTGATTTTAAGACAATAAACAGTACAGATTACACCAGTAAAAGGCAGTTAAGAGTTCTTTCACAGTGCAACACGAAATGAAGAACAAATCCTACTCAGCAGCAAAAGAGAATTATTGAATAAAGACTTATCATATGATTAGAGCAAATAGGAGCATTTAAGAATTCCATAGTTGCAGCTAATCCTGAAGAAAACATATTTAGTAGTAAGGATTGAGTTTAGGGTGTCTTTAATGGACAAATCCTGAACTAGTCTTTTACCTTCCTACCAAGATTAATCACCATACATCACAGACAGATTAAGTAAGAAATGAAATACAAATACGGTTAGAAAACACTTATTGTATCACGACATAACACGAGAATCCTGCAGCAGTCAATAATTTCATCACATCAGCTCCAAGCCAAACTCATTCCTTTGGAAACCAACAGCTCCTTTGTATTATATCTTTCAGAGGAAATACAGCCGAGTTCTCTTGAACAAATCAGTAACAACAACCCCCAATAAGCTATGCGGGGGTGCATATATACAAAATATCACAAAAATATCTCAGTTCTGAGTTATTGCACAATAACTGCTCTTACCAACTTTCAAAGATATTTCTTACAAAATTAAAAGCTACTTTAATGAATATACAACAGCTGCTTGCTGTTTGTCAGAAGTTCTTGACTTTTGAGGGCAACTGGGTCTGCCGGGTGCTTTGTATTGATTCTGAGTAATACGCCTTTATTGCTTTGTCGTGCTGTAGCTATCTCAGCCCTGTCATCTGCATCTGTCAGTGTTGCTTTAGTGTCCAAATTTGTTTGCTGAGTTGGCTCTGTCCACTCCTCTCCAGTCATAATGAATATATCAATTTTCTGAACATGATGACTTATGATTGATGTACAAAAATTTGGTGAAAAATCTGTTTCTTCACAGCAATGTCTGTATCATGCTTGTCCACCATTCCTGAGTAGGCAACTGATGTCTCAAAATTATGCCTAAGGTTTCATCTGCCTCAGTATATTTGTAGTAATTTGGAGGCACCTCAAATAGATGTCTAATCTCATTCATGATAAAAAACAAATTCTCTATTCTGTCATAGAGACTCTGCCCAGATGCAGGCCCTGTTTCCTCTGGGGCACTTGATGCTGCAGTGATCTGATTTGTAGCAAATGTATTTACCCTCTTGGCATAGTTTTCATGAGATAATAACCTTCCTGCACTGTTTAGTAAGCTGGGAAGGCCTCTGTTATGCAATGCTGTAAATTTCTCCATGAATTTGTTCACCTCTGTCTGCATTTCCTGGCACCTTCTATCCAATGTTTGCACATGATTTCTCAAAGTGAGCACCCTTTTTACTAGTAGGATGGTATCAGTTCTGTTAGAGATACCCATGGCTGCCAGCTGAGGGCCTGTGTGGTTGTTAAGGACATTGATCATCCTATTGGCTATCTCAGGCATATTGCCTAAAGATGCCCTTGCTCTTTGACTTTCCTTTTGGGCCCTGCCTATGAGATCCATATGCTCATGGATGGTTTCAATATATTGCCATTGATCTGTTATGGACTGACCAATATTGGCCCACAAGACTTTCTTGATTTCAGCTACAACTTTATCAAGAGAGAGCTCTTTCTCCAGTTCTTTTATTTTCTTCTCAAGAGCCCTTACCTCTCTTGTTTTTTCAGCTACACTTTGCTTTGATTTATCATATTTTTCATTAAGTGTAGCCAGTTTTTCCTTGGCCTCATTTAGTTCTTCCATCTGGGCCTCTAGAGCTTGAAGTTCTTTCATCATATTTTGCGTATCAAGGCTGGGTGCCTGTCCTGATGTTGTTGCTGGTGCCTAAGGGCCTGCCTCTGGTGTTTGTCCTATGGGAGGACTTATAATTTGAGGAGGCTCCTCAAGGTTAATTACTGGCTGAGAGGGCTGAGATATCTGCCCTCCTTCCTTCTATTTCAGGGCTGCCTGTAATGCACCCTCTGTTGCTATCAATCGTCCTTCTGTTTCTACTAATTTCTTGTGTAATGTCAGCAGCATGGCTGCTACATCTTGGTCCTTTCTCTGCTGAGCAACATCTTCTGTTTGAGGGTGAAGGGTTGCTGGAATTTTGACCATCTTCCTCAAAGCTGCTATATCTTCCTCTTTTTTCTTTAGTAGTGCCTGCACAGCTTTGGGATCACTTGGGTCATGCCCAAGCTCTATAATGATATCTTCCAAAGACCTAATCCTGTTGTCTTTGGCTTGAGAAGAAGCTTTCTCCAATTCCAGTTGGGCAGTAGTATTATGGAGACTATTTTGCAGTTTGTGTGCTAGAAAGGTTTTATCTGCAAGAGTGGAGTAGACCATCTCACCCGTTTGCTTATGTAGCTCTATTTGGTCCATTGGGTGGATGTCCTTTGCAAACACTTCTAGGTTGGTTCTGATGTAATCTGCAGCTGACTGTGGCTGCAGCATGGTAGGCATGAAATGGCTCATAGTCATCTTCCCTTCTGTAATGTCATATGCTGACATGAGCCTCTGTTGGTTTGTGGGAGCCATCTTGAGCAAATGATTGTAAAGCTGGAGTCTGACTGGCTCATTCCTTTTCTTAATATCAATAAATTGCTGCTTAATGCTGGATTCTGCCCTTCTTTGCTGGCTTGAGGAGCTGACCTCTCCTCCAAGTGGTCTTTCTTGTTCCTGTTGGAAGGAACTGGCTGATGCTTCCATGCTAGGGGGGCCCATACCTATGGATGGCCCAATAGGCATCTCTTCTTCAGAAAAAGGGTTTAATCTTTGCCTTTTCTCCCCTTGTTGACTTGCTGATGTAGTGAGGGGAGTTTCTTGCTGTCTGTCCCTCTTCCTAGTTCTCTCTTCATTTATTGGGGTTTGAAGTACTGAGGTATCCATTGCCATTTCCTGCCTTGGAGGCACACTTTCTTGAGCCTGTTGCTCTGTAGACACAGGGGCCTCAGCCATTTCCTCTTGCTGTTTTGTCTGCTCTTTCTACTATTCTGTTGTTGGGAGTGTCTACTCCTGCTCCATTTCTTTTCCCTTATCTGTGCTAGCTGCTTGAGGAGTAGTTTGAGCTGCTTGCTGGGGAGCTGTAGAAGATGAGGCAGCTGCTCCAAGTTGAGTATGATAAGAAGAAGAAACCTGTCCACAATATTCCAAGTCAGCTTCCTTCTCAAGTTTCTTTGCTTCTTTTTGTGCTATTTCCTCTTTAGTACTTGCCTCTTCTAGAGTGCCCTCTTTCCATCTTAACAGATTTGCATATTTTTCAATATGAGGCAACCTGACATGATCATAGCTAGCCAACTTATATTTGACCCTTCTAAGACTAATGAAATGATTGGGATCATAGGGTATCCAGAGGAAACTGGTTTGCAACTCGAGGCACTTTAGGATCTTATCTGCTTCTTGCCATGCCTCTTCTCTTTTATTATAAATAAATGGGCCTAGCTGGTTTCTGACTTTGAGTTGTACCTTCTTATTTTTGCTGTGGAAATGGACCATGTCTGCATTTCCAAATTGTCTAAAATATTCTAAAGCAAAAAGTCTCATAGGGACATATCTTGGTAGCCTATATGGGGCTAACTCACAACCATATATTCTGATCACTGTATGGTGTTGGTAAAAATACCAATCCCCAATGCTGTAGGCGTTTGAGAGCTGGAGGATTCTTTGCATCTCATCTGTCAATCTTGGAGGAGGGGAACTCAACAGCAAGGACATGGCTGGATGGATAAAAAGGTCTATGAATTCACAGTAGCTGTATGGTGAATAAGATGTGTGATGAAAGATTGAAGACCAAAATACCACAGACCTTTGGTTTCCCTGAGCATCGAACTTCTTGAGAGCAATAGGGAAGCTATCAGGCTGATAAAATAGGAACAAGTGATAGATGTAAGAAGTGTATCTAAATATCCTTTCCCTCTCTAAATTCATCAATTGCTCATGAATTTTATTGGCAATGTATGCAGCATAATCATAGTGAACAGAAGGAGGCTTTCCAGGGGAGAAGATAGACATCATTGCCAGAATGGTTTCATCAGCATCCTCAGTTGACCTGTAACCCAGGACATAACTGATCATATCCACAAGCAACCTGCCCAACTCATTGAAATATACATTTCCTATAGGAGGGGTCCTCACAGTTTGAGAGCCTGGTTCAATGAATAGCTGATTAATCTTTATGATTTGGGCACTGGACAGCTTGCCTCCTTGGTCTATTAAGTGCATCATGGACAGAGGAGTCAATGGCTTTGTAGTGTGAAAGTGCAGCATTTGATTTATAGCCTCAGGGGTGACATGGAACAAAACTGAACCTGAGGGACTGAGGACAGCTCTTTGACATGGATCATAGTTGGCACTGCATCGATGAATTAAATCTGGGAGGACATTGACTTGAGGAAGATTGAAAATGGGCAAATTGGAGTCCCAAATCCCTAGAATATCAGTTCCATTGAGATGTTTGGCTTTCAGCTCATTGAGTACATGAATATGATACTTGCTGTACAGTGGAATTACTTCTGTCATCTGGTAGTCTCTGTCAGCCAGGGCCTGCCATTCTAGCTCTCTTTGTGGGGCATTTAAGGGTGCAATGTTCAATGCCACTGGAGTTTCCATGGTCAATTGGTACTTTGAATTGTATTTGAACTTGTTTTTCTGGGCACAGCAACACAGAGCAATGAATTTTGCAGGAGCAGGGCAATTTGCAGAGGGGAAGAGGCAAAGTGGGGTGAAAATAAGTCAAATTGCTCCTAAGATAAATTCAGAGAGCAAATGTCGGGATTTGGGACTTGCTTTCCTGGTGAATTTACCTAGCAGAGGTTTGGATTTGCGAATGCGCAAACAGACTGCGAATTTGTGGAATTTAGGCACAATGGGGACTTCTGTGAGGGAAATTGGGCTTACAGAGTGGAAGAGGATCACTGGTTCATGAGAATTTCCTAAACTTACTGTGTTTTTCTTCTCTTAGCTTGTTCAGTGAATTATGTGAAAAACCAGGTGCGGAGGGGATAACTTGATAAATACCTGGTGCAATCGGCCAATGGTGGAATAACAGGTGAATTGAGGGCGCCCACGGTCTTTAAATCAATTTCTGCAGGTTGGCGGCGAGAACGTCGTTAAATTTCATGCAGGAGGCATAACAGTCTTTTGGTGAAAAATGCGAAAAAACGCGATTTTTGGCGAAAATATTGGAAATTTGGCCTTTGGCGCGCTTTTCTCGGATGACGTCAGCATGACGTCATGGGTGGGGTCAGTACGGAGTGATGACGTGGCGGTCTGTGAGTGGTCCACGTGGACGGGGGACGTGGCAGACAGGTCGGAGCGATGGCGGGTCGGGTGCTGATGTGGTGCTGACTCGGCAATGGCGTGGAGCTGACGTAGGGCCGACTGGGCGGGCGGTAAGTGGAAGGCGGTAAGCGGTAATATCGGACCGCTTAAGGTACGGGCACGGTATTGGTAGGAGGCCACCCGATACAACCCAGGAGTGACGCGTGTCTGAGCCCTGACGTCACCCTCTGACAAATTTCGGGTGCTAACGTACAGGCATCGGGGGCGGTCCGATATTGATGTGAGCCGTCGGATGGGAGGGCCCAGATCCGACGGACGACGGGAGAGCAAACTGCCAACATGATACGGCGGGACCCGGCGGCATTTAAATAATATTTTTCCTTTGTTTTTTATGGTGAGCGCGCCGAGAGGTAAAAACTTAGGATAAGCGGAGGAAATGGGTTTTAATCGGGTTTTATGCAAATAGCGCGGGTTAGACATCATAGTGGGTTTTTGGGTTTTTCCAATGTTTTGTGGGTGAAAATGGGTTTATTGCTGTTTATTCACAACAAGGGGTTAGGGCTGTTAAACCAAGCGGATCTTGGTTTAATCCCAAGACATTATATTAGCGCTGTTTTGCCTTTAGCGCCTTAATTTCTTTGCACTCTGACTTTTTAGAACTATAAGGCTATATTGCCTAAGGGAAGGGATATATACATATTTTGGGTTTTTTATACACAATAGTGATATAGTAATAGGGAAAGGGGAACATAGGGAGTTAAGTATAGATAGAGTTAGTAGTTAGTATTGGATGGGAGATATGGAAGGGAGGAGGCAAACACTAAGTTTTTTAGGGAACAAACTTAGTTAGGAGAGTAGATCAAAATGAAAAGATTTTTACACAAGAAAGGTGGCTCTTCTATACAACAAGGATCAATAAATGAGTTTGATTTCTCTCATGAACCAAGGTGATAGTGGGATGTTAGCAAGGAGTTTGATGGGGAATGATTGGGAAGTTAGACATGCTTCACTTTGCTGCTACAAAACTGCTGAATAGGAAGATCTGCACTGGCTACCATGTGTTTCCTTTGTTTAGGCCAGAGATATGAAAGAAATCATGCTTCTGCAACCCCATCTACCTACCCATTCTATTGCCTAGCATTTTTTATTACTTCAAGGAGGGTGCACTTAGACTAGCAAACCCTCAATTGCTCTTTTTCTTTTCTTTTTCCATTTTCTTTTGATTTTCTATCTAAAGCTAGCCTTATTACTTCCAAGGCCCCAGATTAAGCAGTTGGGAACCTTCATTCTCTACCTAACTACTGATCTGCCAAGATTGAACAGTTTGGACAGATTTCTTTCTCTAATCTACAACAAAAATTGAAATGTGGCATGACCCAGCTTAGACTGTTGGATCACCCATTCCGAAGTAGGACAGCATCAAACAACTGTAGATAGTTGTTTTCCACAAAAATATGAGATCTTTGCATCATCAAAGTAGAGCATATTTGCACTTCCCCTGCCAATCATGAAAAATGAAACCTATTGGTATAGGTAGCTAACACTGAGCATTCCCCCATTCCTTGGCCTACACCCAGTGTTCAATGTGGATTGCCTTCGACCATACTTCCCACCATTGTTGGACACATTAGACATTGCAGAACAACTCACACATACAGAGCTAAATCTAGATTGCATGGAGCAAGCCATAAATATCAGATCATGGAAATGCAGATCAAGAACACCCGACAACAAAGGATCCAACTATATCAAGTTGTCAAAGCAGGCTAACTCCTTCACTAGAGCAAGTGGCTCAACAGGGACCAAGTTCAACAGAAGTTTCCTCATCTCATGGAAGAACTCAACACAATGGGGACCACTACTTCTTAAGTGGGGAGGAATGATCTAGGTGGATATTGGTGGCCACCCACCTATTCCACTTGCTCCCCCACCATTGTTTCTTTAAGTTTTTCAGTTTCCTTATTTGTAGCACAATTGACTATTTTTTGTAGTTTTTCGGGTCGTGAACTTTCGGAGCCGTTTCAAGGCCCTAAACGACATTTTTTGGGAAAATTGGGAGCAACATTGAGTAATATCCATGTTTCTCACTCAAAAGTTGTAGTCCTCAGATAGATATTTCTAACGAGGTATTGTGTGCATCAAACGGAGATCGTATGCCAAAGTTACGACCCCTGGAAGTTGATTTACCAATTTACCTAAACAGGGCCCATAGTTTGGTGCTTCATCTCCTAGGGTTAGGTTTTTGGATGTTTATGGTTTTCCATTGTTTCTCAACAATAAATAGGCCTTCGAGCCTCATTGTAACACAGTTCAGAGGCATGTAGCCACCACATCTCTTCTCAGAGATAAGCTAACATCGCCCGAGCTATTCTTATTTCCATTCTATTTGTAAGCATATTTCAGTATTTGATATTAATGAAATGAAGTGTTATTTCTACTGCATCTCTGTCTCTATGGTTATATTTGTAATTTTTTGTATTCCTGTTTAAATCTAGATCAGTGGCATCAGAGCGGGTCTGCTCTTTCTCTGCTTTTATTTGCATGTCCCTAGTGAGGTTGGGATATAAGGAGTTATGGCTTGAACTGGTCGAACCTTTGTAAGGCCAGCCTCGCAAATCCTGATGGCCTCCCATGGTGGATGAAAAGAAATAAGAGGGTGTAGGATATCCTATCAAAATATTGCTTGAAGAAGCCCTCGAGCGAAAAATGAACACGATGATGGACAACTTTTCCCAGATCCTTCACCAGCTACCCTAGGGCGATGCATCTACTTTCGACAACTACTTTGGAAGCACCACACCCTTTAAGGTACACATTAACTTTGACATTCCCATATTTGAGGGTCAAATAGATGCAGATGCTATAGATAAATGGTTAAATATGCTAGAAGGATATTTTTCCATTCATGATTTTTCCAGCCGGGAAAATATCACCTTTTCACTTGTCAAAGAAGCCCCCCACATCAATAACTGGTGGGAAACATACTATGAGTGGAAGGATGAAAGTGAGAAGTCATTGTTTTCTACCGCACCCACTTGGAACTCATTCTGGGATGGCATCAAGGAGCAATACTACCCTTTCGGGAGCTATGAGGATAAATACATAAAGTGGACAATGCTACGATAGGGAATGGACCAAGATGTGCAGGAGTTTACCAATGTTTTTCATACCCTTCGCATGAAGTTGGGTATCAAGGATTTAGAGAAGAATTTGGTTCTCAAGTACCGCAGCTTCCTACACAGGTACATCCAGGATCAGATGGAATTCCTAGACATCTCCTTGCTTGGCACGACATACCAACATGCTATCAATATTGAGCAAAAGTTTAAACAGAAGAAGCGAGACTTTACTTCTGCGAATCCGATGCAAGGGAAAGGTGCCCCCAAACAGCAGAACAAAGGAAAAAGTCAAGGTAGGGTAGCCCAGGACAACCTGCCAAAGCCGCAACAAAAGAAAACACCGTGAAGCCGAAGAAGGACACAGGAAAGTGGTGTGAGTTCCATGAGAGCTCCACTCACAACACAAGTGAGTGTTGGGCCAAGCAGTCACTGGTGGATGAGATAAATGCATCGGAATCAGATGCATGTTCCGACTCTAAGTCAGAACCTAATAAGGGGAATGACAAAGGGAAGCAGACGATCGATGCAAATCCCAACGCCACTGTTGCCACCAGAAAGATCTAGAAGAAGGACCTTGAAGATCCAGAGGAGGATAAGTGCCTCTTCCACTCCCAGATGTGGGTAAATGATTCCCCACTACAGTTCATTTTTGACAGCGGGAGCCAAAAGAACCTCATTTCAACAAAGGTCATGAAGCAACTGGGCTTACCTACCATAGCACATCCACAATCGTACACCATCGGGTGGCTTCACCAAGGATGAGATCTTTGTGTGAGCCAACAGTGTCGCATTCCATACAACATCAAGCCATTCACGGATGATGTATTATGTGACGTTGCTCCCCTTGATGCTTTTGATGTATTATTAGGCCAACCATACTTATGGAAGTGACATGTTGTGTATGAGTCAAGGCCTCATGCTGTTATTGTTACTTTGGGAAATAAGTTGTACAAGATACCGTAGGTAGCACCGCCTACTACCATCTCTTTTGTTACTGCAAAACAATGTTGTAATCTCATTTCCAAAACCAGGAAATTTGTTTTCCTTATCATACACCCTCTGGGAAAGAAGAAGATGATGGCCACAACCTCCAGATAGGGCCCCTCTACACGACAACAACAAATGGACAAGGGCATGGAGGAGTACTGGGATATCTTCACCTCCCCCACAGGGGTGCCTTTGTACTATTAGGTCAAGCACTCCATCGATCTAACCCCAGGTGCATTGGTGCCCAATGGAGCAATATATCGGCACTCCATTTGGGAGAATGACGAAATGAGGAGGTAGATTCAGGAGTTGCTACAGAAAGGTCACATCCATCTGAGTTCATCACCCTGTGAGATCCCGATCATGTTGGTACAGAAGAAGGATGGGAAATGGAAATTTTGTCTTGATTATCAGGTGCTGAACAAGACCATTGTCCAGAATCGGTACTCGATCCCATGGATTGATGACCTTCTGGACCAATTGAAGGGGGGAAAATATTTCAACAAGATTGGCTTGAAGTCCTGTTATCACTAGGTACCAATTGAACCCTCCGATGTGTGGAAGACTGCCTCCAAAGCCAAGGAAGGCCTTTTTGAATTGTTGGTTATGCCTTTTGGGTTGACGAATGCTCTTGCAACCTTCATGAGGATGATGGATGACATCTTGTGGCCATTCACCAACTCATTTGTAGTGGCATACTTGGGTGACATCCTGATCTGCACGCAGAGTTGGGAAGAGCACCTCCACCACATCTGACAGGTTCTCCAAACACTGTGACAACACAAGCTGTGTGCCAATTTGGAGAAATTTACTTTTGGCATGACCCATGTTCTATATCTGGGATACATTATTGATGAACGAGGGGCTCATGTGGATCCAGCCAAGATCGAAGTCATTCAAGATTGGCCAGCCCGAACCACTCTCACAAAGCTCCATAGCTTTCTGGGTCTTGCCAATTTCTACCATAGGTTCGTGTTGGGATTCTCTCATATCACTTGGCCCTTGAGTCAAGTCACCATGGGAGGAGTGAAAGAAGAATTCTTTTGGTTCGAATCTCAATGGAAAGCATTCGCAGAGTTGAATCATCACCTTTGCTCTACACCAGTTCTCACTTTACCAGACTTGCAATAGCCATTTGAGATCGAGATAGATGCCTCTAACTATGCTATTGGGGTAGTCCTTACTCAACAGGGGCATCCAATGGCATATCACAGTGAGACACTTTCAGACACAGTCTGGAAGTATCCCACTTATGACAAAGAGATGTATTCGATTGTGCTGGCCTGCAGACAATGGAATAATTACATTTTGTGAAAGGAAATGATCATCCACATAGACCACCGAACCCTGCAGTTCATACACATGCAAGGGAAGTTGCAAAATGATCACCATCAAAAGTGGTCCACATACCTGCAATAGTTCCATTTGAATATCTAGTATAAGAAGGGTATCACCAATAATGTTGTAGATTGCCTCAACCGACCATCGATCATGGCATTAACCACTGTGCTCAACTCTTGTGGGCATGAAATTTCTTATTAGGCACTTGTCTACAAAAGAAACCCAGAATTCAGCCAAACATACCATATGCTCTTGGAGGGTTAGCAAGTTCCAGATTTTCACCTCCAGGATGCCCTGCTATGCTACATGGGACACCTTTGTGTTCCTTCAAGTGAGCAAGCCAAGATGATTTGGGAAACGCACTACAGTCGAGCACTAGGCATTTCGAGGTCAAGAAAATAGTGAAAATACTTCAAAAGTATTTCTATTGGCTGAATCTTCGACGTGATGTCGGGAAGTACATCAGATCCTGCATTTCCTGCGCCATTGCCAAACTGTCCATCAAGAAGCAAGGCCTCTATACTTCGTTAACTAGCCCTTGTCAACCTTGGGAATCCATCTCCATGGATTACATGTCGAGCTTTCCTTCTACTTAGCATGGGAATGACTGTGTTTTTGTGGTCGTGGATAGATTCTCAAAGATGGCCATTATGGCAGCCTACAAGAAGAATATCACAACTGAAGCCATTGCTAAACTCTTCTTTGAACGAGTGTGGGTACACTTTAGGATCCTGCAATCTATCATCTCAAATTGGGACAACAGGTTCCTCACTACATTTTGGTCCAGTCACTAGTTGATTTTGGACACTAAGCTCACTAAGTCCACAACTTTCCATCCCCAAACTGATGGCTAGATAGAGGTTTTCAACAGAATGGTCATACACTTTCTGTGCATGTACAACTCAAAGCATCCACGCACATGGGATCAGAGCCTTCCTTGTGTCCATCACATCTATGACTAGGCTCTCCACAGCTCAACTGACCACAACCCTTTTTCAGGCGGGCTTGGGAGTCTAGCCACTGTGTCCCATTGATGTTGCCATACCATTTGCAGCTACTCAGGGAGATTCAGCTCATGTCCCATTGGAATCTGATAAGGAAAATGGCTTCATTGAGAACATCCAACATATCCTCCATCAAGTCCATGACATTCTGGAGAAATCAATTGCCAAGTACAAACAGTGACATGATCAACATCAGGTGCCACATAAGTTTCAGGTGGGTGACAAAGTCTGGTTGCATTTATAGCTACTCTAGAAGCGCCACACCCTTTAAGGTAAAAGTTAACTTTGAAATTCCCATATTTGAGGGTTAGAGAGATGGAGATGCTGTAGATAAATGGTTAAATCTTCTAGAAGGATATTTTTTTGTTCATGATTTTTCCTGCTGGGAAAAGATCACTTTTGCACTTCTCAAAGCAACCCCTAACCCCCCACATCAAGGACTGGTGGGAAACCTACTGTGAGCAGAAGGATGAAAGTATGAACTCACTGCTTTTAGCTACACCCATTTGGAACTCATTTTGGGATGCCATCAAGGAGCACTACTACCCTGCTGGGAGCTATCAGGATAAATACATAAAGTTGACAATGTTGCGACAGGGAAGGGACCAAGATGTGCTAGAGTTTACCAATGTTTTTCGTAGCCTCTGCACGAAATTGGGTATCAAGGATTCTAAGAAGCATTTGGTTCTCAAATACCGTGGTTGTTTGAACAGGTACATCCAGGACGAGATGGAATTCCTAGACATCTCCTCGCTTGGCACAACATACCAATATGTCGTCAACATCAAGCAAAAGTATAAACATAAGAAGTGACACTATGGATCTACGAATCTGAAGCAAGGGAAAGGTGCCCCCAAATAGTGGAATAAAGGAAAAATTCAAGGCGAGGCAATCGAGGACAACCCCCCAAAGCTACAAGGAAAGAACAATGGCGCGAATATGAAGAAGGACACAGGAAAGTGGTGTGAGTTCCGTAAGAGCTCCACTCACAACACAAGTGAGTGTCGGGCCAAGAAGTCACTAGTGGCCAAGCTAAAGGCTTCAAAATCAAATGCATGTTACGACCCTGAGTTAGAACCCGACAAGGGGAATGACAAAGGGAAGTAGATTATCAATGCGGAGCCCAATGCCACCATTGCTACCACAAAGATCTAGAAGGAAGAACTCGAAGATCCAGAAGGAGGATCCTGAAGATCCAGAGGAGGAGGAGCACCTCTTCCACTCCCAGATGAGGGTAAAGGGCTCCCTGCTACATTTCATTGTTAACAGTGGTAGCCAAAAGAATCTCATTTTTTCAAAGGCCGTGAAGCGGTTGGGATTACCTACCATAACACATCCACAACCATACACCATTGGGTGGCTTCACCAAGGATGGGATCTTCAGGTGAGCCAGAAGTGCCTCCTTCCATACCGCATCAAGCCCTTCACAGATGAGGTATTATGTGACGTTGCTCCCCTTTATGTTTGTTATGTATGATTAGGCCAAACATACTTATGGAAGTGACATGCTGTGTATGAGTTAAGAACTCATGTTGTTATTGTTACTTTTGGAAATAAGTTGTACATGATACTGAAGGTAGCACTGCCTACGTCCATTTCTTTAGTTACTGCAAAACAATGTAGTAAGCTCATTTCAAAAATTGGGAAACTTATTTTCCTGATGATACGCCCTCAAGGAGAGAAGAAGACGGGGGCCACGACCTCCAGATAGGGCCCCTCCACATGGAAACAATAGATGGACAAGGTCGTGGAGGAGTACAAGGACATCTTCACCTCCCCCACAGGGTGCCTTTGCACTGTCAGGTCAAGCACTCCATCGATCTGACCCCAGTTGCATTAGTGCCCAATGGACCAATCTATTGGTGCTCCATTCCAGAGAACGATGAAATCAAGAGGTAGATTTAGAAGCTGCTGCAGAAAGGTCACATTTGTCTGAGTTCATCACCCTGTGGGATCCCGATCATGTTGGTACAGAAGAAGGATGGGACTTGGAGACTCTGTATTGACTATCGGTCACTAAACAAGATCAATGTCCAGAATAGGTACCTAATCCCACGGATTGATGACCTTCTAGACCAGCCGAAGGGGGAAAGATATTTTAGTAAGATCAACTTGAAGTCCGGCTATCACGAGGTACGAATCGAACCCTCCGATGTGTGGAAGACTGCCTTTAAAGCCAAGGAGGGCCTTTTCGAATGGTTAGTTATGCCTGTTGGGTTGAAAGATGCTCCTGCAACCTTAATGAGGGTGATGGATGATATCTTGTGGCCATTCAACAACTCATTTTTAGTGGTATACTTGGATGACATCTTGATCTCCAGCTAGAGTCAGGAAGAACACTTCCACCACATCCGATGGGTTCTCCAAACACTATGGCAGTACAAGTCATGTGCTAATTTGGAGAAATGCACTTTTGGCATGACCCAGGTTTAGTATCTAGGATACATTTTCAATAAACGAGGGGTGCAGGTGCATCCATCCAAGATCCAAGTCATTCAGGATTGGCCAACCACAACCACTCTAACAAAGCTTCGTAGCTTTCTAGGTCTTGCCAATTTCTACCACAGGTTCATGTTGGGATTCTCTCATATCACTTGGCCCTTGATTCAAGTCACCAAGGGAGGAGTAAATGAAAAATTATTTTGGTTTGAATCTCAACAGAAAGCATTTGCAGAGTTGAAACATTGGCTCTACTCTGCACTAATGCTCACTTTACCAGACTTGCAAAATCCATTTAAGATCGAGACAGATGCCTCTTACTATGCTATTGGGGTATTTCTTACTCAATAGGGGCATCCAATGGCATATCATAGTGAGACACTTTCAGACATAGTCCGAAAGGATCCCACTTATGACAAAGAGATGCATTCCATTCTGCAGGCCTGCCAACAATGGAAGCATTACATTTTGGGGAAGGAAACAGTCATCCACACAGACCACTGACCCTTGCAATTCATACAAATGCAAGGGAAGTTATAGAATGATTTCCATCAAAAGTGGTCCACATACCTGCAACAATTCCATTTGAATATCAACTATAAGAAGGGCAACACCAATAATTTTGTAAACTTCCTCAGCCGACCACCAATCATGGCGTTAACCACCGTGCTCAACTCTTGTGGGCATGAAACTTCTGATTGGGCACTTCTCTACAAAAGCGACCTAGAATTCGGCCACACATACCAGATGCTCTTGGAGGGTTAGGAAGTTCCAAATTTTCACCTCTAGGATGCCCTCTTCTGCCACCTGGGACACCTTTGTGTTCCTTCAAGCAATCGAGCCAAGATGATTTGGGAAGTGCACTATAGTCAGGCCACTGGGCATTTCAAGGTCAAGAAAATAGTGGCAGTACTGCAGAAGTATTTATATTGGCCGAATATTCGACAAGATGTCGGGAAGTACATCATATCCTCCACTTCTTGCACCATTGTGAAACCAACCATCAAGAATCAAGGCCTCTATACTCCACTGCCTACCCCTATTAGACCTTTGGAATCCATCTCCATGGATTACATGTCGGGCCTTACTTCTACTAAGCATGGTAATGACTGTTTTTTTGTGGTTGTCAACAAATTCTCGAAGATGGCCATTATGGTGGCCTGCAAGAAGAATATCACAACAGAAGCCACTACTAAACTCTTCCTTGAACAAGTGTGGGTACACTATGGGATTCCACATTCTATCATCTCAGATCTGGATAGCAGCTTCCTCAGTACATTTTGGTCCAGTCTCTAGTCGATGCTGGACACCAGGCTCACTAAGTCCATATCTTTCCATCCCCAAACTAATATCCAGACAGAAGTCGTCAACAAGATGATTGTACACATTCTGCACATGTACAATTCAAAACATCCATACACATGTGATGAGAGCCTTCCCTATGTCTAGCACAGCTATAATGTGGCTCTCCACAGCGTGACTGGCCACAACCCTTTTAAGGTGGGTCTGGGATTCCAGTCACTATGTTCCATTGATGTGGCCATACCATTTGCAGCTACTTAGGTAGATTCAACTCATGTCCAATTGGAAGCCAATAAGGCAAATAGCTTCATTGATCACATCCAACATATCTGCCAGTAGGTCCATGAAATTCTAGAGATATCAAACGCCAAGTACAAATAGTGACATGATCAACATCGGGTGCCACACAAGTTTCATGTGGACGACAAAGTCTGGTTGCATTTGCAGAAGGAACACCTTACCAGAGCCTATCAAAAACTCAGACCACTCCGATATGGTATTTACACCATTACCAAGGTTGTGGGTGACAATGCATTTGAGCTCAACATTCCCCCTTTCCTTGGCCTGCACCCAGTTTTCAATGTGGACCACCTTCGACCATACTTCCCACCATTGTTGGACACATCAGACATTGCAGAACAACTCACACCTACAGAGTTAAATCCAGATTTCATGAAGAAGCCAAAACTGATCGAATCATGGACATGCAGATCAAGAACACCTGACAACAAAGGATCCAACTGTATCGAGTTTTCAAAGCAGGCAAGTGGTTCACCAGGGACCAAGTTCGACAGAAGTTTCCTCATCTCATGGAGGAACTCAATGTAATGGGGACCATTGCTTCCTAAGGGGGGAGGAATGATCCTGGTGGATATTAGTGGCCACCACCCTATTCCACTTTGACCCCCACCATTGTTTCTTTCAGTTTCCTTATTTGTAGCACAATTTACTATTTTTGGAAGTTTTTCAGGTCTTCAACTTTCAGAGTTGTTTTGAGGCCCTAAACGACGTTTTTTTTGGGAAAACCAAGAGCAACATGGTCCCCAAAAGTTGTATTCATTGGATAAATATTTCTAACAAGGTATTGTGCATATCAAAATGAGATCGTATGCGAAAGTTACGACCCTGGGAAGTTGATGTACCAATTTACGCAAACGGGGCCCATAGATTGGAACTTCATCTCCTAGGGTTAGGTATTTGGATGTTTAGGGTTTGCCCTTCAGTAAAGTCACCAAGGGAGGAGTGAAAGAAAAATTATTTTGCTCTAATTCTTAACAGAAAGCATTCGCAGAGTTGAAATGTTTCATCTCCTTTGCACTAGTGCTCACTTTACTAGACTTGCAATAACTATTTGAGATCGAGACAGATGCCTCTGACTATGCTATTGGGGCAGTCCTTACTCAACAGGGGCATCCATTGGCATATCACAGGGAAACACTTTCAGACACAGTCTGGAAGTATCCCACTTATGACAAAGAGATGTTTTCTATTGTGCATTCCTATCGACAATGGAAGCATTACATTTTGGGGAAGGAAATGATCATCCACACAGACCAGCGACCCTTACAGTTCATATAGATGCAAGGGAAGTTTCAGAATGATTTCCATCAAAAGTGGTCCACATACCTACAACAATTCCATTTGAATATCAAGTATAAGAATGGTAGCACCAATAATTTTGTAGAAATCCTCAGCCGACCACCACTCATGGCGTTAACCACCGTTCTCAACGCTTGTGGGCATGAAACTTCTGATTGGGTACTTCTCTGCAAAAGTGACCCAAAATTTGGCCGCACATATCAGATGCTCTTGGAGGGTCAGCAAGTTCCATATTATCACCTCAAGGATTCCCTGCTGTGCCACTTGGGACACCTTTGTGTTCCCTCAAGCGAGCGAGCGAAGATGATTTGGAAAGCACACTACAGTTAGGCCACTGGGCATTTTAGTGTTGAGAAAATATTGGCAGTACTGCAGAATTATTTCTATTGGCCAAATATTCGATAGGATGTCGGGAAGTACATCAGATCCTGCACTTACTGTGCCATTGCCAAACCGACCATCAAGAAGCAAGGCCTCTATACTCCACTACCTACCCCTAGATGACCTTGGGAATCCATATCCATGGATTACATGTCAAGCCTTCCTTCTACTAAGCATGACAATGACTGTGTTTTTGTGGTCGTCGACAGATTCTCAAAGATGGCCATTATGGCGGCCTGTAAGAAGAATATCACAGTAAAAGCCATTGCTAAACTCTTCCTTGAACGATTGTGGGTACACTTTTGGATCCCACAGTTTATCATCTCAGATTGGGATAGGAGGTTCCTTAGTAAATTTTGGTCTAGTCTCTGGTTGATGTTGGACACCAAGCTCACTAAGTCGACAACTTTACATCCCCAAAGTAATGGTTAGACATAGGTCGCCAACATAATGATCGTACACATTTTGTGCATGTACAACTCAAAGCATCCACGCACATGGGATGAGAGCCTTCCCTATGTCCAACACAACTATAACTGGGCTCTCCACAGTGCGACTCGCCACAACCCTTTTAAGGTGGGCTTGGGATTCTAGCCACTGTGTCCCATTGATGTGGCCATACCATTTGCAACTACTCAGGTAGATTCGGCTTGTGTCTACTCAGAAGCCGATAAGGCAAACAACTTCATTGAGCACATCCAACATATCTGCCAGCACGTCCATGAAATTCTGAAGAAATCAAATGCCAAGTACAAACAACGACATGATAAACTTTGGGTGCCACACAAGTTTTAGGTGGGCAATAAAGTCTGGTTGCATTTGTAGAAGGAATGCCTTACCAGAGCCTACCGGAAACTCAGACCACCCTGATATGGTCCTTACACCATTACCAAGGCTATGGGAAACAATGAATTTGAGCTGAGAATTCCCCCATTCCTTGGTCTGCACCCAATGTTCAAATTGGATCGCCTTCGACCATACTTCCCACCATTGTTGGACACATCAGACATTGCAAAACAGCTCACACCTACAGAGTTAAATCTAGATTGCATGGAGCAAGCAACAATTGACTGGATCATGGACACGTAGATCAAGAACACTTGATAGAAAAGGATCCAACTATATCAAGTTGTTAAAGCAGGTTAACTCCTTCACCAGGGCAAGTGGCTCACCAGGGACCAAGTTCAGTAGAAGTTTCCTTATCTCATGGAAGAACTCAACGCAATGGGAAACATTGATTCCTAAGGGGGGAGAAATGATCTAGGTGGATATTAGTGGCCACCTGCCTATTCACTTGGACCCCCATAATTGTTTCTTTCAGTTTTTCAGTTTCGTTATTTGTAGCACAATTTACTATTTTTGGCACTTTTTCATGTCCTAAACTTCTGTAGCCATTTTGAGATCCTAAACAACGTTTTTTAGGAAAATCGGGAGCATGATGGGTCATTGCCAATGTTGCTCACTCAAAATTTGTATTCTTCAGATAGATATTTTTGACAAGGTATTGTGTGCGTCAAACGAAGATCGTATGCCAAAGTTACAACCCCAGGAAGTTGATGTACCAATTTACACAAATGGGGCCCATAGTTTGGCCCTTTATCTCCTAGGGTTAGGTTTTTGGATGTTTAGGGTTTTCCATTGTTTCTCAACAATAAATAGGCCTTCAATCCTCATTGTAACAAAGTTTAGAGGCATGTAGATGCCACATATCTTCTCAAAGATAAGATACCATTGCCCAAGGTAGTCTTATTTCCATTTTGATTGTAAGCATATTTCAGTATTTGATATCAATGAAATGAAGTGTTATTTCTACTGCATCTCTGTATTTATGGTTATGTATGTAATTTATTGTGTTCCTGTTTAAATATGGATCAGTGTTATCAGAGTGAATCTGCTCTTTCTCTGATTTTCTTTGGATGTCCCCAACGAGGTCGGGATATAAGGAGTTAGGGCTTGAACTAGTCGAACCTTTGCAAGACTACCCTCACAAATCCCGATAGCCTTCCATGGCAGATGAATAGAAAGACAAGGGGGTAGGAAGTCCTATCAAAATCTTGCTTGAAGAAGCCCTTGAGCGACAAAGGAACACGATGATTGACAACTTTTCCTAGATCCTTCAGTGGCTACTTCCGGTAGCTACTATAGAAGTGTCACACCCTTTAAGGTACAAGTTAATTTCAACATTCCCATATTTGAGGGTTAGATAGATGTAGACATTGTAGATAAATGGTTAAATATACTAGAAGGATATTTTTCTATTCATGATTTTTCCAGCAGGGAAAATATCACTTTTTCACTTCTCAAAGCAGCCTCCCACGTCAAGGGCTGGTGGGATACCTACTGTGAGCAGAAGGATGAAAGTACAAACTCACTATTTTTAGCTACACCAACTTGGAACTCATTTCGGGATGCCATCAAGGAGTAGTACTACCTTGTCGGGAGCTATGAGCATAAATATATAAAGTGGACAATGCTGTGATAGGGAAGGGACCAAGATGTGCCAGAGTTTACCAATGTTTTTCATACCCTTCACACGAAGTTGGGTATCAAGGATTCTAAGAAGCATTTGGTTCTCAAGTACCGTGGCTTCCTGCACATGTACATCCAGGATGAGATGGAATTCTTGGACAACTCCTCACTTGGCATGACATATCGATATGCTGTCAAGATCGAGCAAAAGTTTAAATAGAAGAAGCGAGACTTTGGATCTGCGAATCCGAAGTAAGGGAAAGGTGCCCCCAAACCACAGAATGAAGGAAAAAGCCAAGGTGGGCTGGCCCAGGACAACCTGCCAAATCCGCAAGCAAAGAACAATGGTGCAAAGCCGAAAAAGGACACGAGAAAGCGGTGTGAGTTCCATAAGAGCTCCACTCACAACACAAGTGAGTGTTGGTCCAAGCAGTCACTAGTGGCTGAGCTAAAGGCTTCAGAATCAGATGCATGTTCCAACTCTGAGTCAGAACCTGACAATGGGAATGACAAAGGGAAGAATATTATCGATGTAGAGCCCAATGCCACTATTCCACCACGAAGATCTAGAAGGGGGAACATGAAGATCCTGAGGAGGAGGAGTGCCTCTTCCACTCCTAGATGTGGGTAAAAGGTTCCCTGCTACAGTTCATTGTCGACAGTGAGAGACAAAAGAGCCTCATTTTGGCAGAGGTAATGAAGAAGCTAGGCTTACCTACCACAACAAATGCAAAACTGTACACCATCAGGTGGCTTCACCAAGGACGGGATCTTTGCGTGAGCCAGCAATGCCGCCTTCCATACAACATTAAGCTCGTCACAGATGAGGTATTAATTGACGTTGCTCCCCTTGATGTTTGCAATTCATTATTAGGCCAACCATACTTATGGAAGCGACATGTTATGTATGAGTCAAGGCCTTGCGCTGTTATTGTTACTTTAGGAAATAAGTTGTACAGGATATCAGAACTGGTACCGCCTACTGCTATCTATTTGGTTACTGCAAAACAATGCAGGAGGCCCATTTCCAAAATCAAGAAATGTGTTTTCCTGATGATACACCCTCAGGAAAAGAAGAAGATGGTGGCCATGACCTCCAGACAGGGTAGGCCCCCTTCGCACGGCAACAACAGATGGACAATGTCATGGAGGAGTACGAGGACATCTTCACCTCCCCCACAAGGGTGCCTCTACACTATCAGGTCAAGCACTCCATTGATCTGACCCCAGGTGAACTGGTGCCTAATGGACCAATCTATCAACACTCCATTCTTGAGAACGATTAAATCAAGAGGCAGATTCAAGAGCTGTTGCAGAAAGGTCACATCCGTCTAAGTTCATTGCCCTGTGGGATCCCGATCGTGTTGGTACAGAACAAGGATGGGATTTGGAGACTCTTTATTGACTATCGCACACTTAACAAGATCACTGTTGGAATAGGTACCCGATCCCATGGATTGATGACCTTCTGGACCAACTGAAGGGTGAAAAATATTTCAGCAAGATCGACTTGAAGTTCGACTATCACCAGGTACCAATTGAACCCTCCGATGTGTGGAAGACTGCCTTCAAAGCCAAGGAGGGTCTTTTCGAATGGTTGGTTATGCCTTTTGGGTTGACGAATGATCCTGCAACCTTCATGAGGCTTATGGATGACATCTTGCAGCCATTCACCAACTCATTTGTAGTGGTATACTTGGATGACATCATGATCTTCAGCCAGAGTTGGGAAGAGCACCTTTATCACATCTGACAGGTACTCCAAACACTGTGGCAACACAAGTTGTGTGTCAAATTAGAGAAATGAACTTTTGGCATTACCCAGGTTTAGTATCTGGGAAACATTATTGGTGAACGAGTAGTGCATGTGGATCCATCCAAGATCCAAGTCATTCAGGATTGGCCAGCCCCAACCACTCTAACAGAGCTCCGTAGCTTTCTATGTCTTGGAAATTTCTAACGTAGGTTCCTGATGGGATTCTCTCATATCACTTGGCCCTTGAGTCAAGTCACTAAGGGAGGAGTGAAAATAAAAATCTTTTGGTCTAAATCTCAAAAAAATCATTCGCAGAGTTGAAACATTGCCTCTACTTTGCACTAGTGCTCACTTTACCAGACTTGCAACAACCATTTGAGATCAAGACAGATGCCTCTGACTAGGCTATTGGGGCAGTCCTTACTCAACAGGGGCATCCAGTGGCATATCACAGTGAGACACTTTCAGACATAGTCTGGAAGTATCCCACTTATGAAAAAGAGATTTATTCCATTGTGCAGGCTTTCTGGCATTGGAACCACTACATTTTGGGGAAGGAAACAGTCATCCACATAGACCACCAACCCTTGCAGTTCATACAAATGCAAGGGAAGTTGCAAAATGATCGCCATCAAAATTGGTCCACATACCTGTAGCAGTTCCATTTCAATATCATGTATAAGAAGGGTATCACCAATAAGGTTGCAAATTGCCTCAGCCGACCACTGATAATGGTGTTAACCACTGTGCTCAACTCTTGTGGGCATGAAACTTATAATTGGGTACTTCTCTACAAAAGCGACCCAGAATTTGGCCACACATACCAAATGCCCTTGGAGGGTCAGCAACCCAAATTTTCACCTCGATGATGCCCTTCTATGCCTCCTGGGACACCTTTGTGCTCCTTCAAGTGAGCGAACCAAGATGATTCGGGAAGCGCACTACAGTTGGGCCACTGGGCATTTCAGGGTTAAGGAAATAATGGCAGTACTGCAGAAGTATTTCTATTGGTCGAATCTTTGATAAGATGTCGGGAAGTACATTAGATCCAGCACTTCCTACGCCATTGCCAAACTGACCATCAAGAAGCAAGGCCTCTATACTTTGCTACCTACCCCTATTCATCCTTGGGAATTCGTCTCCATGGATTACATGTCGGGCCTTCCTTCTACTAACCATGGCAATGATTGTGTTTTTATGGTCATCGACAGATTCTCAAAGATGGCCATTATGGCAGCCTGCAAGAAGAAATTTGCTGCAAAAGCCACTGCTAAACTCTTCTTTGAACGAGTTTGGGTACACTTTGGGATCCCACAGTCTATCATTTCAGATTGGGACATCAGGTTCCATAGTACATTTTGGTCCAGTCTCTAGTCAACGCTGGACATCAAGCTCACTAAGTCCACAACTTTCCATCTCCAAATTGATGGCCAGACAGAGCTTGTCAATAGGATGATCGTACACATTATGCATGTGTAAAACTCAAAGCATCCATGCACATGGGATGAGAGCCTTCCCTATGCCTAGCACAGCTATAACCGGGCTCTCCACAGCTCGATTGGCCACAACCCTTTTCAGGTGGGCTTGGGATTCCAGTCACTATGTCCCATTGATGTGGCCATACCATTTGCAGCTACTCAGGCAAATTCGGCTCATGTCGAATCGAAAGTCGATAAGGAAAACAACTTCATTGAGCATATCCAACATATCCATCATCAGGTCTATGATATTATGGAGAAATAAAATGCCAAGTAAAAACAACGACATGGTCAACATCGTGTGCCACACAAGTTTCAGGTGGGCGACAAAGTCTGGTGCATTTGCATAAGGAACGCCTCATCGAAGCCTATCGGAAACTCAGACCCCTCCGATATGGTCCTTACACCATTACCAAGGCTGTGGTCGATAATTCATTTGAGTTGAGCATTCCCCATTCCTTGGCCTGCACCCAGTGTTCAATGTGGATCGCCTTCGACCATACTTCCCACCATTGTTGGACACATCCAACATTGCAAAACAGCTCACACCTACAGAGTTAAATCCATATTGCATGGAGCAAGCCACAACTGATTAGATCATGGAAATGTAGATCAAGAACACCCAACAATAGAGGATACAACTATATCGAGTTGTCAAAGTAGGCCAACTCCTTCACCAGGGCAAGTGGCTCACTAGGGCCCAAGTTCAACAGAAGTTTCCTCATCTCATGGAGGAACTCAATGCAATGGGGACCATTGCTTCCTAATGGGGTAGGAATGATCCAGGTGGATATTGGTGGCCACCCGCCTATTCCACTTGGACCCCCACCAATGTTTCTTTTAGTTTTTCAGTTTCATTATTTGTAGCACAATTTACTATTTTTGGCAGTTTTTTCAGGTCTTGAACTTCCGGAGCCATTTTGAGGCCCTAAATGACGTTTTTTGGGAAAACCGAGAGCAACATGGGCCACAAATTAATATTTCTCACTCAAAAGTTGTATTCCTCGGATAGATCTTTCTAGTAAGGTATTATGCACGTCAAACGGAGATCATATGCCAAAGTTACGACCCCAGGAAGTTGATGTACCAATTTACCCAAACGGGTCCCATAGTTTGGCGCTTCATCTCCTACGGTTAGGTTTTTGGAAGTTTATGGTTTTCCATTGTTTCTCAACAAAAAATAGGCCTTTGATCCTCATTGTAGCACAATTCAGAGGCATGTAGCCACCACATCTCTTCTCAGAGATAAGCTACCATCGTTCGAGCTAGTGTTATTTCCATTCTGTTTGCAAGCATATTTTAGTATTTGATATTAATGAAATGAAGTATTATTTCTGTTGCATCTCTATATTAATGGTTATATATTTAATTTGTCGTGTTCCTGTTTAAATCCAGATGAACATCCCAAACCACCATGTTCATGATCATGCATGTAAGGTTACACTTTATCATGCATATAAGGTTCCTCCTAGGGAAAATTTAAATTCAAAATAGCATGTGTACATTCCTACCCCTAAAAATGCATGTGCATTAAATATGTGCACATTCCTAGAGCCAAAAATGTATGTGCATTTTAGTGCTAGGAACACACATGCATTCCTATACAACTAATGATTTTAACACATGGTAAATGGTTGAGGAGTAAGGGGGCTGGGGAAGTGAGAGAGGGAGGGATAGAGCGACCAAGGGGGAGAGAGAGAGAGGGAGAGAGAGCAAGGGGTGGGGAGGAATGATTTCATGAGTGAGGGGAGAGAGTGAGTTAAAGCTGAAATGTGATAGACATAAGGAAACAGAGTTCGGAAGAGAGAGGAAGGGATATATTTTTGGTTGATATAGAGAGGAAAAAAGATAAAAAAATGTGGAGGGGAGTTTTAAGGAGGGATTAAGAGAATGACAAAGAGAGAGAGAGAGAGATACAGAGATAGAGGGAGGGAGAGGTAGAAGAGGGAGAGTATTTTAGTTGAGTGTGAGTCGGGGGTAGAAAGGGAGTGTGGGAGGGGGGAGAAAGATGAAGAGTGAGAGATAGAAAGATGATGTTGGGGAAGGTGTGGGGGAAGGGAAGAGAATAAGATATGGGGAGGGAGTTATGGAGAGAGATAAAGAAGGATAAAGAGAGGGATATAGAGAAAATTTTGGAGAGAGAGGGCGGAGAAAGGGATAGAAATAGAGAGAAAGAGGGGTGAGAAGGAGAGAGCGAGGGTGTTAGAGATAGAGTTGGAGGTTAAAGAGAGAGGGAGAGTGAGTGGGGGGAGAATGTGTGTGGCTGTGTGTGTGTGTGTGTGAGAGAGAGAGAGAGAGAGAGAGAGAAATAAGGAGAGAGATAGAGATAAAATAGGATGGGAAGAGAGAGGGAAGAAGATAGAGACTGATGGGGAGGAGATAGAGAGTGATGGAGAGAGAGAGAAGGAGAGGAGGGATATATATAAAGGTGGAGCTGAGATATATAGGGAGAGAAGGATGGGAGAAGAGAGTAACATGAATAGGGAAAGCGAGGGTTATTGAGAAGGATTTGGGTGATATAGAGTGAGAAAGAGGGAAGATGAGAAATGTAGAGAGAGAGAGGTAGGGAGAGAGAGGGAGTGATGGGAGAAGAGATAGGAAGAGAGTGAGGGAGAGAGGAGAGAGGGAGGGAGGAGAGAGAGAGAGGGAGAGGATATGGGGTTAGGGAGAGATAATTTGAAAGGAGGATTTTTTAAAGGAAACATTGAGGGAGTAGAGGAGTGATAAAGAAAGAGGGGAAGTAGGAGAGAGAAGGGGTAGTAGTTACAGAGGGAAGAAGAGAAGGAGAGAGGGAGGGAGAAAACGATAAAATTGGAGGGGGGAGAGAGGGAGTGATAGATGGGATAAGGATGAGAGAGAGAGATGCCTTCCTCTATTTCTCTATATAATATATATTTTTCTCTAGCTCTCTCACTTCTTCCCTCTCTATCCCTCATCCATCTCTATCTCTATCTCCCCACCTCTCTCTCTCTTCTACCCATCTCTCTCTCTCTCTCTTCCATATTTCTCTATCCCTCTCATTCCACCATTCATATCTTACTCTATATCCCTCCATCTCTCCCTCTCTGAATCTTCCTCCCATCCTTCTCTCTCCTCCCTCCCTTTCTCCTTTCCTCTCCCTTTTTCCAGTGTCACACTTTCTATCTCTCTATTTCCATTTATATATTTTTCCATGTTTATCTTTCTCTTCTTCCCTCTCTATCCTTATATCCCTCCCTATATCCTTCTCTCACTTTCTCCCTCACTCCCTCACTATCTCTCTTCCTCTCTGCCTCATCACACACTCACACCCACTCTTTTCCTCTCAGTCTATTTCTTTGTCTATCTTATTACCTCTCTCCCTTCTCTTCCCCCCTCACCCCAATTCTCTTCCTCTCTCTCTCCCCTACATCTCTTTCTATATCTCTTTTCCTCTCTCTCCCTGTTCCTCACTCCCTCATTATCTATATCTATATCTCTATCTCCCTCATCCCTTTCTCTCTCTTCACCTCTCCTACTCTCTCTATTTCTCTCTTCATTCTTATATAGCTTCTCTCTAGCTCTATCTCTATGTCCCTCCCTATTTTCTTATTTTACTCTCTATGTCACTACCCCTCTCTCTATCTCTCCATATTTAATTTTCTCTCTCTCTCTCCATAACCCCATCTAGTATCCCTCTCTCTCACTCTCCTCCTTCCATCTGTCCCCTCTCTCTCTATCTCTCTCTCCTGCCCCCCCACCCCCCCCCCCCCCCCCCCCCACCCCAAATCAATATCTATCTCCCTCCCTTTTTTCTCCCTGAATCCCTCCCCCACTCTCATACTACCCCCATCCCCCCCACCCCCTTCGCATCATCTGTCTATCTCTCAGTCTTCCTATATATTACCTATATCCACCTCTATCTCCTCTCAAATCTCACTATATATATACATACATACATATGGGTGACAACATGGAGTTGGGTGACACTTTTTGGCAAGAGAGGGTTCACTTAGGTGAAACAAAAAATGGTTTGATGGAGCAATTTAAGCGCTCAATCGAGCCATTTTTAAGTGATCAAGCTCTTCGAGCACTAAAAAAATAGCTCGATAAAGAGTTAAAGAAAAACCCTTGATCGATATATAACACTCAATAAATCATTATGGCTCGATCGAGCCATTTTTTCCTATTAATTCCCTGCTTGCATTTTGCATGTGTCATTTGTATAGATCACAAGAAATTTTAGTTCTTGACCAAGAGTAGTTGAATAGCTCATTTGAGAGCATTGGAGCTCGATCGAGAAATTGGAGCATGGAGTGTTCTAACCAACCTTGCCAACATCCTCGTCAATGTCCCAGAGGCTCAAATGAAGGTTCATGTTCTATCTATTTTGTCTTTTTTATTTATGTTTTTTGCAAAATTAAACAAGTTAATTTGAAAACAAAACTTACCATACAAAAACAAAAAAAAAGCATAAAAAACCCTCCAAAACAACTTAGAAAACAACAAAACAACCTAGAAAACCACAAAAAAACATTAAGAAAACCCTTCAAAACAACTTATAAAACCACAAAACCAATCTAGAAAACCACAAAAAATCCATTAAAAAACCCTTCAAAACAACTTAGAAAATTACAAAAAACAATCTAGAAAATGCTTTGAAACCACAAAAAAATTATAATTTAGATTTAGATTTTTTTTATTACTTGCAATGGTAGCATGTTTTCTCTATTAAATACATATTTTCTGATTTGAATGGTAAAAACATTGTTTTCTAATTATATTAGGTTTTAAAGTTTTTCTTTAGGAATTTTGTCAAATAAATTTTCAATTTTTTTGTTGTTATTTAAAATGCATTTTAAATTTCTAACAAATTTGACCGAAAATATACCCCAAAAACCTCCAAAAAAAACAAAAAAACAAAAAAACAAAACAAAACAAAACAAAAAAACAAAAACAAAAACAAAAACAAAAACAAAAACTATAACCAATAAATAAGTAAATTAGGAGCTTGAGATTGACATGATGAATATGGTTTCTCATGGTGAACCTTTATTAATAAAATAAGAATTTTTCTTTTCTTTTATTATTTTAAATTTAATTAATTTGTATTTTAATTTCTCTTTTAATAAAAAATATAATACGATTAATTTTAGAAATAAAATATTAATATTTAAAGATAAAAATCTAAAAAGAAATTTTTATTTTATATATATATATATATATATATATATATATATAACTAAAAACTATATAACATCATGTCACTATATATAACAAAACATTTAACTTAGTAATATATAATATTTAACTACATATAATTTTAACATAACATAGAACTCTATGATTATTTAACATGTATAACATAAAGTTATTTAACCCCCACACACATATATGACTATTTTATAACTATGTAATTATATAATTATTTAAATATATCTATATATATTTAATAGCCCCAAGAAATAGCTCAATTGGTTGAGTTCCTATTGCTATGTACCTTGCAAATTGGGAGGTCACGGGATCAAATCTCCTCGATGCCTTTGGGGTTAGGCCCGACCAGATAAGTCGATGTGTAGGTCCCTTTGGGTGGATCTACCCAAATTATTTCTCGTGCCTGTAGTGGCCACTCAAATACCACGAACCATAGTTGAAAAAAAAAACTATATATATTTAACTATTATAAAGTTATAACATCACATAGCTATATATTATAGTTCTATATATATTGTTTATAACATAAAATAGTTCTATAATTATTTAACATAACATAAAGTTATTTCACATAACATATGTAACTATATTTATATATTGTAACATAACATTTAACACAACATAAATATATATGTATACAAGTTCATGTTTCAACATTGCATAGTGATAGATATAGTAAATCTATCATGAAAAGTGTATTTGGTCCCATGAATAAAAATATCTATACTCTTTTCTAAATTGTACCATGTTGTTTCATTATGTAGTGTGTTGTACAAGAAACACTTTCTTCACATGCTTGCACCTAGTACATGTCATGTGTCAAAGTCAAACATTAAGAACTTAAAGTTTATTGGAGTATTTGGTTGGCATGAAATTTTATTAGTTTTCTGAATAGGTTTATTTCAATTTTTTACATATATATTTACATGTTTTTCACTATGAATAAAACACATTATTTAGAAACGGGAAAAAGTGTGAAGGTAGGTGTGATCACTTATTTTGATTGTGTTTACCTAGAACTTAATATTTTGGTTGATAAATTATCAAAAGATGGACTCTAAAATTTAGGACTTCAGGTTAAATTATTCTGCTTGAGTTTAGGAATGGTTTTTTTGTCAACATTCTTTCTAAGTAAATATTTTTTTCTTGTATTAGTTTATATGTAATATATGTAATAGTTTTATGTTGTATGTAATAGTTTTGTATTGTATGTAATAGTTTAGTCAATATTTTTTTCTTGGATTAATTTATATGTATTATATGTATTATACAAAGACATCCCATATATGAACCCTAACTGCAGGTCATCGTAGTGCAAGGGTATCTGTTATATTTGGCTGAGCTCATAATAGATCACATAGCCCACCCAGAGTGCGCGTTCCACTCATAGCTCCTTCCTCAAATGCCAGTCAAAGTATCAAAGGAAGAGTTTTTTACTCTGTTGATGATCATGCTACCTCTAGTAGACCTTATTCACATATTTCAAGTACACCTCCTTCATTTTTAAATCATCTTTAAACTTAATGTGTTTATGTCTTGAAATTGTCTTTAATTTATAAATTGTCTCCAACTAATGTGTTTGAATTTAATGTATATGTTATTATGCTTCTAGATTGTTAATTATATATGTTAAATTATGTTTATGATTTGTAGGCCCTTAGCAGGCCAAAGCTGAGGATGAGAGTGCAACATTGATCCCTCCATGGGATGATGCTACAACTCATATCAAATTAGAGGATGTTACGACCTATCATACATGGATCACACAAGTCATATGTAACATCCCTGCCAATTCACCAACTAGTTGTATTTTTTCTTTAATGTTGGATAACATCAATAGGTTGATCAAGACATAGTAGATGTCAGGCCCACAAAGCCACCTCCTACATTCGATACATAGGATTAGGAGGCATGCAGTTAGAGACCCACATACATGGGAGGTGGTGAAAGAGGCCACCAAGAACATTGATGTTTGTGGGGATTTGTTTGACATCCCTTTCGATTTCCCTGCTAAACATAGAGGTTTGATTCCACTGTAATATTTTAGGAATGTTGATGTAACCCCTTTTGTGTATGATAGATTCATCAGAGCCTAGTGCCCGTTCCCCCACCATAACTAGGTTTCCATTTATTTTGCCAAGTATTTATATATAGAGTTCATGTTACATATGAGGCCATATTAGACTGATACTAGATCTCATTATTATGGACTCGGAATGGGACATACCTATGATTGAGAGGGGGATCACAAAAAATCTACACATGTACCACCACCTTCAATATTCTTTCCACTACCATCGCAGATCTTGGAATTACCAACAAAGATAAAGGAGTTATCGCAGCTCGACGCTGAGACTAAGGAGACTATTGCATATATCATGCATATGTTATTGGTTAGTGCATATGTTGTATTGGATGAAGAGATTAGAAGACCACCACCATTTACTTTTCACCCACTAGTTCCTTTCTATGATGATTCATTTCTCACAAGTTTACTTCTTGACTAGCTTTTGACATATGCATGTATGTATCCTGATGTCTTTCGTGACACATGGAGGGTGCACGACCTGTGTGACAGAGACCAGGTACATATACATACGAAAATTTTGACTCTTATTTTCAAATTATGCATAATTTTTTATATTAATTTCTAGCTCGTATTAGATTGCATTTATATTAATAAGTTCATGATAACATGTAGGCACAACCAAGCCACATGGATGAGTTTATGAGGTCATCCAAGGGGATAGTTGATCATCTATGACATCCTCGATCATAGCATGCTTCCATGGCTTCTCCTCCACCTCCACCTCCACCTCATAACACTAATGTGGAGGAGAGTCACTATGTACAACCACATGGACCCAAAGTTGAGGTAAAATTGTGTATTCCTAATATTTCAGCATTTTCTTTTTTTTAAAATTACACATATATTCTCATTAATTTGTAGACTAATTATAATTGTCCTTCCCATTGTGTACAGAAGCCCATATTCATAGAGTTGTTTATGCCGTTATTTTATGGACAAATGAGTGGGATGATGGGTTTAGAGGCACTGATGACGTAGCTCCATCAATGCAAGCCCCAATAATTAAGCCATAGGAAGGGGAGCACCAAACCCAGATTCATCAAACCCCCATCCTATCTGACTTGCATTTGGACTCAATTGAGGTTAGTAGATTCATGTATATGTAATTAAAAATGTGGTTCAAAATAATTTATTTCCATATTTTTTATTTTGTACAAATAATGATCTAATTAGTTTGAATTTGAATGTGTTATATTGTAGTACCAACTTATGGACACTTACTTTGCGCAACAGAACTCACATAGGAGTTCTGGTGGTACTTAGAGTGGATAGTTTGTATATTTTTAGGCTCATTTCATAAGGCACATTCATATGTCATACAGACTTTGTATATTTTCATACATGGAGAGTTTATGGATGTGAATGAACATTAGTTTAGTTTATGGATGATTATTATTTCAATTTATAGATGTTCATGTGATATTTGTAATTTGTATATATTTTCATATGGGTAGTTCATTGATACATTCACTATTTCAGTTTATGGATTTGTATTAATCTTGTCTATGGATTTTCATTAATTTTTTAAGTTTATGGATATGTTAAAATTATTTCACAAATTTAATTATTTTCTATATACTATAACTTTTATTACAAAATATAACAATTTTGATTTCTAGTTTCAAAGAGTAAGAAAATAAGTACAATCTTAAGGTATGATGCCAGTCATTTTGATACTAAAATGAACTAAAATATATATTGTATCAATTTAATATTGAACATGGAAAGAATTATAATCATGGTTCATATTGACTTGTAGAAAGTGTCTTTTAGTGCAATCAACATGTATGTTACTACAATTCAAATTTTAAAAATAAATTATTTGAATTATAAAGTCGTTCATAGTATAATAAAATATATGTAAGGACCAATCCTATATATATATATATATATATATATATATATATATATATATATATAATACAACCAGAAGAGAAAAACATTGAGAATTCAAATTTATTAAGCACTATCTAACACATCCCTGAAATTCATTTCACTAGACATATCATAAAATTTACATATATTTAACTAAAGCCATAAATAAATCATTCAAAAGAATATTGTAACACATAAGTAACGTTCACCAGAAAACAAGATTCCACTTGTTTTGTTGTTACCTATCTTCCTTTGTTATCGGTCACCTCTGAGTGTGAATGACAACATACTTGATCTGAATGAAATGACCCATCGGTTGACCTCCCAGCCTACTCCTTGGGTACTCTTCTTCCCCGCGTACCCCCGAGCTGCAATGGGGTTGTACAATGGAGGAATGCAATAGTTGGTAGAGGAGAGCACTCCTTGGCTCAAGAGTCCCCTCTCTAAAGTCTTCTACCTCACCAAACTCACTATAGTTCATAGTCACTACTCTGACATAGTCTCATCCATCCAACAATAGGGTCCCAAAAGTCCCATCTCCCATGGCTTTCCCATTCTTTTATGGGAGTCCTCATAGGTGACACTTGGCATGTCATGCATAATTAATTATTTTTGATAATTCAATAGTTTGATTATTCACCCACCCATGTGTTACTCTCTCATCAAGGGTCTCCAAAATTATTTACTTCAATTTTAATTTGAAACTAATATTTTCCTCACCTCAACAAGATTCCTATTTCTTCTCCAAAAAAAAAAGGAACTGAAGGACATCTCGCAACGGCATATAGGTTGTATTTTTTTTCAAACTTTGGTGATTTTTCATAATTCGACATATTCAACTGATTTTCTTCCTGCGAGCGTATTAGAACCATGATCTTGTGCCGTGAAAGAGTACAGACACCAGTAATGTTAAATTAAACTTATTTAACAAAAATAAAAATAAAAAGAATTGTTTTCCTAAGGCAGAAATGTCTTGAAGTTGCAGTGGTAAGGATGTAACCATTTCCTTCATTGATACAGATACCACTCATATTAAAAAAAAATAAAAAAAAATAATTGAAGATGTGAGAAATGGAAGTTGAAATGAAGGATTTATTTAAGTGTTGGAAAAACTAATTTATTAATGCATTCTCACAATCAAACACACTTGTGCCCATTAATTTGGATGAACTATAAAATATAACATTTGCTTTCACTTTCAAATTATTTAAGTTTGAAAGTGGGTTTAAGTGAAAAGATAGGTTTTTGTTTGAGTGTAGGAATTTAAGATGAAGAGTTAGAATACATAGTAAAACATAAAGTTACCTAGATTGAAAAATTAATGGAGTTTTAGAGTTCTTCTCACATTAAGAGACCACTCTCGAGCACTACACTAAAAACTGGTTACATAGAAAATATATAAAATTATTTGTTTGACTCATTCTAACACCTTGTTTGATATTGTCTAATTCATTATTGCAAACTACTACTTGTGTATTGAATGCAATACACTACAAAATTATTGACAAAGTAAACTACCTAAAAGTTGGAAGATGTAGTCAATAATTACATTCAACACCCCCCCTTAATTTTGACTTCATCTTCATTACAATTTTCAACATAGACAATTCCTAAGTGTTGTATTTGAAATTCAAAACTTGCTTTTTCAAATGGTTGTAAAATGACTACTGATTAATTTATTGGAACTGCAAAATTGAAGATTGGCTTCACCATTGTTGACTAGCTCTTGATGAAGTGAAAACATGTGTCAATGTGTTTACTTTTGTGGTGAAACACATGATTTGGAAAGTGCAATATCTGAGTTATTATCACAGAAAACAAGACTTGGCTCATTCTTCTTTTAGGCCCAAGGTCACATATCAATATTCTTAACCAAACTGCTTGGCAAGTTGCTCCTGTTACAACTATATACTCTGATTTTGGTGATGAAATGGAGACAATGAGCTGCTTCTTGGATTCCCATGAAATTAGTCTTGTACCTAGGTGAAATGCATATCATGAGGTGCTCTTTCTACCATCAATACTTTCTACAAAATCACTATATTTGTGACCAACAAGATGATTTCATTTGGAATCAATGTACAAAATCCACACTGTATTATTCTTGCAATATACCTTAAAATCATTTTTTCTTTCTAATGGGTTTCTTTTGGTGACTTCGTAAACCTAGATATAAGGTTGTCTCAATACATTATGTGAGGACTTGTTGTTGTGAGGTATATTAGGATACCTACTAGCTACTTGTACAAAGTGGGATCGACTGTTGCACTATTGTCATCTTTGCTTAGCTTGGTTCTTGGCGACTGTGCATTGACTACTGCCAGTTGAACAAGGTGACGATAAAAAAATCAATACCCTCTGCCAAGGATAGATGAATTGTTCATCAAATGAGGGGGGCGACTGTGTTTTAAAAGATATATCTAAGGTTGGGATATCATCAATTTAGAATCAAGGAAGAAGATATCCCGAAGAGAGCGTTTAAGACAAGATTTGGGAATTATGAAATTGTAGTTGTACCCTTTGGACTAAAAAATGCCCCAGGTGTTTCCATGAGTTTGATGAATGGAATATTTCGGGATTACTTAAACAAGTTTGTACAAGTCTTTATCAATGAAATTTTGATCTACTCAAAGATCCCAGAAGAGCATGACGAACACTTGAGGATAGTTCTACAATTTCTTAGAGAAAATCAATTATACAGGAAGTTGTCAAAGTGTTCCTCTTTCCAAACCAAGATTCATTATCATGGGCACATTATCTCTGGGGATGGTATCACAGTAGACCTAGTAAATATTGAGACCATCATGGAATGGCCAACACCAACCAATGTTCATGAAATATGAAGTTTCATGAGCATGGTAGGGTATTATCGTAGATTTGTCAAATGGTTTTCAAAGATAGCAAGCCCCATTACTGAGCTCCAAAGAAATAACAAGAAATTCATTTGGACCGAAAAAATGTGAAGAGGCATTCCAACGGTTAAAATTGTTATTAATGACAACACCAGTTTTGAAGGTGTTGGATATGGAACAAGAATTTTTTGGTTTTCACTAATGCGTCCAAGGAAAGGCTAGGTTGTGTGTTGATACAAGAAGGAAGAGTAATAACTTATGCATCGAGGAAAATTCGAACCCACGAAGAAAACTACGCAACCCATGATCTAGAAATGGCAGCAATTGTTGATACACTAAAGATTTTGAGACACTACCTTCTAGAAAGGAAGTTTGATCTTAGGATTGGCCATTGTGGGCTATAACACATATTCACTCAAGACCACTTAAATGCAAGACAAAGACGATGGTTTGAGCTAGTTAGTGAATACAATTTAGATATCACTTACATAAAAGGAATGTAAATAGGGTGGTTGATGCCTTAAGTAGGAGGCCTCAGATATTTTTAGTGATTCCCTTAAAGACAAATTTGAGGGAGAAACTACTTTATTTACAATTTAAAGACACCTGGTATCAGGAGATTAGCAAAAGTTTGAGGGAGGATCAAATGAGGGTCCCAAAATATGAAGAATACTCCCTTGATAATGATGGGCTAGTACAATTTCAGGGAAGGATATATGTACCACCGAATGAAGATATACGCCAGTTAATATTGAATGAAGCACATCGCGCAGTATAGATGGCACACCCTGGTGTTAAGAAGATGAGTGCGAACCTAAGACCACTCTTCTTTTGGAAAGGGATGAAGAAGGACATCGTAAAATTGGTAACAAGATGCTTAGAGTGTCAGTGAGTAAAAGTTGAACACAGACATCCAACAGGATGATTGTAACCCCATGAGATACCAAAATCAAAATGGGAAGTTATATCAATGGACTTCATTGTGGGACTACCAATGACCTCAAGAAGACATGATTCCATATTTGTAGTGGTGGACACGTTGACCAAGAGCACCCATTTCATACCAATTAAGACTACATATAAGGCACCAGAAATAGCCAGAGTTTATTGATGAGATTATGAGATTGCATGGAGTGCTTAGGAAGATCATATATGATAGGGGAGCAATGTTTATAGGAAGGTTTTTATACCAATTTACAAGAAGCCTTGGGAACCCAGTTGAACTTCAGCACTGCTTATCACCCTGAGATAGATGAGCAAACAAAAAGGACTAATCAAATCCTCGAAGACATGCTTCGGATGTATGTGATGAACCAACAAAAGAGATGGGAGGAGTTCTTACCCCTCGTGGAATTTGCTTACAATAATAGTTATCAGAGTTCCATCAAGATGGCGCCAATTGAGTTCTTATACGAAAGACCTTGCAGAACACCTCTCAGTTGGGACCGACTAGAGGACCGAGTATTAATAGGACCAGAAGTAGTGCAAGATATGGAAGAACAAATGACTATGATTAGGGAGAGGCTAAAGGAAGTGCAAGATCGACAAAAGAGCTATGTTGATGCTCATCGGGTAGACCGAAGTTATGAATTGGGAGATAGGGTGTTCCTGAGAGTAAGGCCCCAAAATAAGCTCTATAAGAATTTGGAATGGGAGAAAAATTGTCTCCACGGTTTGTGGGACCTTTTGAAATCTTAGAAAGGAAAGGGTTGGTGGCATATAGGCTTGCCTTACCTCCATCTTTAGCACATATGCATGATGTGTTTCATATTTATGTTTTGCATCATTATATTTCAGATCCTTCGCATGTTATTGACTTTGGTCATTTGCAGGTTTCGGTTAAGGGAACAGTAATGGCCAAACCAGTTCACATACTGGACCAGTGAACTTTGCAGATTAGATGATGGTTAGTGGACCAAGTTAAGGTCCAGTGGGACAATTATAGTCCTAGTTTAGCTACTTGGGAGGATGCTGAGGAGATGCGTCACCATTTTCCTTACCTATTCCAAGGACTTCGAGACGAAGTCTATTATTAAGAGGGGGTGTATGTAGTGCCCCGCTCTAGTTGATTGACAGTGATATGAGATTAACATTTATTTAGCCCTAAGGCCCACACTTTATTATTTGAGGACCTCAGGTTGAGGATCTGGACACATGACTCTATTATTATTGGTTATGATATTAGTGGTCGTGATGTTTATGTATGATCTCCATTGATATTATGATGAAGATAACATTAATGGTTATGCATGTTCTCTATTGATATTATGATGATTGTGGCATAAATGATTATGTTTTTTTATCTATTTGATGTTATGATGTTGATAGATTTGATGAATATGTATGCTTCCATTGATGTTATGATGATGATAGCCATGATGGATGTGTCCCCTATGTTACCTACTTGCATTAGTTCTAGTTCACAATAAACAATGATGTGAATGACTAGGTGATGGTAATAATGCTATTATGATAATGACTAACACTGAGAAACCTTGTTACTAATTATTATTTAGAATGGTAAGAAACCACCAAAGGCACTCGCACATGACAAGTTGATGACACCTGGTTTGATGAAAATTTATATTATTTTATCTTTGAAATTCTAAATCGATTTTGAAACCTGCTATATATGTTTATCTATATTCTGATGATATGTTAAGGGTTGCAGGCACAGATTAGTTTCTTGGCCAAATGACTCACATATGGGTGATGGGGTTGTACAAGTGGATGGAACTACATGGGACGGGTGGGACAGTGTCCCTGATCTCACCCACTAGCACTCCCGCCATGAATTGGGCTAGAAAGGTTGAAAAACCTTCGCTTTGAAGATCATGATGTCATGAAGTTAGGTCCCAAAGTTGGGTCGCTCATGAGGATTTTACCGGGGGGCGCACATCAAGGCAGATTCCTTCATCCTCGACATCATTAGTCTCACTATAGCAGGCAACATAAGAGATGATAGTGGTCTATGACATTGCACCTATACTTTCCCCTCGTAGTCACTGAATTCTTGAAGGAAAAGTGGTGTGGCACCCTTGGAATGTGAAGGGAATTTCTTGAAGGGAACGACCAACTTGGCACCCTTGGCATCACAAATAAACTATTAGGCGTGGCACCCTTGGAACTTCAAGGGAAATTCTTGAAGGGCACAACCAAACTTGGCACCCTAGGAATCATTAAAAATAAATTAATTAATAAATATAATCATGAAATGAAAACTAGGTAAATTTACATCAAGGGTAAATGATGTTAGAAACCGAGGTAATTAAATCAAAAATTAAACTTGGGTTAAGAGGATCATAGGAAGAAATAAAATAGGTTACCTTAAAAACTCTACCCTTCCCATGTTGGAAAATAGTAGGTAGATTATGTAGTTTAATTAGGTAAAAGGGGAAAGAGGGACATAATTGTAAGGATAAAGATTAATCCTAAAATAGTTAAACCTAATTAAGAGAAGAGGATGGTGAATTAAAATAAGATTAATAAATTAAATTTTAGAGAAATGTAGAGAACCTCCATGTGGCAACAACCAACATAAGAATATCCATCTAAGAGATAACTTGAGTTAAATTAGGGAGTAGATAGGGGATCAAATCTTGACTCATTAATTGACTTTAGTAATGAAGGCAAAATAAGGAATAAAATGGGGTATCAAGAGGCAACTAGGAGAAGAAATAGGAATCTTGTTGAGGTGAGGAAAATATTAGTTTTAAATTAAAATTTAAGTAAATAATTTTGGAGACCCTTGATGAGAGAGTGACACATGGGTGGGTGAATAATCAAACTATTGAATTATAAAAAAATAATTAATTATGCATGACATGTGAAGTGTTACCTATGAGGACTCCTATAAAAGAAGGTGCAATCCATGGGAGAAGGGAATTTTGGGAACCCTATTATTGGATGGATGAGACTTTGTCATTGATTACGAAACTATAATGAGTTTGGTGAGGTAGAGGATTTTAGAGAGGGGACTCTTGAGCCAATGAGTGCTCTTCTCTACTAGCTATTGCATTCCTCCATTGTACAACCCCATTGCAACTTGGGGGTCCGTGGGGAAGAGGAGTACCCAAGGAGTAGGCTGGGAGGTTAATCGGTGGGTCATCGCATTCGGATCAAGTACATTGTCATTCACTCTCGGAGGTGACCGACAACAAGGGAAGACAAGTAACAACAAATCAAGTGGAGTCTCGTCTTCTGGTGAATGGTACATATGTGTTGCAATATTATTTTGTATGATTTCTCTATGGCCTTAGTTAAATATATGTAAATTTTATAATATGTTTAGTGAAATGAAATTCAGGAATATGTTAGACAGTGCTGAATAAATTTGAATTTCCAATGTTTTTCTCCTCTGGTTGTATTTTATTGTGATTAAAAAAAAGGAAGAAAAATATATATAGGATTGGTCCCTACACTACATATGTGTTGCAATATTATTTTGTATGATTTCTTTATTGCCTTAGTTAAATATATGTAAATTTTATGATATGTTCAGTGAAATGAAATTCAGGAATGTATTAGATAGTGCTGAATAAATTTTAATTCCCAAAGTTTTTCTCTTCTAGTTGTATTTTATTGTGATTAAAAAAAATAAAAATATATATATATAGGATTGGTCCCTACACTTGGTATCAGAGCTATGTTGAACCCTTGAGACCTATAGGCCCTTGCATGCATGACTATTTTTGGGAGATATTTACTACATTCAAATTGGTAAGGGAAGAGTAGCACCCTTGCATGATTCGAAACCAAGACCTTACATCTACCAACAAAGTCCAACACCAGTGCAGAAATTTCACTTGCTGCTGAGGAGAAAGTGTCCAGATTTGAAAATAGCTACCCTTTAGAATTTTTCATTAATTTTTGTAGGATGTCCAAGTTGCTTGCACCAATAGAAAGGAGCAACTTTCAAAAGAATGGATTGCAAGGCTCTTTTGGCATCGGTGAGAATCTCCAAAACCTTCTCAACGTGTTCTAGGGTCAGCTTAGTTGATAACTTCTTAAAGAAAGAATCTTTTTGCCACCCAAATTGGCATATTACTTTGAGGCTTGACAAGTAGGTCCAGCTCTGCGAGGCAGAGATATGGCAACTTTGTCTTACATCCAAAGATATTTTTATGGGCCAGCCCAACTTGTTGGAGCTCGAGGCACCAATTAAGATTTGTGGTGATATTCATGACCAGTATTCTGATCTTTTAAGACTTTTTGAGTATGGTGGTTTACCACCACAAGCCAATTACTTATTCTTAGGAGATTATGTGGACCGAGGAAAGCAAATTCTAGAGATGATATTCCTTCTCCTAGCTTACAAAATAAAATACCCAGAGAACTTTTTCTTTTTGAGAGGCAATCATGAATGTGCCTCAATCAATCGGATATATGGGTTCTATGATGAGTTTAAATGCAGATTCAATATTAGATTATGGAAATTTTTTACTGATTGTTTCAACTATCTACCAGTGGCTTCTCTTATAGATGAGAAGATACTATGCATGCATGGAGGCCTTTCACCTGATCTTCGTAAACTCGGTGCACCAAAGCCCATAAATGAATTGATGAAGAATCCAATGTGGATCAGTGGAAGAATTCCTCTCTACAAATGATTAGGTGGGAATTGGATCATGTTAGCACCTAAATTTTCCTTAGGCTGAAGGAAGGCAAAATTCAGGGTAACCACAAACCACGCTCAGTATGGTAGCTAGCCCTACCAGAACAGGAGAGGGCTCTCTCCGGGTCACACTCAGGAAAATAAATAATAGGGTCTGAGATGACTCAAAAATGAATACTGATTTTAGGCTAGGTAAACAAATATGATGGAGGTATTTTGAAGAATGACTGAGTTTTCTGGGATGTGTGGGGCCAAGGAACAACATGAGTAGAGAATTTAACTCAAAGACGCAGGTTATTTCGTGAGGCAAGACAGGCGGAAAGTCTAGCAATTAGATTTGAAATAATATGAGGTGGAGAGATTGTTTGAGAGTGTGAAAAGGGCATAAATACATGAATCCTTTTCAACAGAAGAAAACATAGAACGTGAAAACTATCCCAAGGCAGAGCAGTACACTGAATTCTACCCTTTTTACTTAGAAAGCTTTCACTGGAAATGAATATGAATGAAAATATGAAACATAACGAAATACATATGAAACATAAAGAAGATACATTTGCTAAACTCACGCCACAGGAATCTCATGAACCAGAGCTGCAATCTTTCATTAATTCTCTGTCAAAATGTACATTGAGTGACTGGGTTTCTCTCCCACAGTTTCCTAGAAATTCCTACCCTTTGAAAAATGACTCTCAATACAATAAATAAGCTTTGCCATGAGAAGGTCGATCAACCTAGGCAATGAAGAGCAAACCATTAGCAGTTACATTTAATTTTCTATGAAGACCAATTAGAAAAAAGCAAATATGAGCATAGATTTTTTGGGTGGTTGTTCGCCTTCATTTGGCCACTTGGATAGAAGCCAAAAATGCTTTTTAAACTTTGCCTTTAATTCTGGGAAAAATGTATTGTAAATGAGCAGGACCACTTGGAGAAAATTTCGAATCGAAATTTCACGAAGTGGGAGCGATTTTGGGCCTTTGGGTCTCTGTGCGCCACGCCAAAAACTGTATGCGTCATGCCACTTTGGAGCTGTTTTTGAGGCACTTTCTGAAGTCCAAATTGAGCCCAAGTGTGCGTGTTGGAAAGCCCTACCTATATACTTTCCAACCCAAGTGGAATTTCTAAATTTCGTGCTCATTTTCCCCTCCAAAACCTCAATCTCCCAAGACTACTTTCTGTGTGTGGAATTAGGGGCAGAGAGGTCATTTTTAGGGTGTTTTTGACTTCCTAAGGACTCAAAACTTGCCAAAACTTCTTGGCCATGCACCAACAGTCATAATTTTCCATGGAAAATCCAAAAATGTAAACCTTTTGTCATTTGTAGCTCCTTATTGTAAGCGCGCGCCAGGTGGCACGACGCACAGGGAGAAAAACCCTGTTTTTTGCACAAAAATTTCCAAAAACACCAAAAATGCCCCAAATTTCTTGAAATTTGGGCTGGGGCTTCCTTATCAAGTGTTATTCTGGGCTAAAGAGGCCTCAGCCAATATCTGAAGTCGGTCGAGCTCCCTTTTTTCCTCTTTTGCCTTTTTGATGCCTTCTTGGTGCATGCAGTTCAGTGGTGGAAATGACTGTCCTGTTCATGTGATGTTTCAGTGTCTATCTCCATAATTTCCATGCAAGGTGTATGTTTAGCAACTTGTTGAAAAAGAGAATTTGGTACCCTTTATTTCAATGCCAAATATGTGCCAAGTAGGAAGGGACTGTGATAAATAGAGACAGTGGGTATAGTGGAGTGTGGGAAAAATGTGGTTCAATCAAGTGAAGGTGAGGATAGTCACTTGAATATGTTTAGGAATTGGGATTGTGAGGATTTTACAAGTGAAATGAGAGAAGGAGAGTGATAGGGAATGGTAGGGTTTAGGAATAGCGATAATAGAACTTAGGAATAAGTGATTTGGGAATTGGGAGCATGGGCTTAGTGAATTTTGGGGGTTTGTTAACTTGGGGAATAAGGGAAGTAAGGAGAGTATGGGATTAGGGAGTGATGAGGTGAGGGGATACTTAGTTGCAACACGAAACCCTAGCAGTAATATCCTTGGCAAATTTTGAAGAGATAGGGTTTGTTTTCTTTAACACACTTCACCATTCATCAAACAACATCAACAACCATCAATCTTGGATGAAAAACCATGAGAGAAGTTCAACCTACTTGTACCAATGTAAATACATGCATTTTGGGGCAATATTGGAGAAAATTTAAAAAAAAAATCAGCCTTGGCAGCTCTATGCACAGCGCCTTCTCAGTGCGCCACGCCAATGTAAATTTACACTGGAAATTTTCTCCCAGTGTGCCGTGCCTCCCTTGTGCGCCGCGCATTTTTCCAGGTGACTTTTGGAGGCCTTCCCAGTGTCCAAATTGGGTGCAGAATAGCTCATTGGAATTCTCTTTGAGTCTACTTTCTAAATCAACTAAAATTTTTCAATTTGGAGTTCATTTTCCCTCTCAAAAATCAAATCTCCCAAGACTGGTCAAAATGTACCAAATGGGGCTGCCTCAAGGCAGAGTGCTGTTATAGTCAACCTTTGAATGCCTTTCTAAACTCCAAATTGAGCTCATGATAGCTCATTGGAAAGACATTTGTGTCTAGTTATCATTTGATGCATCAAAAAAGTCATTTGGCAAACTGAGCTAGGAGAAAACGTGATTTTTCCCAAGGTCACTTCAGAGGTGCATCAATTCTCCTGAGGCAATTGTATTTTTGACATTTCTCTAAAACCATGACACTTGTGTAAAAAGTGAAGGAGGTTTTTATTCCTTGGATTATTTTGGATAAAAAATTCTCTCAGATTTCCCAAATTCATCTTTTATTGCTCAAAAACATCATTGGAGTAAAACCTATCCCGATGTGTGGAACAAGAGATTTGTTGAAATGAAGCGAAATGAAAGGGATAAGTGGCTTCTAAATTCTTGGGAAAATTCTTGGAAGTAGGGAGGGATGTTAAGAAGTATGGGAAAGTGGAATTTCAAAGATTGAGTCAGGGGAAGGGGTCCAAAAAGGCAAAACACGGGTCCAACCTAGAAAATTGCCACGTTGTAGCAAGAAACTAGGGTTTGTGCGAAAATGAGGAATTTGGGGGAACTTGACATGATAATGAAAACCCTCTGAATGACGGTACACTCAGCTGAACGGTGACATGGACCGACATTTGGAAAACTTTGGAAGGAGTAAAAGCAAACCCTAGACCTAATATCTAGTGACCAAATTTTGCTTGAAGACTCACTGAAATGACAAAATTTGACCTCGACACTTTAAAATCACTTTGTAAGAGCAATGTTTGATCACTGGAGGAAGGCTGGAAAGACTGACACTAACATTGGCTCCAATGGGGATGGTAGCTCCTTGGAGGTGCCAAGAACCGCAGAGCTTTGGGTGAGCAGACAGTGCCTACGTCCATTGGGCCATGGAGTCCATTATTTTGAAAAATCGATACAAGACTGTTAACTGATTTATTGACTGAAATTTGACTCAAACTAACTTGATGCAATATTGAAATGACTGAAAAAACTTGACTCTAACAAACTAACTCAAAATACTAAGACCTGAACTTAAAACTTAAAGCTTGGTGGCAGTACTTGACCACCTATGTTTCTTACAAGACAATATATCCTCAAACTATATCAAAATGCCAATGTAACCAATCAAGAAGATGGCTTCTTGACTGATTCTTCTGATCAGATCTTCTGGTCAACAGTAGATACTTGTAACTAGGTCTCCAAAAAGCTAATTGACCATGATCTCCTTCATCACTGAATACTACCATAATCACCTTCACTACTAACTGCAACAAATTTTCCATTGGATCATGAAAAACATGAAGATTTGCTATTGCCACCTCCTGCTGAGAAAACAAGATGTCTTTTTCTTTTGATTTTGATTTTCCTTCATAATGTACTTCAAAAAAAGTATGGTCCTGGTCCTCAAAAAATTCTGAACAAGTAGATGAGCAAATTTCCTCTTCAAAGAACACTTCAAAACATGAGACATATGAGGAAGAATCTGAAAGAGAATCCTGAATGATCTGATCTTATGAAGTCTGAATATATGGTAGGTCATCTTCATATGATATGACAGCCAGATTCTCATTACATTCATCAATCATGAGAAAAGAAACTTCAGATGTTTCGTGAAACTCAAGCATGACATTTCTATCATCTACCAACGATTCATCCAGAGAAACTTTTTCAATTACTTGAATAAAGCTCTCACCTTGTTGTTCATGAGAAGATTGGATTACCTCTTTATGAAGACTGTGTTCTAATGACATGTGAACATTTGGATTCATAACTCTGTTTTCTTCATTCCAGGTGATTTTAACAACAGAATTCTCTTTCATGGGAATTAGTACAAGGTTTTCTTGGTCATCACAATCTGAATTTGAAACTTGACTTCCCTGCATGCTGTCTTCTTCTATGGACAGATCTGAAACGACACTTTTTCTTTCATCATTTTCAGCCATATAGACCTCTTCAACCTGCTGATCTATAAAGCTGCTTACAGGATTGTCATCCTTTTCAGAAGAGGAAGAAGTTCCGCCCTCACCTTCTTGACCATGTGCACACTGCAGATCTGTGTTAACTTGAGCTGTAACATGACCGTGCAAGAGTTGATCTCTCTCGTCTTCTGATAGAGGAGATAATACTTTTTGTTTTCTCTTGCTCAAGTAGCGATTGTCTTCATTAATTTCCAGTGAAGGAGTGTACAAAGTTTCCTCATACTGCTGATCCATTTCATGTAATTCTTGTTGACTGTCAAGATGAAAAATTCCTTCATCTTCCACCATACTAAAATCTTAATTCTGCTGCAAATTTTCATGATCATCTTTATGCTGCTGAAGTGGTTTTTCATACAATGCTTCCATGATTTCTCCATCCATTAAGTCATCACGCCCATAAAAATTCTCAAGATCTTCAATAAAACTACGAACATGGCTACAACAGTCCTGAACTAAAGTGAAGGATGGATACGATTCTTCATGCCTTTCAAAGAATATTGTATGAAAATCTTTTAAACAATGAATAGAAGTAGGTGGCAAACTTTCATACCAAGATTGGGCTTCGTCTTCCAGAGTAGCCATAAACATTTTCATCAAACAGTCTTCAGGAAAATTGATCTTTAATTTATGCACATGAATGTGAAATTTCACTAGATGAAGAGCAGCGTCATTACCTTCCACATTTCTAAACATAGGCAAATTCTGAAGCCAATCCACCTTGGGCATTTTATTCGGGAAACCTGGGATGTGATCTCGGCTCATGGGAGCGTATCTTCTTGCAATCCGTTCCATCTTGAAAATCTCAAAGCTACTGATCTCTCTGCAGTGGAGTCACCATGAAGGATTGATTGCTGGATTCTTAAGTGAATGGAGTTGCCAGGTGAATGATTTCAGCCTTCTTATGTCTGATCGTTGTTCACCATCAACCATCAGATCTGAACTTGATAGATGTACTAGGACAAGACAATCTTCAAGCAAACCATTTTCTTCCCCAGTGGAGTCGCCACTATGTTAGCACCTAAATTTGCCTTAGGCTGAAGGAAGGCAAAATTTAGGGTAACCACAAACCACACTTAGTTTGGTAATTAGCCCTACCAGAACATGAGAGGGCTCTCTCTGGGTCACACTCAGGAAAATAAAAAATAGGGTCTGAGATGACTAAAAAATGAATACTGATTTTAGGCTAAGTAAACAAATATGATGGAGGTATTTTGAAGAATGACTGAGTTTTCTGGGATGTGTGGAGCCAAGGAACAGCATGAGCAGAGAATTTAACTCAAAGACGTAGGTTATTTCGTGAGGCAAGACAGGCGAAAAGTCTAGCAATTAGATTTGAAATAATATGAAGTGGAGAGATTGTTTGAGAGTGTGAAAAGGGCATAAATACATGAATCCTTTTCAACAGAAGAAAACATAGAACGTGAAAACTATCCCAAGGCAGAGAAGTACACTGAATTCTACCCTTTTTACTTAGAAAGATTTCACTAGAAATGAATATGAATGAAAATATGAAACATAACGAAATACATATGAAACATAAAGAAGATACATTTGCTAAACTCACACCACAGGAATCTCATGAACCAGAGCTGCAATCTTTCATTAATTCTCTGTCAAAATGTACAATGAGTGACTAGGTTTCTCTCCCACAGTTTCCCAGAAATTCCAACCCTTTGCAAAATGACTCTCAATACAATAAATAAGCTTTGCCATGAGAAGTTTGATCAACCCAGGCAATGAAGAGCCAACCATCAGCAGTTACATTTAATTTTCTATGAAGACCAATTAGAAAAAAGCAAATATGAGCATAGATTTTGTGGGTGGCTGTTCGCCTTCATTTGGCCACTTGGATAGAAGCCAAAAATTCTTTTTAAACTTTGCCTTTAATGCCAGGAAAAATGTATTGTAAATGAGTGGGCCCACTTGGAGAAAATCTCAAATCGAAATTTTGCGAAGCGGGAGCGATTTTGGCCTTTAGGTCTCTGTGCGTCGTGCCAAAAATTGTATGCGTCGCACCACTTTGGAGCTAGTTTTGAGGCACTTTCGGAAGTCCAAATTGAGCCCAAGTGTGCCTGTTGGAAATCCCTACTTGTCTACTTTCCAACCCAAGTGGAATTTCTGAATTTCGTGCCCATTTGCCCCTCCAAAACCTCAATCTCCCAAGACTGCTTTCTGTGTGTGGAATTAGGGGTAGAGAGGTCATTTTTAGGGTGTTTTTGACCTCCTGAGGACTCAAAACTTGCCCAAAATTCTTGGCCATGCACCAAAATTCATAATTTTCCATGGAAAATCCAAAAATGTAAACCTTTTGTCATTTGGAGCTCCCTATTGTAAGCGCGCGCCAGGTGGCGCGGCGCATAGGGAGAAAAACCATGTTTTTTGCACAAAAATTTCCAAAAACACCAAAAATGCCCCAAATTTCTTGAAATTTGGGCTGGAGCTTTCTTATCAAGTGTTATGCTGGGCTAAAGAGGCCTCGGCCAATATCTAAAGTCGATCGAGCTCCCTTTTTTCCTCTTTTTCCTTTTTGATGCCTTCTTGGTGCATGCAGTTGAGTGGTGGAAATGACTGTCTTGTTCATGTGATGTTTCAATGTATGTCTCCATAATGTCCATGCAAGGTGTATGTTTAGAAAATTGTTGAAAAAGAGAATTTGGTACCCTTTATTTCAATGCCAAATATGTGCCGAGTAGGAAGGGACTGTGATGAATAGGGACAGTGGGTATAGTGGAGTGTGGGAAAAATGTGGTTCAATCAAGTGAAGGTGAGGACAGTCACTTGACTATGTTTGGGAATTGGGATTTGAGGATTTTACAAGTTAAATGAGAGAAGGAGAGTGATAGGGAATGGTAGGGTTTAGGAATAGGGATAATAGAACTTAGGAATAAGTGATTTGGGAATTGGGAGCATGGGCTTAGTGAATTTTGGGGGTTTGTTAACTTGGGGAATAAGGGAAGTAAGGAGAGTATGGGATTAGGGAGTGATGAGGTGAGGGGATACTTAGTTGCAACACAAAACCCTAGCAGCAATCTCCTTGGAAAATTTTGAAGAGATAGGGTTTGTTTTCTTTAACACACTTCACCATTCATCAAACACCATCAACAACCATCAATCTTGGATGAAAAACCATGAGAGAAGTTCAACCTACTTGTACCAATGGAAATCCATGCATTTTGGGGAAATATTGGAGCAAATTTTAAAAAAAAATCAGCCTTGGCAGCTCTATGCGCCGCGCCTTCCCAATGCGCCATGCCAGTGTAAATTTACACTGGAAATTTTCTCCCAGTGCGCAACGCATTTTCCCAGGTGACTTTTGGAGGCCTTTCCGGTGTCCAAATTGGGTGTAGGATAGCGCTTTGGAAAGGTATTTGAGTCTACTTTCTAACCCAATTGGCATTTTTCAATTTTGAGTTCATTTTACCTATAAAAAATCAAATCTCCCAAGACTGGTCAAAATGTGCCAAATGGGGCTGCCTCAAGGCGGAGTGCTATTACAGTCAACTTTTGAATGCCTTTCTCAACTCAAAATTGAGCTCATGATAGCTCATTCTAAAGATATTTGTGTCTCATTATCATTTGACTCATCACACAAGTCATTTGGCCAACCAAGATAGGAGAAAACTTGATTTTCCCAAGGTCACTTCAGAGGTGCATCAATTCTCTCGAGGCAATTTTATTTTTGACATTTATCTAAAACCATGACACCTGTGTAAGAAGTGAAGGAGGTTTTTCTTCCTTGGCTTATTTTGGATAAAAACCTCTCTCAATTTTCCCAAATTCATCTTTTATTTCTTAGAAACTCATCATTGGAGTAGAACCTATCTTGATGTGTGGAACAAGAGATTTGTCGAAATGAAGCGAAATGAAGGGGATAAGTGGCTTCTAAATTCTTGGGAAAATTCTTGGAAGTAGGGAGGGATGTTAAGAAGTATGGGAAAGTGGAATTTAAAAATTGAGTGAGGGGAAGGGGTCCAAAAAGGAAAAACACAGGTCCAACCTAGAAAATTGCCACGTTGTAGCAAGAAACTAGGGTTTGTGCGAAAATGAGGAATTTGGGGGATCTCAGTGATGCAAAGTGTTTGATAAGGTACTTTAAGGATAGGGGAAGGTGTATGAACATTAGGATATAAGTTTTGCCGATTATTTGACCGTCCAAGAGAAAATGCCTTCAAAACCCTAGGAGAGGGAAATGAACCTTGCCTAGGTGCAACTGAAGCATGAACAAGGTGTAAAATGACCCATTGGAACTTGACATGATAATGACAACCCTCTGAATGATGGTACACTTAGCTGAACAGTGACATGGACCGACATTTGGACAACTTTGGAAGGAGTAAAAGCAAACCCTAGACCTAATACCTAGTGACCAAATTTTGCTTGAAGACTCACTGAAATGACAAAATTTGACCTCGACACTTTAAAATCAATTTGTAAGAGAAATTTGTGATCAATGAAGGAAGGATGGAAAGATTGACACTAACAGATCAGATGCAGTTAAACTATGGCACTTGCGGCATAAAAAATTTCCATTCACAAATCGGGAGGAAGATAAAAAAAAATGGTGAACTTTGGAATTGCGGCGAATTTAATTTGGAGATTGATGCGGAGAATTTTAGCTTTTTAAGATTGCGTGCCTCCTCATTTCTATGTATTTGTATATCCTCCCAGATGAATGGTAATTTGCGCATCTGTGCTTGTGAAATAAATGTAAACCATTTTCCTGGTTAATAGGCTTTTGACCTATACCCTATCCAATTATTGTCCACCAATCGTTTGTCAAAAGTCCTGAATGATGTCGTCGCCTGTAAGTGGAATTTCATGGAATCTTGGGGTCATATACAATGGACTTGGATAGGGGAAAATACGGGGTTATCAATCTATTCACCTAGCCACCTTCATCATCCATAATTTATTACTGAGATAACCAGAGTACAAGTAGTAGAAGAGACTTTGGTTCATGGAAGGTGCGGATTGAAACCATGATACTTTCACTCCAAACCCATGCAAATTATCTGTGGATGATCACAATTTAGATTAGAATGCCTAGTTCTCTCCCTTGGAATATTGATTCCTTTCGAGCCTCGATAAGCCAGTCATGTTACAAATTATCAATTTGGTTTCGAAGTTCAATCTCGGAAGCCCAGAAGAAATGTATGGTTAATCTCTGTGAAAATTTCAGAGTTAGCGTATCAAAACAAATAATAGCTTCTCCAACCATATTTAATCATTTTCAGCAAAATAATTGACCCTCTTTAATACAAGAAACTCCTCATTCAACTTAGCCAGCAAAGTCAAAATCACCTAATCTCAGAGAATACTCTTTCTTTTCCACACACTCTGAGAAAAGCATAGCGAAAAACGCAACGTAGCAGCAAAAATTACTATTCACAACAAAAAGTGCCACCAAACCGAAAAAAAAGTGCAACGTGAGGAAAGAAAAGCATAGCGTGTGTCCAAGAACTCGATTTCGCTGGAACAGGAATAGAACTACTTATCAAGAATATAAACTCTCTCTTTGAACGTTCGCTATATCAATAATGTCAGGACTTGAACTCCCCCTTAAGAAAAAAAAAATCTTCACACAGTTGCCAAGCTACAGCCCTACAGTTCACACATTGTATAATCTGATTCCAATTTCCTATAAATGTATTTTACCAGCTGGACAAGCTCCCTCTATTATTGTGTTTCGTTAACTACCCAATTAGGAAACGTGCTTAAACAACATAACCATTAACTATTTCACATAGATCTATATTTGGACTAGCATTTTCTGCAGTGTTCTCGTTCCTAAATTAGTGATCAGATCCATGGAAACTTGAATGAATGAGATGTGGATCGTATGTCTATTGGAATTTCTCAGATTAAATGTTGTATTTAATGCCACACGAGTTTTAGATGAAGTACCGAATGAAACTTTGAATTATTCGATCTTGGATCTCAAGCAGCAGCATCAGTCTAACAACAATAATCTCATCGTGTATCCTACTAGAGTGGAGCAAATTTCATGGAAGCCCAAAGCTTTTGTATACAGAGGGTTCCTTTCCGAGGAAGAGTGCGATCATTTGATTTCTGTAGTGAGAATCTCAGACTCTTTCTCCTATTTTCGATTAGGAAATACATCATAACAGCTCATAAAAAGGAAGTGATTGACCTCCAAGCATGTGGTACAAGTACTCCGGTATTTTTTGGGGTCGTTGTTGTCACTCCAAGAGAATTGAACCAACGCTCTTGCGTGTACAATCTAGGTTTGTACTTTGCCATTAGGCCAAACTTACTTTGTTCAAAGTTAAACATATCGTGCAGTAACCCCATCATAAATTCATAATAACCAGAAAAAATGGCAGACATGGAATTTGAAGTTCAAAAAGTGGTTAGTTTTGAAAATATACGTAGTCAGAAAGGCTAGAACTGGTGAAATATATATATATATATATATATATATATATATATATATAATACAACTAGAAGAGAAAAACATTAAGAATTCAAATTTATTAAGTACTATCTAACACATCCCTAAAATTCATTTCACTGGACATATCATAAATTTACATATATTTAACTAAAGCCATAAATAAATCATACAAAAAAATATTGTAACACATAAGTACCGTTCACTAGAAGACGAGATTCCACTTGATTTACCGTTACTTGTCTTTCTTTGTTGTCGGTCATCTCCGAGTGTGAATGACGATGTACTTGATCTGAATGCAATGACCCACTGGTTGACCCCCCAGCCTACTCCTTGGGTACTCTTCTTCCCCGTGGACCCCCGAGTTGCAATGGGATTGTACAATGGAGGAATGCAATAGCTGGTAGAGGAGAGCACTCCTTGGCTCAAGATTCCCCTCTCTAAAGTCTTCTACCTCACCAAACTCACTATAGTTCATAGTCACTACTCTGACATAGTCTCATCCATCCAACAATAGGGTCTCAAAAGTCCCTTCTCCCATGGCTTGCCCCTTCTTTTATAGGAGTCCTCATAGGTGACACTTGGCATGTCATGCATAATTAATTAATTTTGATAATTCAATAGTTTGATTATTCACCCACCCATGTGTTACCCTCTCATCAAGGGTCTCCAAAATTATTTACTTAAATTTTAATTTAAAACTAATATTTTCCTCACCTCAACAAGATTCCTATTTTTTCTCCTAGTTTCCTCTTGATCCCCTTTTTACTCTTTAATTTGTGTTAATTATTAAAGTCGATTGATAAGTCAAGATTTGATCCCCTATCTACTCCCTAATTTAACTCAAGTTATCTCTTAGATGGATATTCTTTTGTTGGTTGTTGCCACATGGAGGTTCTCTAAATTTCTCTAAAATTTAATTTATTAATCCTATTTTAATCCACCATCCTCTTCTCCTAATTAAGTTTAACTATTTTAAGATTAAGGTTAGGGTAGAGTTTTTAAGGTAAAATATTTTATTTCTTCCTATGATTCCCTTAACCCAAGTTTTATTCTTGATTAAATTGCCTTGGTTCTACTCATCATTTACCATTTGATGTGAATTTACATGGTTTTCATATCTTGATTATATTTATTTATTTTTATTGATTCCTAGGGTGCCAAGTTTTTGGTCGTTCCCTTCAAGAACTTCCCTTGAAGTTCCAAGGGTGACATGCCTAATAGTTTATTTGTGATGCCAAGGGTGCCAAGTTGGTCGTGCCCTTCAAGAAATTCCCTTGAAGTTCCAAGGGTGTCATGCCACTTGCCCTTAAAGCATTCAGTGGCTATGAGGGGAAAGTATAGGTGTAACGACAAAGACCACTATCATCTCTTATGTTGCTAGCTATAGCGAGACTAATGGTGTCGGGGATCAAGGAATTTGCCTTGATGCATTCCCCTAGGTAAAATCCTCATGAGCAACCCAAATTTGGGACCTACCCTCATGACATCGTGATCTTCAAGGCGAAGGTGTTTCAACCTTTCCAACCCAAGTCACGGTGGGAGTGCTAGTGGGTGAGATCAGGGAAACTGTCCCACCCCTCCCATGCAGTTCCATCCAGTTTTTATAACCCCATCACCCATATGTGAGTCATTCGGCCAAGCAACTAATCTGTGCCTGCAACCACTAACATCTCATCAGAATATAGATAAACATATATAGCCGGTTTCAAAATTGACTTTGAATTTCAAAGATAAAATAATATAATTTTTCATCAAACCAGTTATCATCAAGTTGTTATATGTGAGTGCCTCCGGTGGTTACCTACTATACTCAATAATCATCAGTAACAAGGTTTCTCAGTGTTATTCATTGATAGCCTCATTAACATCACCTAGTCGTTTGCATCATTGTTAATTGTGAGCCAGAACTAATGCAAGTAGTTAATATACGGGACACCTCCATCATGGCTATCATCACCAAAACATCAATGGAAACATACATATCCATCAAGCTATAAACATCGAAACATCAATAGAAATATACCTATCCATCAAAGTTATCATCATCATGATTTTAATAGAGAGCATACAAATCCTTTATTGCCATCATCATCATAAATTCAAATAGAGACCAAACTTAACCATTTATTCTCCAATCATCATAATATCAATAGAGAACATGCCTAACCATTAATGCTATCTTCATCATAATATCCATGGAGAACATACATAAACATCACAACCATTAATATCTCAATCATTAATAATAGAGTCATGTGCTCAGATCCTCAACCTGAGGTCCTCAAAGAATAATGCGTGGGCCTTAGGGCTAATTAAATGTTATGTTAGTGTCATATCATTGTCAGTCAACTAGAGTGGGGCACTACAATATATATAGATATATATATATATATATATAATAATAATATCCATTTTTAAGGTCACAGCCAAGCCAGACACCAATATTGGTGTATGAGACCCCCTTGTTTGTGGGACAAGGGACCCACCTCCGCGCAGCGATTTGACTGCTAAGTCTACGAAGGCATACATACTCTACCCCCCTCTGGTTTTGAACCTGTGACCTCTTAGGAGGAAACACATGCTCTTAACCATTAGGCCCACTCAAGCTGTATATATATATATATATATATATATATATATATATATGAAAAATTTTGTGGCCCACCCATATACCATTGAATGGGTAACCTTTTTAAGTATTTTAATATGCTTATGATCTCAAGGTCCAATTAAAAAACACAAATAGGATTGAAATAAGTTTTATTCAATTTTAAAAGATGTCAACTAAATAACAAATAGATTTTATTTAATATTATTTCTTTTGAGATTATCTACAAGAGCTTAGTCATAACATCATATAAGTCAATTCTATTGAAATTTAATATATAGCTCAAAAAACTATATATGACAACATATCTATAATTTTATATAATGTTATCAACTTTCCTAAATTTAAAAGTAGTTATCCAAGTATTTCAATCAATTCCTTACGATTGAAATAAGTTTTATCCAATTTTAAAAAACTCAAATATGATTGAAATAATTTCTTTTCAATTTTAAAAGATGTGGAGATGTAAAAGTTTTAAATACAAGTTTTATTCAATTTCATTTTGTTTGAGGTTATCTACAAAAGCTTAGTCATAATGCACGTCATCAATACTTTTTTTTTGTGTTTACACTAAAATCAATGCACAATGTTAACTAATTATCTTGAAATTAATGTACACCATACATCTAGTTACCTCAAATTAGAAACACCATCTTCATTGAAATCAACGCATCTAATGCAAGGAATCGAATAGGATGAGAAAGCAACATCTACACTAAAATCAATGCATCTAATGCAAACAATCAAATAGGATTAGAAATCATTATCTACACTTAAATTAATGCATCTAATTCTACAAGAAATCAAATAGAATTAAAAATCAACATCTACACTAAAATCAATGCATCTAGTGCTAGAAATCAAATAGGATTATGAATCAGCATCTACACTAAAATCAATGCATCTAGTGCTAGCAATCAAATAGGATTACGAATCAACATCTACATTGAAATCAATGCATATAATGCAAGATCAATGAAACAAGATTAAAAATTAACATCTTTAATGAAATTAATGCATCTAGTGCAAACAATGAAATATAATTAGAAATCAACATCTACATAGAAATCAATGCATCTAATGCAAGAAATCAAATAGGATTAGAGATCAACATTTGTACACTGAAATCAATGTATCTAGTGCAATCAATTTTCTTCCCTTTCTCTCCCCCATCCATCTATATCAATATCTCCCTCCAAATCTCCTTCTTTGTCTCTCTATCTCACCCTCCTAGACACACATGCACTCTCTCTTCATATCTATCTCTCTCTTCCTCCCTCCCTCTATCTCTCTCTTCTTCCCTCCCTCCCCCTTCCATCCATATCTCTATCTCCATTTATCTCTTGTTTTCTATCTATATCACCTCACAAACATATACATTGTTCCTCCATGTATATCTATATATTCCTCTCTCTCTCTCTCTCTCTTCCCCTTCTCTCCCTCTATCTTCCCTTCTATCTCTCTTCCCTCCTACTCTACTCTATCCCTCTGTCTTCATCTCCCTTGTCACTCCCTCTCTCTCTCTATCCACCTTTCTCTCTCTATACATATTTCTTCTTACCTCCCACTCTACCCCCTCCAACTCCATCTCTCTATCTCTCCCTCCCTCTCAATTTCTCTCTCTCTCTTGCTTTCTCTCCCACCTTTGTCTGTCTCTCCCCATCATCATTCAGCCTCTCTCTCTCTCTCTCTCTTTCTCTCTCTCTCTCTCTCACTTGCTTCATCATACAACTTTGTTGACTATCTCACTCCCTCTCTTATTCTATCTCCCCCTTATCTTCATCTCTCATTCTTTGTATTTATATCTCACCCCCAAACACACTCTCTCTCCATCTGTCCCTTGCCACTCCCTATCTCTCTCTCTCCACCTTTCTCTCTCTATATATCTGGAAGTTCTTCCCTCGCTATCTTTTCCTCCAACTCCATCTCTTGAGGTCCCTCTCTTTCTTCTCCACTCTCTCCTCCTATCCCTCTCTCCATATTTGTGTCCCCCTTTCTCTTTCTTACCCTTCTCTCCCACTCTCTCTCCTCTATATTTCAAAAATTTTAAAATACTTTGACAATTAAAATATTATGGTTGAATACTTTTTTTTTAATGATGTACAACTATTTAATATTTTATATAATACATATTTAAAATGCAAGATTTCAAATGTGTGTCGTACATTCACCTGGAGGGAAAAGACAACTTTCCATGGAAATCTTATCTAGAACTTTCCAAGATATTAATGTTCCAACTACCTCCATCAGAGATACATAGAGTGCTTCATGTCTTCCAATTGAAATTATTTAGGTTTTATTTCTTTAGGTAGCTTTAGGTTATGATTACTTCAGGATTTTAAAAATATTATATATTTTATTATTTTAGATTTATAAAAAAATTAGGTTAAATAAAATTAACATATTCAATAAGCTTGTATGAATGTTTTTGTGTTAATGACTCTTTTGTTGACGCTTACCACATATATCAACAAATTTTATTAATGTGGTCGTGTTAGTATATATTATAATATAACAAATTTCATATTATATTAAAGTTAATATCATATTAATCCAAAATTAATAAATTTAATATTAACATAAAAAATATATTAATATTAAATTTTTTATATTAATATCAAATTTCATAATTTAATTTAATAATAATAATAATTTTTTTTAATATTAATATTAAATTTAATAAGGTTTCTACATGACATGATAACAAAAATTATAATAAAATTTGGAATTTTAAAATATGGTAATTTTTTTTTTGTGGAAGGTAAATTTATGATATATTCAAACTAAAGGTATATAATAAGGATATTTTGAGCACGAACATACATACTTACACATTTCCCCCGTATTGGGCTATACAATGTGCATCTCGGTGCAATAACATAAAAAATTTCTAATGTTGTTCATAACTTAAATCGAGTTCAATTTTCACTTTTAGTAAAAGAATATCATATCAACTTGGTTAAATTGTTGGTGGATTAAATTTTACATCTTTATTGGTTCTAAAATCTAAATTATTGGATTCAAAAAGAAAAATTATACAGGCTCGATTGATATATATAGCTCGATCGAGCCATGTAGGCTGATCAAGATATATAGCTCGATCAAGCCATGTAGCTCGATCGAGCCCCTATTAATGATGTAAATGGATCGATTGAGGGTTTACGAAAACCTCGATCGAGTTATTTGAATTCGAAATTTAAGTGTTCGATCAAGCCTCTGAAGTCCTAAAATCCACAATTTCCACACCCCTTCTGCAAAATTCCCTGAACACCATTTTCTACCCTAGCAGAGTCAGGGATAAAATTTCCCTTAGGTGGCGGAGTTGATCATGTTGGATTCATAAAGGAATCCTCTATCCATTTGCATATGAGTTTGACATTTACGAATTTATATGGTTTTCATCTAATTTCTTTTAAACACAATGCTTGAAATATTTTTGAATAGTTTGAAAGGGGTTGAATACAAAATCAATATCATAAAATATACATGATGAAAAAATTCAAAGAATACCACTATATTAGTTTACGATTCCTCTTCAAAATGGTACTCTTGTTTTTTCAATTTATTTAAATAGTTGAAAAAAAACTTATGTGAACACGTGTCTACAAAATGCAATTGAAATATTACTTTGCCAACTTTAAAAAACAATAAAAAATATATTTTTTCATAAAAAAAACAAATTTTAATATGAAAAACTTAGCTCTCTCTGTGTAGATCATATATATATATATATATATATATATATAGATATATTAGACTAAGTTATGCTACATGAACACACACATACCTCTTAAGATGTGTGAACATTTGCATGGACAAGCATTTTATTTAATGGAGAAATGGCATATTATATGACACTAATTTCTTTTACAAAATATATCATTAGAACTACAACATAATTCTCTACAATTTTTCTTGTTACTCCAAATAAAAATTCACAATTCTTATATGAATTTTGAGGGCTTCAATTCGATAAAAGAGGAAAATATTGAAATTTGATTGCCACATTTGGCCCAAAACTGTAGCCTATCTTCACAGACACACACACACATATAGAGAGAGAGAGAGAGAGAGAGAGAGAGAGAGAGAGATTTGGGCAAAGAAAGAGAGAGAGGAAAGGAGAGAGGGGGGGAGGAGGGAAAGAAGGAGAGGAAGAAAACAATGTCATACTTGGAGGGGGGAGATAGAGGGGGAGATAGAGGGAGAGTGAGAGGAAGAGTGAGAGGAAGAGTGAGAGAAGGAAGTGAGAGAAAGGAAGGTGAGAAGAGATATATAGATATGTGGAGATAGAGAGTTATAAATAATAAAATATGGAGGGATGGAGAGAGAGGAGGAAGAGATAATAATACTTATAGAGAGGAGGTGGAAGAGAGAGAGAGAGAGAGAGAGAGAGAGAGAGAGAGAGAGAGAGAATGGGAGAGAGAGGGAGAGGGAGGGGAATGGTAAGGGAGGAGAGAGAGAGGGTGGGTGCGATAGAGAGTCAGATAAGGAAAAAGGGAGGGAGAAGGAGGTAGAAAAGAAAACAAGATAAAGAGGGAAGAAGAGAGAGGAAGGGGTGGAGAGAGGCAGTGATATAGTGGGGTAGTGAGGGGGTGTTGACGGTGCTTGACCCGCCAACATTCAGGGGATGTCCCCGGTATGGAGTCCCAACTAGACCTCACACTATTTGTTATAGGAGTCCCATTCGGTATGATGGCCCAGTTTCCATTATCTTAAAGCTTTTCCTTAGCTCTTGCTTGTCAGCACATGAGAGTGGTCTACCTTGTCTTCGAACAGTGAGGTTCACGTGCCTGGTGAGTGCTTAGTGTTACTTGTGTCAAGGTTATTTCAACACAGAGGGAGAGGGTGCAAATGAGTCTCAAGTCAAGAGGTAATAGTCTCAAGTATGTCAGAGACACAAAACAAAATAAGACATGCGTGGCTTCCGGCGGAGTAGTCCAGACGGATGCGGCAGTCACAAACACACAGTGAATAGATAGTACATACAACACCCATCGGAGTAGTCCACATGAGTGCAATGGTTGATATAACAAGTTTTGGGAATGGTTCTGTCAAGTGCGTGACGAGTTAGCCCACACGGGAAAGATAGTGTTAACAACTTATACAACACATTTTCCTAAGCATATGTATTAGAACAACCAAAATAGTTTAATTTTTTTAACATGGGTTAAAGCAACATGCATTACAAGTTTCCAAAGAATAGTCTTACAAACAAATACAATACACATGAGAAAACATGTTGGCCAATTATCAGACTTCTGAATTAAGCAATATTTCGAAGACACATCGGTACACCACACATCACTAACCTCGATAGTGGGGCACTAGAGCCACTGCTCTCTCCTTAAAGAAAATATTATAGAATCTCAAGGTTATGTGGGAGGAGACAAGGTGAAAAGTCATTTGCATGTACAAATGAGGGGTATTTATAGCCAAGGATAAAACTAGCCCTTGTGACTGTTTGACTTACATGACTCTTTAACTTTACATGACTCTTATGATTTACATGCGGGTCTCTTGGACTTCCATGTTACATTACATTGATTAAAATAGTGTGGCCCACAGTAGTGATGTGGCCGAGATGACTCATGACATGACTCGACACAATAGAGGTGGTGTATTCATGCTGGTGGTGGTGTGCATATGAGCTGTAGTGTTGTTGAGTGATGAATGTCCTCTTGGTGTATCATAGCTTCACCTTTGCATGGCAAGGTGTGCAGAGTCTTCGATGGTCTTGGTGTTTGCTTAATGTTGCATGTGCACATCGCTCCTTCACTTTTAATTTGGCATGCTTCATATGTTGGGTCGTTCATGAAAAAATCTCCTCGCATGCATTCCTTGTTTGTCCGTTTGCAAAATAATCCCCTCGCATGCATTTGTCGTTTGTCTGTTCACGAAAAAATCACCTCACATGCTCTCCTTGTTCATCTCGTTCATCATCACGTCATGTCTCATCCATGTACCTATATCTGCAATCACTCATGATAAGACAACATCAAATCCATAAATCTCCTAGTCTACCATGACGAATTATTGTTCACATTTGGATGCAGGTGACTGGGAGAGAGGATAAGGCTCTGAAACTGCACAAGGTAGATTTCAAGACGAGATTCGAGCTCCGGGCACTGCTGGTGAAAATTGTGCAAAGGTCACTAGGAGACTGAGATGGACAATCTGAATCAGCAGTGACTGTCTGCAGGATCTAGATCGGCTGGAGGAAAGATTTATGCAAATTTTTTAGGGAGGAAGTGCAGGCAGCATTAGGGGACTGGCAACAAAAACTGTGCAATTTCTTTGGGGAGCTGGTAGCAGACTGCATGAGTGCTGCTGACAAAAACTGAGCAATTATTTTGGGGAGCTAGCAGTGGGTTGCAGGAGTACTACTGGAAAAAACTGTGCAATGCTGGGAGACTGGCCTCCAAGACATCTTTGTGCAAATTCTCAGCTGAGCAAGATGTTGGGCAGCTGGGGAACTACTCATGAAAACTACATAGTTTTCCAGGTGAGCAGTAGGTCGACTGACTCGAAGACTAGCTAAAAAAACTACACAATGTTTTGAGGCAGATAGTGACAGACACAGGGTGTCTGACTGGCATGTTTGCACAGTTGCTTTAGTGAGCGAAGCAGGCATGATTTTCATATTTTGTGCAATTTTTAAGGGAGTGAGTCCAACGTCATTGCCTGGTCCAACTCTCTCATTGACCAGTTGGATGCTTGGTTGATGTGCTTGCAGGTAGCAGAGATTGAAATGGCTTGCTGGGAAACTTCTACAATGTTCTGAGTGATAGTTAGTTGAGTCAATTCCAGGGTTGCATAGTGAATAATACTTGCGAGGAAGCCTCAAGATCTGCACAATTCTTTGCAGTAGTACATAATCGCTGACAGTTGAAACTACACAATGCAGCTCAGCGCATGTTCGGTTGTTGGAGGATGGTCCGGTCAACAAATATTGAACAAAATGACTAAGCGTGTGAATGAGTGACTTTGCACATGCATGACTCATGAACACACACTCAACATGACTTGATGATAAGACACCTTGAACCAACAAGGCAACATACACTTAGTGTGATTGACCGATGGTGTGAGCGACAAGCGCGACACTTGTGATAGATCATTGAACGAATGTGACGACGCTTAAAAAAAATTGCATACAACTTCGTGTGTGAGTGTGACGGATGTTTACATATCGGACACAACTTTTACACACGAAGGTGTACCTTATGCATGGCCAGAACATTACTGCAAGCATGACATTGTGACTAACATGCAAAAAGATGTTCGTTGAACGATCAAGTGATGAGGGTGCAAAGACTCAACACGAGCGCATGGGATGAGCCCAAGTGCTTGAAAACATCAAGGAAAAACCCAAGGAAGGCTTCAAAATTAGATGCAGGCCAAAATTTTGGAGGGTGTTGCAGTCGCTACAACACTTGGCAACACACTGGTTGAACTCCAAATTCTTTGTTTTGGTTCATTGATAAAATAGGGGCTTGGTATTTCATGGAGTATTAAATTGCTGTGTTGGTTACTTTGGGTTCCCCACTTATCCCATGGATATACATGGTTCACCTTTCGCCAACTCAGTCAAACACAAGAATAAGTTTCAGCTTGATCACTGTGTTTCGAAATCGGGAAGGGCAGTTTGGCTCGTGAGTTAAAAAAATATCAGAGTATTATTTTTCATCTCTAGTGTTGCTTCGCTGCTAGTAGGCCTGAACAGTACCTCGATGAAGTCATGCAGGAACATGCACATTGCTCCACTTCCAGCAAGCCTGGTCAATACCCCGGTGGAGTTGCATGCTTCACCTCTCTGCGCAGGAAGCCTTTCTCTTCTTTCGCCTTTGTATTTTTTAAGAGGACTGTGCATAGCCACTTATTTTTTTTTTTGGGGCGGAAGAGGGATCCTAATTTATTAAGAGCAGAAGAGGTTGCTCCTTCAGGGAAGCATGTAATACCTTTGACATATGTTTACTCGTTTAGATTTTCCCCTTCTCTGTTTCTACTAGATGGTTGAGCTTTAACACACAGAGCAGAAGGTTGGACTCAAGACTTCATCGGTCAAAGGTTTAACCAAGAACAGAGAGGACGGATGCAGGACTAGACAAGTGCTGTAGTGTCAAAAGACTCTTTAGATATCAACCACATACTCATTCAAAAGCTCAAACTCAGTAGAGGGTAGCACTTATTTACAAAAATAAAAATAGCATGATACTAAGCAAAAAAAGAAAAGAAAATAGTAAGCAAAGAAAACAAAACAACAAGCAAGTAAAGCGAGCAAGCAAACAAACACTACTCCTACTCCTACACTAAACAGTGCATGGGCCTACTCACGTGAAGTGATATTTTCAATGTAGCCACTAGTACATTGGCTGGCCCAAGTTTGTGAAGGCATGGTTCATGAGAAGCACAGTCAAGCAAACCAGAAAATATAAAAGATATAACAACGAATCCCAACACACTCTAAGTTTAAATGCGTCCACAGAAAAGAAAAGAGTGAAAGCACAAGACAAACCCTCTATGGAATTACCATGGTGTTGTGACACATTGCATACATATGATAAGCATATGCACTCTCTTGATTGTGGAAAATGAAAAAAAATGAGAAAGGAGACAACTTACTCCTTGTGAGTGTGCTTGCTGTGAATGATTCCTCCAATGCGCAATATATGGGATGATGTGATTTCGGTGGAGGAAGCGAAATCTATGTGTTGAGTTGATCTTTAGTGCATACAGATGAGTGATGAGGAGTTTTGGGTATTTTGTAAATTTTCTAATTGGAAGTGGAACTAACATCGGGATAGTGAGGGCCTGACATAACCATCAGCTCAAGCTGAAGTGACTCGACAACCTGTGGGGTTTCCACTTCATCAATAGATAGATCATCAGAGACCAGTAGCTTAGACAGATTAACAATGATTGAATCAACATCATGATCATATGAAGAAGTACAAAGATCAGGACAACCATGATCAAAAAATTTAGGATGTTTGTCAGCATCCTCATGATTTGATGAATCATACAGAGGGGTAGATGAGAAGAAAGAATGTTCACCCTCTGCACTTCCACAAAAAGTAGATGAAATGTCAAGTGGAATCTCAATGAAAGATTTCTCCTCTCTGTTATCAAATGATGGATTGACATCATGTGTGTTCTATGAATGATCAGAAGTAGATGCATCTGTGGATCGATTTACACAAGGATAATTGAAGATAACAGAATCACCAATGATGTCAAGAAAAAGCAGAGGATGCGTGGACAGAAGGAGGTCATCCTTCACCACGGGTTCATGCTTAGATGTTGGTTCATACTGTTGGCCAGATAAATCATTCTTGTAGATAAGACCGATCTCCCTAGTATCACAAGATAATCTAGCAACAAACAGACAAAGAAATCTATCTTTCTCTAGACATATGCAATTTACAAATAAAAACTATAGAGGTGTTACGATCCTACCTTAGATCCAATGCTTGTTCGTTGTAGTCATCCCTCGATCGTCCAAAAGAGTTATCTTTAAATACTTGCAATCACAAACAAGCAAACATCAAATAGCACCTACATAGAAAATATAGTAAATCATGTCTATTATGGTGATCAAGGAATCCATAAAATAAACCATAAATGAATAGCTTATTAGAAAAACAAACTTATTTGTATTAACTTTGAAGTAGAAGAACCTTACAACCTTTTTAGCCTTGATGTTGAACAAGCTCTTCCTGGGGTCCGAAAAAGGAATTTCATTTACTTTGACAAGCCTTGCACTCCTCCAGATGAGATCTTAGAGGTATGTAATCTCTCCTCATAAAAACTCAACTAAGAAGACTAAGTTCCAACAACATTTCACCTCAAAAATATTCAGCTTTCAACCTCCCAAGTAGCCAGCCAAATGCTTCATTTTATAGTGCAAAGGAGGAGGTTACAGGTCCACCTTGAAGGGATAGAGTCCTCCTTCACAGGGATAAGCTCCTCACATCAAGGGGTTAGCTCCTTAAGGTATGGGATGCATGAACCTTAAGAGAGCGAACTTGCCACCTCAAGGTTCCTTCTAGAAGCTACTAGAAATCACTGAAAGTGAGTTTTTTTACAATATACTTGTGCCTTTTAACTTTTACAAGGGTCCGCACCCATAACACAGAGACAGAGTGGTCAGGTGCATAAGAGACATGACCATTAGGTGTGGGACCACAAGTAATGCAAAGAGAAAGTGCGGAACCAGAGTTTTAGAAACTTTTGAGGGCTTTCTCTTATTTTCAAAGCTTGATATGAGAAACTAAGGCTTAAGACTTGCAAAGGAGGAAAGTATGAGTGATAATGGACTCACACAGATTGCAGAATGCCAAGGTGATAATTTTTAGTGCAACAAATTTCCCCCTAAAGTGTGAAGTCTATAATAGATGAAGATAGAGTTTGTCATCTATGAAGAGTGAAGTACTTTATCATTTCAAGGATCATCCTGTGGACACCCCAGTCAGAACCTGTAAAAAAATTCAATGCAAAATATATATATGTATACATATCATCGCTGAGGTAGGCATTTGCATACTCAGATCAAAACTGACTAGAAAACTAACTAAACTGTTCTAATACAGGAATGATTTTGTAATACATCAAGAGTATAGACATGTGTAGACACAGTATGGACACAACCATCTGTTTATGAATAGTCCACTGTATAATTAATAACAAAATTCCTCACAGCTTGGATGGTAGAAACTAGATCTAGGGTCTTGATTTCTGCTTCTCGAATTAGTACGATTCTATCCATGTGAATGTGTCGAAGTTGAACATGGTAGAAACCACTTGATTACCAGTCAATGATGTGAACTATTAACAAGTGTGAGAGAAATCACCAGTAATGTCAATGGCTCTCAAAGTACCCAATAAAATCTATGAAATGTGATAAATGAGCTGAGGTTGAACATGTCATAGAATCATTCGGTCGAAGGTCAATGATGCAACCTATTGTCGAAGGCGAGAAGACTGCCATTAGGGCATGCAGTTTTCAAGGTAGTGACGATTTCTAGATAAACTTCCTAGATAATGAGCTGATGTCGATAGAAAGTGATCTGTCGTAGGCAAGCCCACAACACGAAATCATAGATCAAGTTTTGAAGAAATATATTGGCAAAGATTGACTCAGGGATGGTAAAAAATGGATGACAGATATGTTTCAAATGAATGGTTTATTTGAACTAACCTCTTGAACACATAACGACACTGCAGATGGTTTAGTGACAATTGACCCAAAGCAAATACCCAGAAATCAGCTGGAGACTTTCAATATGGTTTGATTAATTGCTAGGCAAAGGATTTCCCAATCTAGGTGAATAAAAGTGTTGTGTTCAAGAGTGGTTAACGGCTTTTCTAAAACACAAAGTGTAACAAACAGGTTCATTTTTCTCTCTTTTCCCCCACCATTTCTAGTAAGTACTTCTTTATTTTTGACGAGCTTGAGGAGGATAACATTTGCTTGTTTATAAGCTCATCCTTCGGATGAGTCCAACTTAGTTTAAAATTCGAACCCTAAGAAGGAGTGGTTCGTTCCGGTTTAAAATTGAACAGGTCCTTTACTGTTAAATTTTAACGAGTCCAGTATAGAAAAAACTCGGTGTTTTTCAATTTTAGGGAGTCAGAAGAAAAACTTAAGAAAAATCCATGGGTTTCATTTTTCATAAATTTGTGTCCCTCAAGCCCCAAAAAGTATAAAATAATACTTGAGAGAACTGCTTGACCATTACGATCAAGGAGTTGTTTTCATAATTAGTGACTCCGATCTGAAAAAGTAAAAAAATGATCGAAGACACGTAGTTTCATAACCAGTATTGAACTTGAAACAACAAAATTCCAACGATATTTTCATGTTTATACAATCAGAAAAGAGCTGTAAGTGGACTGCCCTTTTAATTCCATTTTAATGAGTTAAAAGGGGAAAAAACTCGACAATCTTTTCATATTTTACGAGTCAGAAAAGAGCTTAAAGAGGACTCCAATGTTTCGCTTTTTTGTAAATTTTTGAAAGAGTCCGAAAAAGTGATAAAAATATTCTCTTTGTTGAAAAATGATTCATTTTCCCCGAAAAATCGAATATTTTGCACAAAAACTCAAAACATTACTCATACCCGTTTAAGATAAATAAAAATGTATTTAAAATGTTACCTTTTTAAAGTGAAAAAATAAATAAATTAAAAATTCATTTATTAAAAAACTCTTATAAAAAGGGCTTTTCTAAGTTCATTTTTACCATTTGATTTCCGAGTGAGAAGTGAGAGCTTTTGGGTTAAAAATTTCCTGTGAAGATTCTGGAAAATCCGTCCGTCGGAATCGAAAACTGTCATCTCTAGATAATCCACGTCCTCCTTATCTTGCATTTCATCCATTTACATTTTTAAATTTAATTTTTAAGGGAAAAATTAGTTTAGAAATTCGCTCGAGGGGGTCTGCAGGTGCAACACGCAGCCCCTGCGGACCCCGAATTTTTTCTACAAAGAAAAAATTCGTGCGTCCGCACTTGTTCTTACAGCCCATGCGGACCTACGCACTGTCTGTAACTGGCAGGTGCGGACCCCGCGAATATGAATTTTAAAATTGATTTTTCTCCATATTTTCCCAAAATTTTCCAAACAAAATTGTTCTAATATGTGTTGCATTATATGACACTCAAAATACTTATTTGGTGGGAGCGTGAGCATGAGGATGTGGATCTTGCCGCAATAAATCATCAACCCACATTGAATTCATTGAGAGCATGCAGACTGTTTAAGTTCTGGGTCATACCAGGCATGACGTCCCAAGTAGACTTCTTGCAATGACTGGTAGACAAGTGGAACATACAGGACCAGTGTTTCGTGATTGGTGGCCACCGGCTCGAAATCAAGCTAGAGGACATATATTTTTACTGGTTTTCCCAAGAGAGGTGAACGATTATCTCTTTTTGGGACTAGGCCAAGTGGCCAGTCTGTCGCTAGTCTCCGATTGGAGTTTTGCAATGATCAAACAAAGGACAAACGGATTGATATTAAAACGATCGACCGTCTTGAACTTAAGGTTATTGCATTCACTGTTACTAGGCTATGTGGGAGTGCAACATTGCATGTGGCTACTGGATCCCAGATGCAGATGGCTATAGACTGTTATCGAGGCACCATATTCAACTGGTGCGAGGCTGTGTTGGCAAATGTGAAAGGCCAACTTACCAGAGCAAAGAACGGACAACTGAAAAACTTTGGATATGGTTTTCTCATTGTCAGCTTTGCTCTAGAGAGGATCCCTATGCTAGCCCTACAACATCTTCTTGTTGATGCTGGTGTTCCTCGAGAGCCTAGGATAATGCGTTGGGTTGCTTTGATGGCCCGTCACCCTAAGGAGGGTTCAGAGGTTGTTCGATTTCCGCCTGAGTATTTTTGTTGGTTGAACAACCAAATTTTTGTGATTCAAGATTTTCCATATGTCGGGATGGGTTATCACGATGACCCAGACATTATTCTTCCATCATGAGAGCAGTGGGATGATTAAGGTAAAATCATTTTCAACACTTTCTAAATTTTAATTAATTAATTATTATTATTTTTTTTACATCGTCCAAAATTGACAATTAAAAGTTTTAAATGCAGATGTGGGTCTACGACGACCAGCTGCTCTCGAGCCCTATGAGAGGAGACACCCAGGTGCAGCAGCACCAGCCCCACAGGACCAATCAGCAGAGATCTTGTCCGACTTGGAGAATCATCTAGAGCGCTTGACAGTAGATATTCCAGAGACTGGCATAGATGATATTCCACTTAGGTTACAACGATATGTGATTGGGGTCCCAGGACCTTTTAGGAGGTTCCTTTATAGGGTGGCCTGAGCAGTGGTTTCTTATCATGATCATCACCAGGGATAGGATGATCACTTTTGTAGATTCACACGACATTTTTGTCTTTTTGTATTATCATTTTTGCCAATCATAAGGAGTTTTTCAACCTATGATCAAAGACGATGTATATTTTGACACATTTCTTCTATGCTATGATATATCATTATTACTGGCTTATCTTGTGTAACATGTTACTGAATGTTTTTAAATTTACTGTTTCGTTTATTGCAAATGTCTATTTATCATACTAAAAGCAACTGCATCTGCTAATGTATTTAAATGTCTTGGAATATGCTGATATTCAATGTAATAAAATTCACGTTCCAAGAGATGAACTCTCAAAAATAATCTTAATAACATTGGATTTCTAATGGCATAAACCCTATTAAGCTGTGGTACAATGAGTTCAGAATCTAACCTAACAATCAAACTCTGAATCCCAAATGAGATGGATTCAGATAATAACTCAATCACTGCACTATACTTTGCAATGTTATTCGTTGTTTGACCAAGGCTTACCCCATGCATAGATGCTAACTCATCATAGGGTTAATAGATAACCCAAGCTGTGGAAGAAATGTTTTGTGTCTATGACAAGCACCATCAACAAAACCAATGTATGTTTGAAGAGACGTTGACATTGTTATAGACATTTTTGGGCACTGCAACCCCAATCATATATTTCCATAAACCAAGGGCTTCTGAGTCCCTAAAAGTGTTGTTTCATGACCTAAAGGAACAAGGTCAACTGATTACATCATCTCCCCGAAGGAACAAGGTCAGCTGATTACATCATCTCCCAGAAGTTCTCCACAGAAAACAGCTCAGAATTGGTCAAAACTGGACCATACAGGTTGCTCAGTGCTAAGGGTGTGATGCATCTCACCTACCTAGTATAAAAGGTGCGATGCATACTGGAAAGCCCTTCTGTAGGGTGTGATGGGCGAGAATGAACAAATGGCAGAGATAGTTTGTGAGGTGGATGATGATGGAATCTTCCAGAAACTTCTCTTATGACACTTGCCTCTCTAAATTCGCCCAGGGATGAGTAAGAGATCATCAATCTCCAAGTGGAATCAAGAACTATCAAAGAGAAGACACTAATAAAAATCCCAGAAGCTGACTCACCTCCCTGCAATCATCTATATATGGATCCCTCATCCCAAAGATCTGGAGGCTGGAATTTTGTATCTTGTAAGGAAGTGTTGTTGGTTTCCTAGTGGAATATCATAGTGTTGGGTGATCTAAGATTTTCATGAGGTGAAGAAGGGATTTCATGCTGGGAGGATGATACTGGGTCAGATCAATGGGTTGTAATCCTCTCTTCTAATATTTACATCAATAAAGCTATTCAAGTTTTCCTCCACATTCTTGTATGTCGGATAGTATATGCATTTGTGTGGTCAATATATATCTGGTCCTATATTGCTTATGATTGTAGATCTCTGCACTTTGAAGGTATTATGCTACTTTGACTTTACAGGTACTCTTTGAAGCGGAGTGGTCAAGGGAGAAGCAGCAAAGACCTGTCGGTGAGGAGAAGGAACAAGCAAAGAACCGAGTGAAAGATCAAGGTTGGTATTCTTTGATCCTCTCCTATCTACTTCTCATAAAGGAAAATGAAAGTAACTTTAATCTGTTTGTTTCTAAGATAGCTACACGTCTTAGTGGGACTAGAAGCTCTGCATAGACACTAGATTTCCCGTTAACAAAATGGTGACTCCATTGGGGAACAAATAGCTTGTTTATTTGTTTATACTTGTTTGCTTTATAAACTTACAGATGGAGCCTGAAGTTAAGCTAGCTAGCCTTCGAACTGCATTTTCTATGCAAGTGCAAAGTAGATCAATGCTACTTCAGTCTATCTCCGGGTTTTGTTTATAAACTGAACAATCGATTTGCAAACATCCTAATTGCCCTAGTGGTGCCTCTAGTAACCCCATTAGATCAGCCCCTGTGATTTCTATTTACTGACTATCATTTGCTCGGCCTAAATCCCTGAACTAAGCTGCAAACTGTGACCAAGAACCATGTTTAAGTCTCGTCCCTGAACCATCGCACTTTCTCCTCTTGGGAATCTGGATGCATCGCACCTCCTGTGTGTAGTAGGTGGGCTGCATCGCACTTTCCCTGTGTTGTAGGTGTGCTGATCAGATAAGACCTCTTCTGCTTCCAGATTTTGGTTTTTATGTTCACTCTCTTCAGATTTATTCAGGATTTTTGTTGTCTGTGATCAGTATACCACTGTGGAAACTCCCTTCCTTTGCATGATTCCACCTCCATAGTAAAAAGAATTGTGAATGTTTTTACGTATTGTGCGCCATTTACAGTTCTCTTTTACAAAAAGTTGCGTAATAAAACTGTCGTCTTTTCATTTGGAAGTGTTGCAAGTGTCGTTTTCAGGCAAAGAAAAGAATCCTATCGTTCTTGATGGTCGATTATACAGTTACTCTTGTATTTGATTTGAATTAGTAGTTTTTCAAGTGTCGGAAGTAGTTTTCAATTCAAAGTCGCAAAGTGTCGTCATTATCTTCCTTTCGTTTTTGAACAAAAATTTGTTAGTACTGTCGCTTTGGAAAGATAATTCAGGTTTGTACTCAACATTCTTTATGTCATTCACACATTATGAAAGCGGAAAACAAATACATGCATGTGCATTTACATTTAGACTGCTTGTTGGTTTGATTTAGGACAGTGCATCTAGTGTGTGCTCTCTGCTCTATGTTGAAAGAATATCATCTCTCTTTCTTTAGTAGCTAGGATTTTCATTGCAAAAAGAAGATTAAACGATTGTTTATCATCTTAGATTGCATTTTAGGAATTATATATCCACATCACGCGGTGAACCTGAAAGGCAAATTTCTTAAGAAAGATCAACTGTAAAATAAATTCAATGAACATAAAAACGCTTTGGAACCTGACCCACAACATTTAGAAGTCTAGGCTAGAGATGGATTCCAACATCGTAAATCCCGGTAACTATCGCTTTCATTGTTGGTTGGGTGATTCCTCCTCTTTGAGACGACAAGTGCCAATACGGACTTGTGCTCCCACGTATTGTTGAGTATATATTGGGAGACCACAATAGGCTATATCCTTTATCCATAGGAAGTCGTGTCTGCTGGCCTATCGATCACAATGCACTGAACACAACATTCGGGAAGATTGACTGCCGTACCGTAAAAGGTATTCTGCAGTTTTGTGATTGGTTTGGTAATCCCTCTGTCTAGATTTCCAGAGTAGTCTCTTTCATTCCTTTTCAGACTCCTTAAAGGAAAAGGTCCATCTGAGCACTTGTCACTTCAGGCTCATTAAAAATTGAAGGCGACTAGAGTCATCTTTTTTTTTTCTTGACTCTTAAAAATTGAAAAAGAAAGTTGTGTCAAAGCGTCTAAAATTCATTTAATTCGGAATCATTTTCCCCTTTATTTTGAGTTGATCGAGTAATCTGCAATCGTGGAGGAAAGTCAATCGAAACCCCATCATTCGTAGAGACTTACGAGTCAACCATCTTTGTCTCTAGAAACAAAACTATTCCAGACAAAGCGAACTCGTTTAACTGGATCAAAGTCCCCTGGTTTGGTTGGAACAAGTGTTCTGACACCCTCAGAGACTCCGGTTACTCCAAAAATTTATGGTATCCCTGCCTCTATAGAAGAAGTTCCATAGCCACAAGAGGACAATAGAACTAATCCTAGTGTGACGGTAAATACTTCTATTCTTGACCCAGCTCCATCTACAGCTGATTAGGAAGGTGTTATTCCCCAAACATTTGCAAAATCTATACCTTCTTCAGCACCAGAAATATTTTACGGACCTGATGGTCTACCTCTTCCACCAGGATTGATTGCTATAGAAGAGATTGGGGAGGATCCTCCATCTAGTACTCCATCACATTTTGGAATTGGGATCACCCTATATCCTTCTTTGTCAGAAATTAGTCTCCCGTCATCGGAAGTTCCTGTAGAATCGCTAGGAAATCTTTTGGATAGACTAGATATGTCTGAACAACCATCGACATCTAGGACTGTGTCATCTGACACCGTAGCGACAGAACTTCCTGCTGTTACTCCAACAATGTTCACCGACGTACCGTTTGTCCCAACTAGCTCTTAATCGCTGGATGGAATCCATTCAGGGGCTGTTTCGATAGTATGGTCTTTCCTGTTTGCTCATCTGGAATAATATCTGGAATCTCTTATGTTGAGTCTTAGCAAATTAAGCCTTCACAGTGTCAATTTTGGCAGTCCAGTCCTCAAAGGAAAATCATTCCCTTGAGCACTGGATTACCGTCGTATGGGGGGCAATATAACCTTTCATTATCTCCTCTGGGAGAACAAACATACGAGAGTTCACAACAGAATTCAGGTTATGTTGGAATTACATCTAGCGGTTGGGTGCCGATATTACCTCAACAACCAAGAGTTGTATACTCAATGCAACAAAGTCTACCTGTGTCAAATATCCCCACTACGCCGGCTATTGTGACTGTGTCGCAAGTACAAGCGTTGCCTGTTGTATCCCAACCTCAAGCTTCTCAGGTCGTAATACAATAGCCTCTTGTCTCTACGACGCCACCACAATCGTCGATTAGTGGCTCCTTAACTGGAGTGACCCAGGCTCAAACGGGTACCATCACCTCTCATCTTGGTCAAACAGCCAGTATTGGACAACAGCAAATGGTTTCACAACCATGGCTAGTGCAATATCAACAACCGCAATTCCAACAAGTTTACCAAGGATCTGAGCACCAAATCTTTGCAAGTAATGGGCAGCCGTATATTCAAAACGGTCAACATCAACCATTTCATAGTGGTTATGCCCATCAACCTTACCAAAGTTATCAGCATCAAATGCACTATGCTGGTATGCAAAGACCCACTGCTCAGGCAATCCCATCTTATCCTGGGTATGCTTCACCAAACCTGAATCAACAGTTTCCCTTCGTGGCAACTTTAGAGTTACTAGATCTAAATCGACTGACAAACGATCCAATTTCTTACACCCCTTGGTGGCCAGCGATTCCACATAAACTTTCGTCGGATATTCCTAAATTTAATGGAAATCCGGGTGAAGACCCGTCGAATCATGTGATGACCTTTCATCTGTGGTGTTCATCTAACACTCTAAATGATGATTCGATTAGGCTTCGCCTTTTTCAGTGAACGTTAACTGGTCCGGCAGAAAAATGGTATATCGAATTGCCTAGAGCTTCATTCGATAACTTCAGCACCCTAGCCACAACCTTTTAAACCCATTTTCAGCTACCCATAAGGTACGAAACAGGGACAGAGCTTCTTACCAATTACAAACAGACAACGACCACTCACATATATGATCATATCCATGAGTGGCGATGTCATCGTAGAATGGTAGAAACATATGTTCTTGATCAGCTGCTATCTGAATGGTTTATTAAGTCATTATTACCTTCTATTACGGAAGATGTGGCAAAGGGAGGAGTCATCACTGAAGAGCAAGTCATTGCTCATGCGCAATATCTAGACTTGATATATACTCAGTCTAGCACACTCTACGATAAAATCCTTGATGCTCCTAGACCGAAATTCTCTGTTGCTCCCCCTCCTAAATCAAGCAAAGACTCTCATGCCGGCGATGGCGTGATAGGTGTGACTAGCACGAAAACCGTAAAAGCTACATCAAAGAAGGCTCATACGGTTTCAAGTCAAAATGCAAATGAGGAACTTCTCACCTCAGAGGTAAATGCCATGTCAACTGACAAAGGCAAAGAACCAAAGAAACCAGGGGGCAAGAAGAAAAAGAAAGGGAAGAAGAAAAAACAGGAGGAGTTGTCTCCTGAAAAATCTTCTGCAAACCCTTCTGGAGATAGGAAACCAAGTCATCCATGCTTCATGTGATGAGTATCATTGGATGAAAGATTATCCACATAAAGCCGAGCTTAGAAAATTCTTTAAGAATTCAAAAACCTCAGCGGTATTGACTGATCCGTTTCTGAATCCAGGAACAAATTTGGTTTCTAGTGATAATGCTTCCCCATCCCAAGTGCTATTGTTGTCTGTTTCGAAGCAGCAAAATGATGCTTTGATATCGACAAGGAATAAAGATTACGGGAATCCACAGCCATCGAACAACAAGGCTAATGATAAACCTAGTAATTCGACAACAACTTCGACCAGAGTTGTGCCACCCATAATTATTGAACTAACGATAAAGCCGCCAAAGGGAGTAGTACACAAATCAAAATTTAATCCTCATGCCAGAGCAGCACAACATTATAATATAGTGGAGGATTTGGCCCAATCGCCATCCACTATGTCAACACTTGAGGTACTGCAAAATTGCCCCTCCTGTTAGCCTCCTGCTGCAGCAGGTTAATCATCTTTCATGATCGACATTTTTACATGCCAAATATGTCATACTTTGCTTGCTGCAATGCTCCATATTTGCTACAGATGGCCACAGAAGTATCCGTGAAAGGAAGCTAATCTAAATGACACTGCTTTGTTCCAGTCTTGATGAGTAATCCATTTTGATCAGTTTTCATGTATGGGGAGGCCAAACAGCTTAATCTTGGCCTCCCTAGGTTTCAATTTCATGTTGTAGAATATAGAGAATAAATATCTGTCCAAACAGCTTAATCTTGGCAGATTTGTAGTTAGGTAGAGAAACAAGGGTGCTCAACAGCTTAATCTGAGGCCCTGGCTGAAATAAGTGTAGAAGTAGATAGGAGCACAGCAAGAAGAAAAGAGTGAAAAGCTAGGTATGCTAGTTCAAGTGCACCCAAATCAAAAAGAAGAGAAAATGCTAGGTGAGTAGGTCGGGTAGGTAGCTTTGTGGTTGCAGAATCATGGCTTGTGATCCATTTCATATTGTCAAGTGTTATATCTATCATATCACAAGTTGAAGGCAGTTGTTCAGTTGGAGGACTTCAAGAAATGCATGTCTAACTTCCCCCTTCTTCCTCTCCCCCAAATCACTCACTAACTTCCCTAAAAAGAGGTCAAGATCTGCTTGGTACCTCTTAGTTTCATCATTCTTCATATCATTTACCTTGGTGAAGATCTGCTTCACTCAAGGAATGTCCACACTTCTTCTATCAGTCATTTTCCCCCTTGATAGCCTAAGACATCATACTTAGCGCTTTTCCTCATCATTGTCATATTAACTACTAACTTTATTATGCAACTCCCTGTTTGTTTACCCTTCCCCTACTAAAACTATGTATATAACTCCCCTATATATTTATCCCTCCCCTTGGTTGAAAAATAACCATATGCATCCTTGGGAATTGCTAAGTTTATCTGAAACTTGGCAAGAGCCCTCATTGAACCCTTTAACCATCTTCCAAATGCATAAGGACTCATTCCTTTGCATAGTTTCCCTTCATATGTATAAAAAATCATCTCTTTGGCCTTGGTTTGCCTTTATAAGGCATGAAACCCTCTTTGGCCACTAAAACCTCTCAAAGCACATCACTTTCCTCCTAAGTGCCTTTAGACTCCTTCCAAGGCATAAGAATATGCAAACCATGCAAAAACCATGTAAAAACCTTCAAAAAATTGAGAAATCCTCCTTTTTCAGGCCATTAGACCCCTTCCGATGCCCTAGAAATCCATTTAAAGCACTTTCATTACCCCTCTGAATCCATTTACCTTTGCATTTTAATAAAATGCATGCTCCGATGAGAAAAGGATCTTTGGGACCCCCTCCGATGCGATATCGCAGTCGGGAGGGAGGTCTTGTGTTGAAACAACAACATTTTTGCATGCCCGATCAACAATGGCCGATGCGATATCGCTTATCGGCATATCGCAAGTATTTGAGGTTATAAGGCATGTGTTATAATGGGCCGCCGATCGCCGATTGCGATATCGCATCGGCAGTCGGCGGTAGCATATGTTATATATCAAACAGTCCCGCCCCATCTGCCGATGCGATATATGTGTTATATCGCATATATATCATATCGCAACATTTTTTCGCATCGCAACATTTGTTATGACAGCACCCCGGCCCCCTCCGATCTCCGATCCGCCGATGGATCCAGGACCGTTGGATCGGGCCCCAAATCTGACGGTCCAGATCTTGTCGCGCGGCCCTCCATTTCGCATCGCCCCCATATGGTTCCGATTAGCGGAGCCGAAAAGTAATTAAAGCACGGCTTATAAGATTTTCGGGTCCGAAAGGAGACTGTTGCACAGCGAAAGGGAAGGCTTCCGATATGGCAGAGCCGAATAACAATAAAGCAGAGCTTAATGGTGTATCGGGTCCGCAAGCCCATTTTTTATAAAACCTCCAATATGAATCGCTGACGGACCAGACCCGATTTAAATAAAGAAGCGGCCTATAAACAGTTCAGGTCCGTGGCCTTTATCGCGTCGGGGTTTCGATGGTTGTATCGCTCCGAATGGCTGGAGCCGAAATAAATTGAAGCGCAGTTTTGAAGGGTTTTCGGGTCTGAAGACCCATGTCCATTGTAAAAGCGCCGATTTGGGTTTCAGCCGATGGGCTGGACCCGAAATGAAATAAAGAAGGCCTCAAAGGATTTCGGGTCCGCGGCATTTCGGAGATTTTATGTGGCTGCCCCCCGGTCCGCCCCGACGCCGATATTGCGATGAGATCTGGGCCATTGGATCGGCCCGCGCCGGATCCAACGGCCAGGACTTAAAGTTGTCCACAGTGCCCGCCAAAGCCAATTTCCATTAAAAATTTCATGTTTTTGATATATTTTCTATATTATAGGAAGTGGGCCATTTTCACAGGTTTTATACAAGGTGCCCGCGCCCGCCCAAAGGTAAAGAAAGGGGTTGGTTTCCTTTGTTGATTTCAGTTCGCTCATCGCCCAGAGCGCGCCCAATACAGGTATTTCGGCATCGGCTTGCCTCCAGGGCTTGGCGTTTCCTCCAGTCTTAGGTTTTTGGGCAGTTTGAGGCATTTCCTGATCGGCAAGGGCCGATAACGACTCCAAAGGTGGCAGAAGGTCGAGCAGTGGCCATAAATGGGTGATTGGATAGTTCAAAGGCATTCGGAGGTCAAGAAGGGACCAGGTGCGTGCCAAAGAGTATCAAGAAGCGGCAAAGTGTATCAGTCCAGATCTTCCAAAGCAGATGAAAGAAGAAAGGCCCCAGCAGATTCAGCAAAGCATCATTGAGCTGTAATGGCTCACCAACTCACAATTTTTGCCATTTAAGGCAGCAGGACCACTTGAAGGCACAAGTAAAGGGTTTTCAAAGCAGATATTGGCAAACACAATGAACCCAGTCATATTTTTGGAGCAGCGCTGCTTCCTTAAATGCGCAGTTATCACACAGAGGACAGCGCGTGGCTCAAGGAACTCTTTTAGTCCATTTTTGAAGCTGCAGGACCATGCGCAGCCCTAAAGAACCATTTTGATGAGGCTGCTCCCTCATGAACACCTGTTTTAGATATTTCATTGCATTTATTTCCAGCACAACTTAGCATTAGAAGCAGTTATTGCACAGATCTCTTTTGGATCTGTTTTGATAGGTACTTTGAGATATTTTCTCCCTTGACACCTGTTCAAGGGCAAGTCTGTAACTATTTCTCTTTATATACCACCCTCTGCACTGTTTTAAGGGTTGGCTGGTTGATATTTCTCATCAGAGACTCGCACTGTATACCTGTTATTTTCTATAATCAAAGATTGCTTAAAGCTTGGAGTACCGACTGTCTAATGTGTTATTACTGGTTTTGAAGAAATGAATATGGAATTCATGTGCTATGATATGAATCAATAAGTGCTTCTTACCTCTGTATTTCGATTTCATGTATGCTCAAGTTACAGAACAAAAGATTAGTCTAGAATTTGCTTAAATGCACTCTATACTCAGTTTCTGTGACTTCTTAATGTTTTCTTCTTGATTTAGGCATAAACATGAATTCCTTTATGGCTCATGTTTGCTCTATTTCACAAATGAATGACTGTTGACTAGGAATTCTTAACTGCTCCTAGGTAGGGTTTATTCATCTTCTTTCTGCTAATTTAATTGAGAGATTCTTAATTGCCTCTCTTTTCTTTAGCTCTTACTCCATCCCTTTAAGTTTAAATGTTGTTTCATATGCAGTTGTCTTGCTCCATGTTTCTCTCGTGACCAAGAAAACACACCAACAGTCTTACTCTTTGACTCCACGCCCAATGGTTTGAAATTACCAGAGTATGCTCTGCCTCTCTGTTTGAAAACATTCTCCTTCCCACCAGATTACAAACCAAAACCCCTCGAACCCAATACCTAGCCTAAAATCATCATCAACAAAGCTAAATCTGAAAGAGAGAGCCCTCTCTGACTGCATGTGGGCTAGAACCTGCAGTCCAAAGTTGGTTAGTGGTTACCTCGGCCGTATCCTTTCCGGAGCTTAAGGACAACCTGAGTGATAACATAATGGCGACTCCACTAGGGAACTTCCTCAGATGATTTCACAAAGAAGGTAAGAAAGCTCCGCTGAGACCATAAATCAAACTTTCTAATTCCAATTGTTGTCCACTCTTTAAACTACAAATGAAGCCTGGATGCCAGCCAGGAAGCCTTTGAAACTGTTCTTTGCTTTGCATTAACAGAAGTAAATAAACGCTGCTTCAGTCAATCTTCATGTTAGTTTAAATTGCAGATAGTTGTCCCAAATTTTGATCAGTCATTTGCTCTAATACCAGAAATAGGATTCAGAAGCTGGCTCCTAAAAATAACTCACGGCATACAAGGTCAAACCTAGATCCAGACCCTCCGGCTGTTTTTGAGAATCCCAACCTAATCCCGAAGATCCTTAGGAAGCAAGAAAGACAGGAAAATTTTGCTGATTTGAGTCCTGAAACAGCTTACCCTAGCTCTGTTCCAACTCCTGTCAAGGTTTTATTCCGGTCTACCCCTGCTTCCCCTTGTTCATCATCCACATCTCAAAGCACTCCTTCCACACCCTCATTCACTGCACATATTCCCATCACCTCTACTGTTGTTTCCAGCGTTCCTGTTACTCCTGTTATCCCAGTTGTTCCAGTTGTTCCATTTATCCCCTTTGTTCCACTTGTACCTGCGAATATGGCTAATAGATATGCACCCCTGCAATTACCTGCTAATGCTGGTGCTTTACCCCAAGACTACCAATTGAAAATTACATATTTTGATTCAACTGGTCATCTCACAGCCATTCAGCATGCCAAAAAGATGCAAGATTACTTTGAAAACTACGAAATAGATGACGATAGCGTGAGAATGAGAATTTTTGTCCAGAGTCTAACAGGTGATGTAAGAACTTGGTTCAGATCACTTGCTGCAAATTCCATAACCGCTCCTGATGAGCTTTACCTATCCTTTACCAACAGATGGGAGAAAAAGAAAGACCCCTTGCACATACTAGCTGAATATGACACAATTAAACGAGGTCCTCAAGAGACTGTTTTAGAATACTGTGCAAGATTCAATAATGTATATAACGCAATACGGTAGAACTTAAGGCCTCCACCAGACCTTGCCTTGTACAAATTCCCTGACGGTTTTGACCCTGATATGGCATATCAGTTAAAAGAAAGAGCTCCTGAAACCCTTGAAGACGCGCAAAAGGTTGTTGTCACTGTAGAAGCCAACTTAATTGCCAAAAGAAATAGAGCCCGAATGGAAAGAAGAACCACCTTTAAGGAAGAACCCTCAGCATTTGACCAGAAGCTTGACGCTATTATCAATGGCCTGCAAAGACTGGGAGAAAGGGTAGAAAATGTTGAGAGAAAAGCATCATGGGAAGGACAACAGTCCAATACCATAAGGAATCCAAATTTTAGGAAAACGCAGAATACAAATGCTGGTAGATCTGGCCCGGACCATGACATAAGACCCCCTTTCCAAGATAACTATGTTGAAGGATCTACTTCTAGTGAACCCACAGAGGACTCTCACATGAACCTAATGGATCTAAAGGGTGAGCATCAAACATTTCTAAGCCAAGAAGACCAAAATCAGCATGACTGTAATGAGTTTCAGACTAAAACTGGTGAGTCTTTTGATTTTAAACAAGGTTATGATACTGCTGTGTATGAGGTACACAAACAATATAAGCTGAGAACTAGAACCGTTGACATTTCTGAACCTAGTAAAACAAAGGAAGGCAAACAGCCCAACAAGATTAAAAGCAAGGCTGTCATAACAGAAACAGCTGATACAACTGTCCCAAACCCACAGCAAGTGACTATAGAAGACATAACAGACATGCAGCCTTCTGTTAATCAGCCTCTGCAATTTTCTTCCCCTAACGAAAGCTCAAACAGCGTCCCAAAAAGCATTCCTGAAGCTGTAAAACCGCAAGCTAAAAATACCCATAACGCTGATAAACGAGAAGAAATCGCTGATAATTCAAATGAAAAAGAAAAAACTGCCATTGTCAACACCAAGACTCCACTGGAAAAGCCATTTAACTTGGAGACAGAAATAGGAAAACTCAAGATAGCCATTCCTCTTTCAGAACTTGCCAAACATGATGTATATAGGCAACAAATTCAAAGGTCACTTCAACTCCCAGAAAACAAAGATGATGTAAATGTTTTGGATGATACTCCTGAACTGCTATTTGGCCCAGAAGTTAATGGAAAATCAACACAAGGACCTGTCCCGCCCTTTTATATCAGTTTGCACATACATGACAAAGTTCTGCACAACGCTATGTTCGACTCCGGGGCATCGCACAATCTTATGCCCAAAGCAGTTATGGAAAAGCTGAACCTTGACATTACAAGACCTTATAAAGATTTATACTCGTTTGACTCAAGTCAAGTGAAATGTTTAGGCCTCATCAAAGACTTGTGTGTCTCCTTAGTTCAATATCCCAACAAGACCATCCTTATGGATGTAGTGGTGGCTGACATCCCACCAAAGTACGGTATGCTCCTATCAAGATCATGGGGAGCAAAGCTTCAAGGTTCCCTTCAATTAGATCTCTCCTACGCCACCATCTCAGTCTTTGGGCAACCAAAGAGACTATACAGAGAAACGCTCATGAAATACGTAGTGAGTAGTGAGAGCAGGCCGGAAAGTTTTCCCATATACTCAATCCATTCTAATATGGATTCCTTCATGTTGTTTAACGATGATACAAGTTCTCAAACTGATGATGAGACATTTGCTCCACAACAGCAAATACACATCAATGAAGAATTAGCTGCACATACACAAGAGACTGTCAAAACAGTCATTGCAGCCAGCATGTTAGAAGAACATCCCCAAATAGAAATTTTAAATCTGCCCAATCCTAACTTAGCTCAAACTCTTAGCACTATCCACCAGCCAGAAATCACATGGTACCTAGAGTTTGACGGCTCTGTTAACAAGTTAGGAGCAGGGGTAGGTGTGTGGATTCATAATACACACAATAATCATGCAGAAGGGCATGCCTACAGACTGAATTTCAAATGCACAAATAACATGGCAGAGTATGAGGCTCTGCTGTTAGGCCTTAAATTGCTGAAAACTCTAGGCGCTGTAAAAGTATCTATCCTAGGTGATTCTGATTTAATAATACAACAGATGAAAGGTAACTTTGTTACTAACGACAACAAAATGAGAGCCTATAGGACTGCTGCTACCAATATACTCAACGCTTTCACGGAGTTCAAGCTTGACAAATTTCAAAGAATCACAACATTCATGCACACAGTTTAGCCACCTTTGCAAGCACATGTAAGATTTCTTTCGATCCAAACCATCACTTCACAGCTGAAATAAAACATAGGCCCACTACCCCAAATAATGTTAGAGATTGGCAAGTATTTGAAAATGATGCCCAAATTAACAATTTCCTCACTCTTGAGCATGAGTTTTCAGGCATCAACATTGACATGGATGCCATGACAGATCCAGAACAACAAACAAATGAAAATCAGCACGCTGTAACAACTGCAACAGCCAAACAGATCCTGAAGCCAACTATTTTTGACAGTGAAAACATTGAACAGCTGAAACAAATGCGCTTGGAAGAAACAGACAAAACAGAGGCAGAGGTCATTTACTTGAAAGACAATTTTTTGCCTGCTGGTCTAACCCCACTAGAAGACATGTTTGACGCCAATGATGTCCCCAGAAAACCAAAATTGCAGCCCATAAACACTGACATAGAAGAACACAACATTGGGACAGCTGAGAACCCAAAAATGATCAAACTGTCCAAAAATTTTCCACCTGATCAGAAGCCCAAGTACATTGATTTGTTCAAAGAATTCCAAGATGTATTTGCTTGGAGCTATGAGGATTTAAAATCCTATGATACCTCTGTAATACAACACACAATTCCCTTAAAACCTAATCAGAAACCCTTCAAACAGAAACTTAGAAGAATTAATCCCATGCTTCTTCCCCCAATTGAGAAAGAAGTAAAGAGGATGTGGGAAGCAGGCATCATAGCACCTATCAGATTCTCTGAGTGGGTGTCCAACCTAGTTCCTACAAGAAAAAAGACGGGTGAAATCAAACTTTGTGTAGATCTCAGAAATTTAAATCAAGTCTCCTTAAAAGACCATTATCCTTTGCCCAAAATGGACCACATCCTGCAAAGAGTAGTGGGATCATCTAGAATCTCTTTGCTAGATGGTTTTTCAGGTTTCAACCAAATACTTGTTCACCCAGAAGACCAAGACAAAACAACTTTTACCACACCCTGGGGGACATTTAAATATGTAAATATGTCGTTCGGTCTAAAAAACGCTGGTGCAACATTTCAACGAGCAATGGATATTGCGTTTGTTAAAGAAATACATGACTTCTTAGTTGTTTATCTTGATGACTTAACCCCTTTCTCCAAATCTGATAAAGAGCACCTCAAACACCTAACGCAAATATTCATCACATGTAGGAAATATGGCATTTCCTTGAATCCCAAGAAGTCTCTCTTTGGCCTTGAAGAAGGAAAATTACTTGGACATATCATCTCAAAGGATGGTATTAGAGTTGATCCGGAAAGGATCCAAGCCATATTGCAAATCCCATATCCTAGAAATATAAAATAATTGCAAGCATTCCTTGGGAAAATCAATTTCCTAAGGAGGTTTATTCCAAACTTGGCTGAGCTAATAAGAATGCTAAACAACATGCTCAAGAAAGACGCCAAGGTAAAGTGGTCTCTAGAGGCCAAGCAAGCAATTGAGGGCATTAAATCAGCCTTAACTCAAGCCCCAGTCCTCACAAGTCCAAAATTTGATAGGGAGTTTATCATATTTTCATTTGCATCTGATAATACTATAGCTGATGTCCTTTTGCAAAAGGATGATCAAGAAGCTGAAAAGCCAATTGCATTTTTCAGCCGAGCCTTAAGAGATGCACCCCTGAAATACCCAATCATGGAGAAGCAAGCCTATGCCCTTGTTAAAGCAATCAAGGAATTCCGAATTTATATTTTATATTCACATGTGATTGCTTATGTGCCAAATGCTATTGTAAAAGACATATTAACCCAAGAGGGGTTAGAAGGCAAAAGAGGTAAATGGATCGCAAGCATCCTTGAATATGAAATTGAAATAAAACCAACCAAGCTGATAAAGGGACAAGGTTTAGCTAAACTAATGTCCGAAACAAACTTTCAGGCCTTAGACATTAACCAGTTGGACAATGAACCAAAGCTGGCGACTCCACAAATCAGTGAAATATTTCTGCAATGCCCTTGGTACACTGATATTTGCTACATATTGTTAAACCTGTGTGCTCCCCTAGGATTGTCCAGGACAAAGAAAAGATTTTTAAGAATGAAGGCTTTAAAGTTTTGTGTTATAGATGGTGCTTTATTTTGGAGAAATCATGAAGGTATATTGCTAAATTGTTTAACCATGAATGAAACTAACAATGTCATGAAAGAATTCCATGCAGGTGATTGTGGAGGACATCTCTACTGGAAGACCACAGTTGATAAAATCTTGAGGGCTGGTTTTTATTGGCCCACCCTTTTTGCAGATGTAAAAAAGTTTTCCATATCATGTCACAATTGCCAAATCTTTGAAGGCAAGAAAAAGCTGCTCCCTTTGCCTCTTAAACCAATCTCAACCGAGAAACCTTTTCAACAATGGGGTCTTGACTTCATTGGAGAAATCCATCCCTCTTCCTCAGGCCAGCATAAGTGGATCTTAACAGCCACTGTCTATTTCACTAAGTGGATTGAGGCCATCCCATGTAGGCAAGCCAATGACACCATCATTATCCAATTCCTTGAGTGCAATATCCTTTCCAGATTTGGCCGCCCTGAGAAGATCATCACTGACAATGCCGCTGCTTTCAAATCCAAAAAGATGATCAATTTTTGCCATAAATTTCTTATCACCTTGGGCCATTCCACAACCTATTACCCTCAAGGTAATGGCTTAGCCGAGTCATCTAACAAGAGCCTGATCAGTATTATCAAGAAGACCTTAGAAGAAAACAAGAAGAACTGGCACAAAAAGCTCACCAATGCCCTATGGGCAGACAGACTTTCAACAAAGAGATCCATTGGGATGAGCCCTTATGAGTTAGTATATGGCATGGAGGCCAGATTTCCATCTTCTTTAGGCATTCCTGTTATCAAGCTATTGCAGGAGGTTCAGGCTAAACCAAATGATATTCAACGAAGGATCAATCAGACCATTCATCTTCAGCAAACCAGAGAGCAGGTGTATGACAGAGCGCAAATGTTACAAGAAATGCTGAAGAAGGCGTTTGATAAGAGGACTAAGGCTGAGGATTTCTTTATTGGCGATAAAGTGTTAAGATGGGACTCACGAAAAGAAGACAAGGGAAAGCATGCAAAGTTTGATTTTCTGTGGAGAGGCCCTTTTATCATCAACGTTGTGCAAGGCAACAATACTTATTTCCTCAAATCTGAAGATGCCTTCGCACTTGAAGAAGGCCCGGTTAATGGCCGAGTATTAAAGCATTACCATGTTCCCATCTATTGAATGCAATTCAGGCCAGTGTATATATTTGTATATTAGTCTTTGTTTAGACTCAACGTTTTCTTTCATGTTTGAATAAAGCAATTCGATTGCTAGGAGAAACACGTAGCACAATTTTGAGTTAAAGCAAAAAATGCAGCATTACAGTTCTCTGTTCTTTGAAATATTTCAAAGAAAGTATTCAGTTTTGATACCTGTGCGCAAATAAGAGATAGATGGTTTCCCAGAGTGGAGTTCAATGCTGTTCTTAGCATTCGGTGTCAAAAGGGCAGTGTTGTTATTTGTAACAGTGAATTCAATTAAAAAGCTGCATTCAGGCTTCCGGCTCTTCAGTTAGTAGTATTAAAACAGAGGAGTTTTTTTTATCTACAGCCTGTCCAAGGATAAGATTAAGAGGAGTTGCTCCAGTTGGTTCCCTTTTTGTGTTTATTTCAAAAGGCAGTTCTCAAGCAAAAGTGTATGCAATATCAAGCACGCAGAAGAAAGCAGGCGATGCTTTATTTTTCACAATATTTCAGTTGAAGGAGAGTGTTGTTCAGATCTCAAAGTTCCAGTCATTTAGCAGTTAGCACAGAAGAAGTTTTCAATGCACAACACCTACAGAAGATCAAGGTAGTCTGACCTACTATTCTTGGCTTTTCACAAGGAAAAGCCATCCCCAAGTGGAGCCACTGTTAGCCTCCTGCTGCAGCAGGTTAATCATCTTTCATGATCGACATTTTTACATGCCAAATATGTCATACTTTGCTTGCTGCAATGCTCCATATTTGCTACAGATGGCCACAGAAGTATCTGTGAAAGGAAGCTAATCTAAATGACACTGCTTTGTTCCAGTCTTCATGAGTAATCCATTTTGATCAGTTTTCATGTATGGGGAGGCCAAACAGCTTAAGCTTGGCCTCCCTAGGTTTCAATTTCATGTTGTAGAATATAGAGAATAAATATCTGTCCAAACAGCTTAATCTTGGCAGATTTGTAGTTAGGTAGAGAAACAAGGGTGCTCAACAGCTTAATCTGAGGCCCTGGCTGAAATAAGTGTAGAAGTAGATAGGAGCACAACAAGAAGAAAAGAGTGAAAAGTTGGGTATGCTAGTTCAAGTGCACCCAAACCAAAAAGAAGAGAAAATGCTAGGTGAGTAGGTCGGGTAGGTAGCTTTGTGGTTGCAGAATCATGGCTTGTGATCCATTTCATATTGTCAAGTGTTATATCTATCATATCACAAGTTGAAGGCAGTTGTTCAGTTGGAGGACTTCAAGAAATGCATGTCTAACTTCCCCCTTCTTCCTCTCCCCCAAATCACTCACTGACTTCCCTAAAAAGAGGTCAAGATCTGCTTGGTACCTCTTAGTTTCATCATTCTTCATATCATTTACCTTGGTGAAGATCTGCTTCACTCAAGGAATGTCCACACTTCTTCTATCAGTCATTTTCCCCCTTGATAGCCTAAGACATCATACTTAGCGCTTTTCCTCATCATTGTCATATTAACTACTAACTTTATTATGTAACTCCCTGTTTGTTTACCCTTCCCCTACTAAAACTATGTATATAACTCCCCTATATATTTATCCCTCCCCCTGGTTGAAAAATAACCATAGGCATCCTTGGGAATTGCTAAGGTTATCTGAAACTTGGCAAGAGCCCTCATTGACCCCTCTAACCATCTTCCAAATGCATAAGGACTCATTCCTTTGCATAGTTTCCCTTCATATGTATAAAAAATCATCTCTTTGGCCTTGGTTTGCCTTTATAAGGCATGAAACCCTCCTTGGCCACTAAAAACCTCTCAAAGCACATCATTTTCCTCCTAAGTGCCTTTGGACTCCTTCCAAGGCATAAGAATATGCAAACCATGCAAAAACCATGTAAAAACCTTCAAAAAATTGAGAAATCCTCCTTTTTCGGGCCATCGGACCCCTTCCGATGCCCTAGAAATCCATTTAAAGCACTTTCATTACCCCTCCGAATCCATTTACCTTTGCATTTTAATAAAATGCATGCTCCGATGAGAAAAGGATCTTTGGGACCCCCTCTGATGCGATATTGTAGTCGGGAGGGAGGTCTTGTGTTAAAACAACAACATTTTTGCATGCCCGATCAACAATGGCTGATGCGATATCGCTTATCGGCATATCACAAGTATTTGAGGTTATAAGACATGTGTTATAATGGGCCACCGATCGCCGATTACGATATCGCATCGGGAGTCGGCGGTAGCATATGTTATATATCAAACAGTCCCGCCCCATCTGCCGATGCGATATATGTGTTATATCGCATATATATCATATCGCAACATTTTTTCACATCGCAACATTTGTTATGACAGCACCCCGACCCCCTCCGATCTCTGATCCGCCGATGGATCCAGGACCGTTGGATCGGGCCCCAGATTTGACGGTCCAGATCTTGCTGCGTGGCCCTCCATTTCGCATCGCCCCCATATGGTTCCGACTGGCGGAGCCGAAAAGTAATTAAAGCACGGCTTATAAGATTTTTGGGTCCGAAAGGAGCCCGTTGCACAGCGAAAGGGAAGGCTCCCGATATGGCAGAGCCGACATAACAATAAAGCAGAGCTTAATGGTGTATCGGGTCCGCAAGCCCATTTTTTATAAAACCTCCGATATGAATCGCCGATGGACCGGACCTGATTTAAATAAAGAAGCGGCCTATAAACAATTCGAGTCCGTGGCCTTTATCGCGTCGGGGTTCCGATGGTTGTATCGTTCCGAATGGCCGGAGCCGAAATAAATTGAAGCGCAGTTTTGAAGGGTTTTCGGGTCCGAAGACCCATGTCCATTGTAAAAGCACCGATTTGGGTTCAGCCGATGGGCCGGACCCGAAATGAAATAAAGAAGGCCTCAAAGGATTTCGGGTCCGCGGCATTTCGGAGATTTTATGTGGCTGCCCCCCGGTCTGCCCCGACGCCGATATTGCGATGAGATCTGGGCCGTTGGATCAGCCTGCACCAGATCCAACGGCCAGGACTTAAAGTTGTCCACAGTGCCCACCAAAGCCAATTTCCATTAAAAATTTCATGTTTTTGATATATTTTCTATATTATAGGAAGTGGACCATTTTCACAGGTTTTATACAAGGCGCCCGTGCTCGCCCAAAGGTAAAGAAAGGGGTTGGTTTCCTTTGTTGATTTCAGTTCGCTCATCGCCCAGTGTGCGCCCAATATAGGCATTTCGGAATCGGCTTGCCTCCAGGGCTTGGTGTTTCCTCCAGTCTTAGGTTTTTGGGCAGTTTGAGGCATTTCCTGATCGGTAAGGGCTGATAACGACTCCAAAGGCGGCAGAAGGCCGAGCAGCGGCCATAAATGGGTGATTGGACAGTTCAAAGGCATTCGGAGGTCAAGAAGGGACCAGGTGCGTGCCAAAGAGTATCAAGAAGCGGCAAAGTGTATCAGTCCAGATCTTCCAAAGCAGATGAAAGAAGAAAGGCCCCAGCAGATTCAACAAAGCATCATTGAGCCGTAATGGCTCACCAACTCACAATTTTTGCCATTTAAGGCAGCAGGACCACTTGAAGGCACAAGTAAAGGGTTTTCAAAGCAGATATTGGCAAACACAATGAACCCAGTCATATTTTTGGAGCAGCACCGCTTCCTTAAATGCGCAGTTATCACACAGAGGACAACGCGTGGCTCAAGGAACTCTTTTAGTCCATTTTTGAAGCTGTGGGACCATGCACAGCCCTAAAGAGCCATTTTGATGAGGCTGCTCCCTCATGAAAACTTGTTTTAGATATTTCATTGCATTTATTTCCAGCACAACTTAGCATTAGAAGCAGTTATTGCACAGATCTCTTTTGGATCTGTTTTGATAGGTACTTTAAGATATTTTCTCCCTTGACACCTGTTCAAGGGCAAGTCTGTAACTATTTCTCTTTATATACCACCCTCTGCACTGTTTTAAGGGTTGGCTGGTTGATATTTCTCATCAGAGACTCGCACTGTATACCTGTTATTTTCTATAATCAAAGATTGCTTAAAGCTTGGAGTACCGACTGTCTAATGTGTTATTACCGGTTTTGAAGAAATGAATATGGAATTCATGTGCTGTGATATGAATCAATAAGTGCTTCTTACCTCTGTATTTCAATTTCATGTATGCTCAAGTTACAAAACAAAAGATTAGTCTAGAATTTGCTTAAATGCACTCTATACTCAGTTTCTGTGACTCCTTAATGTTTTCTTCTTGATTTAGGCATAAACATGAATTCCTTTATGGCTCATGTTTTCTCTATTTCACAAATGAATGACTGTTGACTAGGAACTCTTAACTGCTCCTAGGTAGGGTTTATTCATCTTCTTTCTGCTAATTTAATTGAGAGATTCTTAATTGCCTCTCTTTTCTTTAGCTCTTACTCCATCCCTTTAAGTTTAAATGTTGTTTCATATGCAGTTGTCTTGCTCCATGTTTCTCTCGTGACCAAGAAAACACACCAACAGTCTTACTCTTTGACTCCACGCCCAATGGTTTGAAATTACCAGAGTATGCTCTGCCTCTTTGTTTGAAAACATTCTCCTTCCAACCAGATTACAAACCAAAACCCCTCGAACCCAATACCTAGCCTAAAATCATCATCAACAAAGCTAAATCTGAAAGAGAGAGCCCTCTCTGACTGCATGTGGGCTAGAACCTACAGTCCAAAGTTGGTTAGTGGTTACCTTGGTCGTATCTTTTCCGGAGCTTAAGAACAACCTGAGTGATAACACCTCCCAAAAGCAAGGTTTATTATCAGAAATAGGTGGGATTGACCCAACGGATTCCAATCTTGTGGCCTTTAATCATAAAGGATATGACCCTCAGTTATCAGCTCAACTAGCTTTCCTTATTCAAGTGAAAGCCCTCAACAAAACTGTTCATCGAATAATTATTGATGAGGGGGCATATACATGTATTATGTCGATGAGTTGCTGGAAAACTTTAGGATCTCAACCCTTGTCGCGATCTTCGATGACATTAAAAGCATTTGATGGACGAACATACACCCCATATGGGATTTTAAGTAACTTGCAAGTCGCACTGGGGGGCAAAATAGTAGAAATTGATGTTGAAGTAATTGACGGAAACTTCAATTACAACATCCTACTGGGAAGGCCCTGGATATATGCTATGGATGCCGTTGTGTCAGCCTACTTCAAGAAGATTGCATTTCCCTTCCAAGGAGGTATTACAATCGTCGACCAGCAAACATTTCTCCCCAACAGTTCAAAAGTTACGGGAAGCATTCCGATGATCCATGGAAGCCCTCATTCGCTTCAAAATATCGAAGTAGGCCTACTAAAAGACCCTATATTAATGGGGACTTTTGCCCTACCACCTCCAATCAATCTGGTGGAAGTGGCAATGGTGGGAACCTGCAATATGATATCTTCTATTCAAAACATGTCCGAAAATGATATTAGCATGGATCATCCGTAGGTATTGCCTCCAAGCCTAATAGAAATATTGTAGCAATCAATGTTTTCAGCATGGGAGGCAAACCCAAATCAATGCTCATCAAGCGTTTGGATAGATAGGTCTAAGGAATATGGCACCCCTTTAGATCCTTGGTCGCAAGTACATTCTACAAATGAAGGAATTGTTCAGTCAATGATGATTCATGGGGCACCATGGGAAGATTACCACCATTGTTCCCATCTTCTGGATTACAAGGAATATAGTTCCAGTGACCTTAATCATCCCTCAGTTTTTGATTTTCTATCAAATACTGTAAACACGGTGGATTCCAAACGAGACTTGTCCAATATTGAAGAGACTATCGCCATAAATATCTCGACCAAAATAGATGTTGTAGAGAATATTCATGTCGGCAAATCTTGTTCTTCTTTAGAACTGGAAATATATTATGCTCTTTTTCACGAGTTCAGAGATGTCTTTTCTTGGTCGTATGATGAAATGTCAGGCATTGACTCAAGCATAGTTGAACAAAAAATTAAGATGTATCCAGATGTCAAACCGGTACGACAACGGCTACGGCAGGTGCACCCCAAGAAAGCTTCTACCATCAAGGCAGAAGTTGAAAAACTTCTCCATGCTAGTTTTATTTACCTAGTTCCTCTAACCGATTGGGTATGAAATATTGTTCCTGTAATGAAAAAACAAGGAACGATTAGAGTGTGCGTCGATTATAGGGATGTAAATCAAGCTTGTCCGAAAGACAACTACCCTACACCCTTCATTGACCAGATAATTGATGAATGCACCGGATGTGAAATCTTTTCATTTATGAATGGATTTTCCGGGTATAATCAAATTAACATTTACCCACAGGACCAGTGAAAGACTGCATTTATTTGTCCGTGGGGCACATTCGCATATCGCAAGCTACCCTTTGGTTTAAAGAACACAGGGGCAACATTTCAAAGGGCAATGAATTATGCCTTCCATGACATAAAGAACATCGTTCAACCATATCTCGATGATCTTCCGGCTCATTCGCGAAAGCAAACCGATCATCCGTAGCATTTGAGAGCGATATTTCTATGTTTCTGACACTACAAGATATGACTCAATCCACACAAATGTGTGTTTTGTGTCAGTTCTAGTCGTTTACTTGACTTTGTGGTCTCAAATGATGGGATTTGTCTCGACCCATGTAAGGTTTAGGCAATCATTGATTTGCCTCCACCTTCAAATTTTGTTCAGATTCAGAAACTCCAAGGGAAAGCAAACTTTCTGAGGAGGTTCATTCCAAATTACACCGAAATTGCTAAAGGTTATACTCGTCTATTGAAAAAAGAAGTAGCCTTCATCTAGGATCAGGTCGCACAAGCTTCCTTTGATGCTTTAAAGGAATCCCTAATAAAAGAATCATTAATGTATGCTCCTGATTATCAAAAAGACTTTAACCTGTATCTGGCTACAACGGATATGACCATCGCAATGGTTTTAGTTCAAGAAGACAATGGAATTGAGCATCCTATATATTATTTGAGTAGAAACTTAAATGATACGGAAAGCAAGTACTCCTACATTGAAAAGCTAGCTCTCGCAGCTATTCAAGCAATACAGAGATTTCGACACTATGTCCTCTTTCGAAAAACTACCATTTTGTCAGATTGCAACCCCATGACTTATATATTGTCGCGACAGTTGTTGGGGGCCAAATATTCAAAATGGATAGAAATTTTACAAGAGTTTGATCTGGAATTCATAAAATCCAAATCGAAGAAAGCCCTGGTTTTCATGGAGTTACTATGCAACCTCCCACCGTCATCCAATGATGCAACATCAGAAGAAGCGAAAGTGGAAAAATCTTTGTTTATAATATCTCCAAGAAATCCGTGGTATGGAGTCATAATAATATATCTCCAAACCCAAACATATAGGTCTAATACCTCTCGCTCGGAACAACGATGCATTCGATACCAAGCAAAAGACTACATGATTGTTGGTGATACGCTTTACCGTCATGGTGTCGATACAGTTCTGTAGAGGTGCCTCACCCACGAGGAGGCCGAAAAAGTCCTAAATGATTGCCATTCAAGCGTATGGGGGGGGAATCAATCTGGTTATGCTACGACATAAAGGATTTTACGAGCATGATACTTCTGGCCAACAATGTTCAAATATTGCATAACCACAGTCAGAAGTTGCCATGCCTGTCAAATCTTCGATCGCAAAACCAGAGTACCACCCACACCTCTGCAACTAGTAGTTGTTGTTGGGCCATTTGCCAAATGGGGCATAGATTTCATGACATGTAACCCCACCTCGGTCAAGGGGCATGGGTATATCATAGTCGCAGTAGACTATTTTACCAAAAGGGTCGAGGTGATGCCTACATTAAACAATAGCGGTGAAATGGCTACACTCTTCTTTTTCAATCATGTAGTCTCTAGATTCGGCGTTCCACAGGCCATAGTTACAGATCATGGATCACATTTTTGCAATCACATGATGATTGAGTTGGCTGCCAAATTAGGATTGTCCCATGACAGCTCTACTCCGTATTACCTGCGAGCTAACAGACAAGTTGAGGCAATCAACAAGGTCCTGAAGTGCATGCTGCAAAGGATGATTGGAGTCCATAAACAGAGTTGGCACCTCATCCTATACTCAGCCTTGTGGGCATACTGGACATCAATGAGGAATGCAACTGGGTTTACACCCTTTCAACTAGTGTATGGCCTGGAAGTGATCTCACCAGTTCAGTGTGAAATCTCGTCCCTCAAGCTCGCAGTCGACCTTCTCCCCGGAACTTCAGAAGAGGAGGCTCGTTTCTTGGAAGTAATCTGATTGGATGAAACCCATCGTGATGCTACTTTGGCTAACAAAGCCCATAAGAAATGAGTGAAGGTGTAGTTCGACAAGAATGTCAAACCCAGTGTCTTCTCAGAAGGTGACCTGGTCTTACTTTACGACCAGGAGTCCGATAAGTTGGGAGCAGGTAAGTTCAAGTCTTTATGGATGGGCTCCTATATTGTCAAGCGTGTACTAGAAAAAGCAGCCTACAAGTTAATGGATTATGATGGGATTCCACTGGCGCAACCCTGCAACGGGTTGTACCTTAAGCATTACTATGCTTAGCTCAGTATAGTAACCCCTGTGCTTTTGTTACATTTTTGTTTTCGCTAAGGGTATTTCTTTTGGTTAGGTAATCCACTCTTGCATGTGTTGCAGATGTTGAACCTATTGGAATCATTTGTTGGATATGTCGATGGAGCGAGTCGTAGTTCATGGAACCTATCTTCTGCGGCCTGGACAATCTTTGATCCAAGCAGCGAGTTAGTAAGTTTCAAAGGGGTATGTATTGGTCGGTCAACGAACAACATCGCTGAATACAGCGCATTGATAGAACTCCTCTCTGATGCCATTATGCATGGCATACACCGACTGGTCGTCAGGCTAGACTCACAACTCGTCATTCTACAACTCACCGGTATCTACTCCATACAGAATCCAGCTATCTATCGCATGTTCCTAAGGGTCAAGATTTTGGAAAGGTAGTTTGATTCTATTCAATATCAACATATTTCCAGAAACTTAAACACATTAATAGACTCATTAGCAAATTATGTGTTAGATAGACATTTGCAACATTTATAAGAGAAGCATTTCATCAATATTTGCATCAAGATCATGTAACTTAACCAAAATAAAGCTCCGAAAATCATATATATATATATATATATATATATATATATATATATATATATCTATATATCTATATATATATATATATATATATATATATATATATATATATATATATATATATATATATATATAACTGTTTATGGTTCGTACATAATGTTTTGTGATCAAGAAAAAATCGGTCAAATGACCCAAAACTCAAAATGCTAGGGGGCACCCTAGTTTAATGATGTTGGTGATAGCAAGTCACCGCCTGAGCAATCATACGTAAAAGCCTAGTCCATCGACGTGGCACACCATTAGGATGTCGTTGCAGCCTCAAAGGCAACTCATCGGTCCTCATGTCCGGGATACCAAGAGTGAGACCCTCGACATGCTCCTGTAATGCTGCAAGAGTCTCGACCACATCCAGGTCGCGAAGGATAGCCCTCCCCATAGCCTCTCCTACTGGAGCGGTAGCTGGTGCTCTCAGGCATACTGCTAGTCACACTGGTCTGATATTTGCATGAGCACAAGAGTTTTTTATTAGCCTTGATAGAAGAAAACATAAGAACATTATAAAAACAATAAACAGGGATATGGTCAGAGAATTTACCTATAGCATCCCATTGCTCACCAACCGGCAACACCAAATTCGGGTCACCTCGGAAATTCATACCAGCATATGGACACTCAGCATAAACCATCTCCTGATGGTTAAACCAGTCGAAGAAGGTATCAGAGAAAGAAACCTAGGACTGACAAGCATGTCGGGCCATGAGGTCAACCCATCTCTGCATTCGTGGCTCAGTCAGTGGAGGTAAACCAAGTGAAATGTACTGCGGCTGCACTAGTGGGATCTTTTGGAAGGCGAAAGTGGTCAAAATAGAACCATAGCCGAAATTCTTGGATCTTCCACTTTTTACCTTGTTTAGTTGTTCTTTCATCACAAGGAGTACTGCGTCACACCAGTTGAACACCTTTGGTTCGAGGCATTCCAAGGCATACTGCATATAGGACCTGTTAGCCACGTGAAGAGACACACTACTAGCCAGTCTAGCAAAAGTGAATAAAATGGTCCTCAAGGACCGGTCAGTGACATCTCAGATGTTGATCTTGCCATCCTTACTCGGTTGAGATCCCTCTCTGCAGTACCGATGAATGTAATCTCTCACAGATTCGCCCCCATAGGTGGAACCTGATAATGAGAGAGGGGCACCATGCCTCGATAAACCGGTCAAAAAATAGATGTCCACGACAGTCAAGGGGATGGATTTGCCTCTGATCTAGAACACCTGGTTGGTAGGATCCCATGCATTGAGGAAATATTGCAACAAGTTGACTTGTTGCCTCATGCTAGAAATGTGGCAAAACTTGAGCAGGCCACAGTTCTGCAGTGCAGTTACCGTACCCGGATCATGTAAAGCAACCATGTCCTCTTCTTCATGCTTGCATTCTCACCATGTAACAACCAGTTTTCTCCAATGAATCTCTGCAAAACAAACAAAATAAGAGTCAGGGTCTTGATTTGGCAAAAAACAGGCAAAAATTCCATGAGAAAACAGTCCAAAAGTTTCCCTTCTTGCGCCCATCACACCCCAGCAGTGTATTGGGTGAGATGCATACTAACTGGTCAATGGCCAAGCCAATATGCATCGCACCTTTCTGTTATAGACATTTTTGGGCACTGCAACCCCAAGCATAAAATGTCCATAAACCAAGGGCTCCTAAGTCCCTAAAGGTGTTGTTCCAACCCCTAAAAGAACAAGGTCAACTGATTACAGCTTCTCCCAGAAGTTATCCATGAAAAACTACTCATAACTGGTCAAAACTGGACCATTTCACCTGCTCCATAGGCAAAGTGTGTTGCATCCCACCTAAATACACACAATAGGTGCATTGCATTCAAAAAGCCCTTCTATGGGGTGCGATGGGCGAGAAGAGACAAATGGCAGGGTCAATCTGCGAGGTGGAGAAGCATGGAATCTTCCAGAAACTTCTCCTGTGACACTTGCCTCTCTGAATTCGACCAGGGATGAGTAAGAGATCATCAATATCCAAGTGGAATCAAGAACTATCAGAGGGAAGACACTAATCAAATCACAAGCTGACTCATCTCCCTTGCAGACATCTATATATGGATCCCTCATCCCAGAGATCCAGAGGCTGGAATTTTGCATCTTGTAACGAATTGTTGTTGGTTTCTTGAGGCAACATCATAGTGTTGGGTGATCTAAGCTTTTCATGAGGTGAAGAAGGGCTTACTTGCTGAGAGGATGATGATGGGTCAGAACAATTGGTTGTAACTCTCTTGGCTCTTTCTGGATTATCAATAAAGCTATTCAAGTTTTCCTCCATACTCTTGTGTGATTTATGTTCTATGCATTTGTATGGTCAATTTACATCTGATCCTAAATTGTTTATGATAATAGATCTATGTTCTCGTATAGTGTTATGCTGCTTTGATTCTACAGGTACTCTGTGAAGATGGGTATACAAGAAAGCAAGTAGAAAAGGACTATCAGAAGAGAGAGGAGTTGAGCAAGGAACCAAGTGCAAGACAGAGGTTGGTCTCCTTTATTCTTCTCTCATCTATCTATCATAAAGGAAAACGAAAGTAGTTTTACTTTATTTATTTCTAAGGTAGCTACCAGCCTTAGTGTGATTAGCAGTTCTACATAGACACTATTCCCGGTAACAAAATGGCGACTCCGCTGGGGAGCAAGTAGATTGTTTGTTCATCTACATTTGTTTACTTTATAAACTTATAGACGGAGCCTGAAGTCAAGCTAGCTAGCCTTTGAACTGCATTTGCTATGCAAGTGCAAAGTAGATCAATGCTGCTTTAGTCAATCTCCGAGTTTTGTTTATGATTTAAACAATTGATTTACAAGCTCTCTAATTGCCCTTGTGGTGGCTCTAGTAACCTCCTTAGATCTACCCCTGTGATTGATTTACTGATTACCACTTGCTCGGCCAAATTCCCTGAACTGAACTGCAAACTGTGACCCAGAACCCAATCAAAGTCTCGTCCCTTGTCCAGCGCACTATCTGTTCTGTGAATCTCAAATTCAGCGCACTTCATGAGTGTAGTAGGTGTGTTGCATTTCAATTTCACTGTGTTGCAGGTGCGCTGATCAGACTAGGCATTGTTCCTAAATTTTGGTTTCTTTGTTCACTCTTTTCAGATCTATTCAAGAGTTTTACTGCCTGTAGTCAGTACACCTCTATTTGAAACCCCTTTCCTTGCTGATATTCCACCTCCATTGTGCAAAGAACTGTAAATGTTTTTATGTATTTTTTGAGTCATTTTCAGTTCTCCTTTACAAAGAAGTAACGTAATTGTACTGTCGTTTCTTGATTTGAAAGTGTCGCAAGTGTCATTTTCAGTCATAGAAGAGAGTCTGATTACTCTTGATATTCGATTACCCTGTTACTCTTGTATTTGATCTGAATTGGTATTTTTTCTAGTGTCGAAAGCAAGTTTTCAATTCCAAATCGCAAAGTGTTGTCATTGTCTTCATTTTGATTTTGAAAAGAAACTTGTTAGTAATTGTCGCTTTGAAAAATAATTCAGATTTGCGCATTAGCTTTCTTTTTATCATTTACACATTAAGAAGGCTGAAAACAAATACATGCATGTGCATCTGCATTTAGACTGTTTGATTGGTTTGATTTAGGACAATGCATATAGTGTGTGCTCTTTGCTCTTTGTTGAAATAATATTGTCTCTCTTTCCTTAGTAGCTAGGATTTTCATTGCACAAAGAAGATAAAACGACTGTTTATCATCTTAGATTGCATTTTAGGAATTGTACATCTACATCACGCGGTGAACCTGAAAGGCAAATTTCTTAAGCAAGATAAACTATAAAATAAATTTAATGAATCTAACAACGCTTTGCAACCTAACGCACAACATCTAGAAGTCTAGGCTAGAGACGTATTCTGGCGTCGTAAAGCTTGGTAACTATTGTTTTTTTTTTTTTAATGACTTTTATGTTTTCTCATCATTATTTTTTCATTTAATTATTTATTTATTTTTTGAGAGTTAATTTTTTCATTTCTGATTATAAGGTCCTTTGTGACTAATTTTTCATGTGAATTCTAATTAGCTTATAATTTTAATAATTCTTCTAAATAAACTCCCATTTCAATTATTTTTATAGAAGGTCCTTTATATAAGCAATTCTCCATTTAAATTCTAATCAACTTATACTTTTTAACTAATTTTTCTAACTAACCTAGCATCCATTTGGATTTTACTTTATTTTATTCAGATATTATAAAATTCTTTATGTCACTAATTTTCCATTTAATTATTAATTAACTTATAATCTTTGATAATACTTTTTTACTTTATATATTTGTATTTAGGCATTTAATTTATTCATATATTATAAGGTCCTTTATTTAAATAAATTTCCTTTTAAATACTATTTAACTTATAATTTTTATTAATATTTTTTTGAACTAAATACCCATTAAAATATTTTATATATTTTTATATATATTTTTAAGGGATTGGTCCTAAATATTACTAATTAAATTAATAAAATAACTTTGACACCGGTCCTAGAGTCAAACTAGCCATTGGTCAAGTTAGCCGTGGGAGGCTCTGCTCAGACTATTTAACTTGCTAAGCTTGATCTGTTTCTTCAACTTGTCCTGACGATGAACCACACTAGTTGGTTCGAAACGTGTCGAAAAATGGTATTCCATGTGATTTTCGCCGAAAAATCTCTCACAAACTATTGTTTTCACTATTGGTTGGGTGATTCCTCCACTTTGAGACGATAAGTGCCAGTACGGACTTGTGCTCCCACGTACCGTCGAGTATATTTTGGGAGACCACAATAGGCTTTATCCTTTATCCATAGGAAGTCGTGTCTGTTGCCCTATCGATCACAATGCACTAAACACAGCATTCGGGAAGATTGACTGCCGTACCGTAAAAAGTATTCTGCAGTTTTGTGATTGGTTTGGTAATCCCTCTGTCTAGATTTCCAGAACAATCCCTTTCGTTCCTTTTCGGACTCCTTAATGGAAAAGGTCCATCTGAGCACTTGTCACTTCAGTCTCATTAAAAATCGAAGGCGACAAGAGTCATCTTTTGTTTTTTCTCGACTCTTAAAAATTGAAAAAACAAGTTGTGTCAAAGCATCTAAAATTCATCTAATTCAGAAACATACTTCCCTTTGATTTCTAGTTAATCGAGTAATCCGCAATCGTGGAAGAAAGTCAATTGAAACCCTGTCGTTCATGGAGGCTTACGAGTCAACCGTATTTGTCTCCGGAATCGAAACTATTACAGACAAAGCGAACTCGTTTAACTGGTTCCAAATCCCCTGGTAAAGTTAGAACAAGTGTTCCAACACCATCGGAGACTCCGGTTACTCCAAACATTTCTGGTATCCCTGCCTTTACAGAAGAAGTTCAGCAGCCACCGAAGGATAGTAGCACTGATCCTAGTCTGAGGGTAAACACTTGTATTACTGAACCAGTTCCATCTATAGCTGATTCAGAAGGTGTTATTCCCCAAACATCTGTCGCTGCAGATTCTATACCTTCTTCGGCACCAGAAATATTTTACGGACCTGACGGTCTACCTCTTCCACCTGGTCTGATTGCTATAGAAGAGATTGTGGAGGATCCTACATCTAGTACTCCATCGCAATTTGGAGTCGGGATCACTCTGTATCCTTCTTCATCAGAAATTAGTCTACCACCAACGGAAGCTCCTGTAGAATCGCTAGGCAATCTTTTGGATAGACTAGAAATGTCTAAACAACCGTCAACATCTAGGACTGTGTCGTCCGACACAGCGACGGCAAAACCTCCTGCGTTCACTCCAACAATGTTCGCTGGTATACCATCTGTCCCAACTAGCTCTCAATTGCTAGAAGGGGCCCACTCAGGGGCTATTTCGAGAGTATGGTCTGTTCCTGTTTGTTCATTCGGAATAGTATCCGGAAACTCTTATGTTGAGTCTCAACAAATTGATCCTTCAGGGTGTCAATTTGGGTAGTCCGATCCTCAAGGAATTCCTTTAAGTACCGGATTACCACTGTATGGGGGGAAATATTCCCTTTCATTGTCTCCTCCGGGAGGACAACCATACGGGAGTTCACAACAAAATTCAGGTTATGCTAGAATTACATCTAGCCGTTGGGTGTCAATACTGCCTCAAAAACCAAGAGTTGTGTATTCGATGCAACAATGTTTACCTATGTCAAATATACCAACTACGCCAGCTATTGTGATGGTGTCGCAAGTACAAGCGTTGCCTGTTGTATGTCAACCTCAGGTTTCTCAGGTTGTAATGCAACAGCCCCTTGTCCCTGTGACTCAACCACAATCGCCAACTAGTGGAATGACACAGACCCAAATGGGTACAATTACCCCACATCTTGGTCAAACGGTTAGTATTGGACAACAGAACATGGCTTCGCAACCATGGCTGGTGCAATACAAACAACTGCAATTCCAACAAGTATACCAAGGATCTGAACAACAAATCTTTGCAAATAGTGGGCAATCGTATATTCAAAACGGTCAAAATCAACCATTCTATAATGGTTATGCCCATCAACCTTACCAAAGTTACCAGCATCAAATGCATTACGCTGGTATGCAAAGACCAATTGCTCAGGCGATCCCATCTTATCTTGTGTATGCTTCACCTAACCTGAACCAACAGTTACCCTTCGTGGCGACTTTAGAGTTACCGGATCTAAATCAGTTAAAAAACGATCCAATTGCCTACGCCCATTAGTGGCCAGCAATTCCGCATAAACTTCCGTCATACATTCCTAAATTTAATGGAAATCCAGGTGAAGATCCATGGAATCATGTGATGACCTTTCATCTGTGGTGTTCATCAAACACACTAAACAATGATTTGATTAGGCTTCACCTTTTTCAGAGGATGTTAATTGGTCCGGCAGCAAAATGGTATATCGAATTACCCAGAGCTTCGTTTGACAACTTCAGTACCCTAGCCACAACCTTTTTAACCCATTTTCAGTTACCAATAAGGTACGAAACGGGAACAGAACTTCTTACCAATTTCAAACAAACAACGGCCACTCACATATCTGATCATATTCATGAGTGGCGATGTCATCGTAGAATGGTAAAAACATATGTTCCTGATCATCTTTAGCTGAATGGTTTATTAAGTCTTTGTTACCTTCCATTACAGAAGATGTGGCAAAAGGGGGAGTCATCACCGAAGAGCAAGGTATTGCTCGTGTGCAACATTTAGACTTGATTTACACTCAGTTTGGCACGCTCTATGATAAAATACCTGACACTCCCAGACCGGAATTCTCGGTCCCTCCTCCTCCTAAATCAAACAATGACTCTCATGCCGGTGATGGCGTGATTGGCGCGACAGACATGAAATCGACAAAGGCTACATCTAAAAAGGCCCGTAAGATTTCCAGTCAAAATGCAAAAGAAGAACTTCTTGCCTCAGAAGTAAATGCCATCTCGACAGATAAAGGCAAAGAAACCAAGCAACCAGGAGGCAAGAAGAAAAACAAAGGGAAGAAGAAGAAACAGGAGGAATCATCACCTGAAAAATCTTCTGCAAACCCTCCTGGAAATAGGAAACCAAAAAATCCATGCTTTATATGTGATGAGGATCATTGGACATCAGATTGTCCACACAGAGCTGAGCTTAGAAAATTCTTCAAGAATTCAAAAACCTCGGCAATATTAACTAATCCGTTTCCGAATCCAGGAACAAATTTGGTTGATAGTGGAAATGCTTCCCCATCTCAAGTGCTAATGTTGACGGTTTCAAAATAGAAAAATGATGCGTTGATATCGACAAGGAACAAAGATTACGAGAATCCACAACTGTCGAACAACAAGGATAAATATCAACCTAGTAGTTAGACAACAACTTCGATAGAAGTTGCACCGCCCATCATTCCTGAGCTAACAATAAAACCGCCAAAGGGAGTAGTACATAAGTCAACATTTAATCCTCGTGCCAGAGCAGCACAGCATTATAATATAGTGGAAGATCTAGCCCAATCGCCATCCGCTATGTCAACACTTGAGGTACTGCAAAATTGCCCATCCCAAAAGCAAGCTTTATTATCAGCTATCGGTGGGATAGACCCAAAGGATTCTAATTTTGTGTCCTTTAATCATAAAGGATACGATCCTCAGTTACCAGCTCAACTAGCTTTCCTCATTCAAGTGAAAGCCCTCAACAAAACTGTTCATCGAACAATTATTGATGAGGGGGCATCTACATGTATTATGTCGATGAGTTGCTGGAAAACTTTAGGATCTCCAACCTTGTCGTGATCTTCGAAAACATTAAAAGCATTCGATGGATGGATGTATACCCTGTATGGTATTCTAAGTAACTTGCAAGTTGAACTAGGGGGAAAAACAGTAGAAATAGATGTTGAAGTAATCGACGAAAACCTCGATTACAACATCCTACTAGGAAGACCATGGATATATGCTATGGCCGCTGTTGTGTCGACCTATTCTAGGAAGATTGCATTTCCCTTTCAAGGAGGGATACGATCGTCAATCAACAAACTTTCCTCCCTAATGGTTCCCAAGTTACGAGAAGCATTCCGATGATCCATGGAAGCCCCCATTTGCTTCAAAATATCAGAGTAGGCCTACTAAAAGACCCTATATTAATGGGAACTTTTGCCCTTCCGCCTCCAATCAATCTAGTGGAAGTTGCGTCGGTAGGAACCTGCAATATGATATCTTCAATTGAAAATATCTCAGAGATCAATATAAACATGGATCATACACAGGTATTACCTCCCAGCCCAATAGAAATATTGTAGCAATCAATGTTTCTAGCATGGGAGGCAAACCAAAATCAACGCTCATCAAGCGTTTGGATAGATAGGTCTAAGGAAAGTGGCACCCCTTCAGATGCTTGGTCGCAAGTGCATTACACCGACGAAGGAATTGTTCAATCGATGGTAATTGAAGGGGTGCCATGGGAAGATTACCACCATCGTTCCCATCTTCCGAATTGTAAAGAAGATACTCCTGATGACCTTCATCATCCTTCAATTTTTGATTTCCTATCAAATACTGTAAACACGGTGGATTCCGAGTGAAACTTGTCCAACATTGAAGAGACTATCGCCATAAATATCTCGACCAAAACAGATTTTGTAGAGAATATTTATGTTGGCAAATGTTGTTCTCCTTCAGAACTGGAAATATATAACACTCTGTTTCACGAATTCAGAGATGTCTTTGCTTGGTCATATGATGAAATGCTAGGCATTGACTCGAGTATAGTCGAACACGAAATTAAGATGTATCCAGATGTCAAACCAGTATGACAACGGCTATGGCAGGTGCACCCCAAGAAAGCCACTGCCATCAAAGCAGAAGTTGAAAAGCTTCTCCATGCTGGTTTCATTTACCTGGTCCCTCTAACCGATTGGGTATCGAACATTGTTCCTGTTATGAAAAAACAAGGTACGATTAGAGTGTGCGTCGATTATAGGGATGTAAATCTTGTCCAAAAGACAACTACCCTACACCCTTTATTGACCAGATAATTGATGAATGCGCCAGATGTGAAATATTTTCATTTATGGATGGATTCTCCGGGTATAATCAAATAAATATCCGCCCACAGGACCAGTCAAAGGCTGCATTTATTTGTTCGTGGGGCACATTTGCATATCGCAAATTACCCTTTGGTTTAAAGAACGCAGGGGCAACATTTCAGAGGGCAATGAATTATGCCTTCCATGACATCAAAAACATCATTCAACCATATCTCGACGACCTTCCGGCTCATTCGCGAAAGTGGACTGATCATCCGCAGCATTTAAGAGCGATATTTCTACGTTACCGACACTACAAGATACGACTCAATCCAGAAAAATGTGTGTTCTGTGTCAGTTCTGGTCATTTACTTGGCTTTGTAGTCTCAAAGGACGAGATTCGTCTCGACCCATGTAAGGTTCAGGCAATCATAAATTTTCCTCCACCTTCGAATTTGCTTCAGATTCAGAAACTCCAAGGGAAAGCAAACTTTCTGAGGAGGTTCATTCCAAATTACGCTGAACTTGCTAAAGGTTATACACGTCTATTGAAAAAGGAATTGCCCTTCGTCTGGGATCAGGTCGCGCAAGCTTCCTTTGATGCTTTAAAAGACTCCCTAATGAAAGCATCATTAATGTACGCTCCTGATTATCAAAAAGAGTTTAACCTATATCTGGCTGCAGCGGATACAACCATCGCAATGGTTTTAGTTCAAGAAGACAATGGAATTGAACATCCTATATATTATTTAAGTAAGAACTTAAATGATATGGAAAGAAAATATTCTTATGTTGAAAAGCTAGCGCTCGCAGCTGTTCAAGTGATACAGAGATTTCGACACTATGTCCTCTTCCGAAAAACTACCATTCTGTCAGATTGCAACCCCATGACTTATATATTGTCGCGACAGTTGTTGGGGGGCAAATATAAAAAATGGATAACAATTCTACAAGAGTTTGATCTGGAATTTGTAAAATCCAAGTCAAAGAAAGCCCTGGTTTTCGCAGAATTATTATGCGATCTCCCATCATCGTCCAACGATGAAACATCCGAAGAAACAATCGTGGATGAATCTTTGTTTCTGATATCTTCAAGCAATCCGTGGTATGGAGATATAATCATTTATCTCCAAACCCAAAAATATAGGCCTAATACCTCCCGCTCCGAACAAAAACATATTCGATACCAATCAAAAGACTACATGATCGTCGGTGACACGCTTTACCGTCGTGGTGTCGATACAGTTCTAAGGAGGTGCCTCACCCATGAGGAGGCCGAAAAAGTCCTGAATGATTGCCATTCAGGCGCGTGTGGGGGGCATCAATCTGGTTACGCTACGGCGCAAAATTTTTTATGAGCAGGATACTTCTAGCCAACAATGTGCAAAGATTGCATAACAGCAGTCAGAAGTTGCCATGCCTGTCAAATTTTTGATAGCAAAACCAGAAGACCACCCACACCTTTGCAGTCAATAGCTGCTATTGGGCCATTCACCAAATGGGGCATCGATTTCATGACATGTAACCCCACCTCGACCGGGGGCATGGGTATATCATAGTCGCAGTGGACTATTTTACCAAATGGGCCGAGACGATACCTACATTAGATAACACTGGTGAAACAACTGCCCTTTTCTTTTTCAATCATGTAGTTGCCAGATTCGATGTTCCACAGGCTATAGTCACAGATCATGGATCGCATTTTTGCAATCACATGATGGCAGAATTAGCTTCCAAATTAGGGTTGTCTCACGACAGCTCTACTCCATATTACCCGCAGGCCAACGGACAAGTTGAAGCAATCAACAAGGTCCTGAAGCGCATGATACAAAGGATGATTGGAGTCCACAAAAGGAGTTGGCACCTGATCCTGTACTCAGCCTTCTGGGCATACTGAACATCGGTAAGGAACACAATCGGCTTTACACCTTTCCAACTGGTGTATGGCCTAGAAGCAATCTTACTAGTTCAGTGTGAAATCTCGTCCCTCAAACTCGCAATCAACCTTCTCCCCGGAACTTCAGAAGAAGAGGCTCGTTTCTTGGAACTAATCCAATTGGATGAAACCCGTCGTGATGCCGCTTTGGCTAATGAAGCCCATAAGAAATGAGGCAAGGCGTAGTTCGACAAGAATGTCAAACCCCGTGTCTTCTCAGAAGGTGACTTGGTCTTGCTTTATGACTAGGAATCCGATAAATTGGGAGCAGGTAAATTCAAATCTTTATGGATGGCCCCCTATTTTGTTAAGCAAGTGTTAGCAAAAGGAGCCTATGAGTTAATGGATTATGACAAGATTCCACTGGAACAACCTCGTAACAGGTTGTACCTTAAGCGTTACTACGCATGATTCAGTGTGGTAACCAATATGCTTTTGTTACATTTTTGTTTTTGCTAAAGTATTTGTTTTTTTCAAGTAAATCCACTTTTTAAATTTGTCGCAGATGTCGAACCTGTTGGAATCGTTTGTTGGATATGCCAACGGAGAAAGTCGTAGTTCGTGGAACCTATATTCTGTAGCATGGGCCATTTTTGATCCAAGCGGCGAGTTAGTAAGTTTCAGAGGAGTATGTATTGGTCGATCAACGAATAACATCGCTGAATATAGAATGTTGATAGAACTTCTCTCTGATGCCATCACACATGGCATATGCCAACTGGTTGTCAGGCTAGACTCACAGCTCGTCATACTACAGCTCACTGGTATCTACTTCGTCTGAAATCCAACTATCTATCGCATGTTCTTAAGGGTCAAGATTTTGGAAAGGCAATTTGATTTTATTCAATATCAGCATATTTCCAGAAGCTTAAACACATTAACTGACTCATTGGCAAATTATGTGTTAGATAGACATTTGCAACATTTATAGAAAGAAGCATTTCATCAATATTTGCATGTGGATCATATAACTTAACCAAAATAAAACTCCAAAAATAAAAAATATATATATATAACTGTTTATGGTTTACATATAACATTCTGTAACCAAGACAAAATTGGACAAATGACCCAAAACTCAAAACGCTAGGGGGCACCCTAGTCTAATGATGCTGGTGATAACAAGTCACCGCCTGTGCAATCATGCGTAAAAGCCTAGTCCATCAACTTGGCACGCTAGTGGTATTTCGCTGCAACCTCAGGGGCAGCTCGTCAGTCCTCACATCTGGAATACTGAGAGTGAGGCCCTCGACCTGGTCCTGTAATGCTGAAAGAGTCTCGGCCACATCAAGGTCGCGAAGGATAGCCCTTCCCACAGCCTCTCTTGCTAGAGCGGCAGCTAGCCCTCTCAGGCGTACTACTGGCCAAACGGGACCAACATCTGCATGAGCACATGAGTTTGGATTAGTCTTTACAGAATAAATCACAAGGACATTATAAAAGAAAAATGATAAATAGAAATATGGTCATGAATTTACCAATGGCACCCCATTGCTCGCCAGCCGGCAGTACCAAATCCGGGTCACCCCAGAAGTCCATAGCAGCATATGGGTACTCGGAATAAACCATCTCCTGACGATCGAACCACCCGAAGAAGGTATCAGAAAAAGAAATCTGAGACTGACCAGCATGTCTCGACATGCAGTTGACCCATCTCTGCATCCGTGGTTCAGTCGGTGGAGGTAAACCAAGTGCAATATACTGTGGCTGCATCAGTGGTATCCTTTCCAAGGTGAAGGCGGTCAAAATAGAACCATACCCAAAGTTCTTCAATCTCCCATTTTTCACCTTGGTCAACTGTTCTTTCATCACAAGGAGTACTGCATCACACCAGTTGAACACCTTCGGTTCGAGACATTCCAAGGCGTACTGCATATAAGACCGGTTGGCCACATGGAGAGCCGCACCACTAGCCATCCTACCAAAAGTGAACAGAATGGTCCTCAAAGACCTGTCAGTGACATCTCGGATGATGATCTTGCCATCTTTACTCGACTGAGATCCCTCTCTGCAATACCTCTGAACATAATCTCTCATAGATTCACCTCCATAGGCCGAACCTGATAAAGAGATAGGGGCACCCCGCCTCGATAAGCCGGTCAAAAAAATAGATGTCCACTACAGTCAAGGGGATGGATTTGCCCCTAATTTGGAACACCTAGCTGGTAGGATCCCAAGCATCGAGCAAATACTGCAGCAAGTTGATTTGTTGTCTCATGCTAGAGATGCAAAAAAACTTCAACAGGCCACAGTTCCGCAGTGCGTTTACTGTAACTGGATCATGTAAAGCAAGCATGTCCTCTTCTTCATGCTCATGTTCTCACCATGTAATAGTCATCTTACTCCAATAAATCTCTGAAAGCAAACAAGAGAAGAGTTAGATCCTGATTTGGTGAGAAACAGGCAAAAATTTCCATTAAAAACTGTGCACAAATTTCCCTCCTTGCACCCATCGCACCTCCAGCTTTGTCTTGGGTGCGTTGCATGCCAACTGTCTAGTGGATAGGCCAACATGCAACGCACCTTTTGATGTAGAAAGAGTGCGCTGGATCCAAGGCGAGTTTTTCAAACCCCAGAGGCTCAGAAAAACCAGAAATCAAGCTCAGAATGCAAAATGGAAAAGATGAAATGAAAGAGCTCAAGTTTAGCTCCTACTTGGTCTAGACAGCGCCAAAAATCGTCCACAGAATCTCCCGAAATCAACTGGTGAAAATCAAGGGGGAAAAGCACCTCCAAAGCTCCAACAAGTCAAACTTCAAATGAAATGGTAAAGTGAGAGGTAAAAGCACTTTTAAATTACTTTTTACGTAACTCAAGTAAAATATTAGTGTCTTAACTCATTTTTCAAACATATGTTGTTCATTTCTAACTGGTTTGATGAAGCAATTGAGCATGCAGTACAATGTTTGAAGGAACAAAGCTATTAATGGTAAATTCAAGAAATGACCGTTATATCAAGCAGTTTTAACGCAGACTTCATGCTCTTTAAAAATAAACATAAGCAATGAGAAAATGTTTCCCCCAGCGTTTAAGCTCATTAAAAAATGAACCAAGTTCCGGTAAATAACCATCCTGAATGTGGTACTTCAGCCTTTGAAGCCTTGGTCATGTTCTCATCATCACCTCCACTCTGTATTGGCCGATCATTCACCTCCACTTGATTGTTTACCCCTTTTGAGGAACAGCTGCGAAGAGTGATCCTATTAGCCATCCTTGTAACATTGCCGTGATTGGGAAATTCCAAACCTTACCTGGAATCAGCTGCTACCTGAATTTATCACTCGTTCCTCAAAGACGAGTCTCCTTTAAGCTCTTTTCAACTGACTCGTAAAATATGAAAATATTTCCAAGCCATTGGCCTCTCCAGCTCGTTAAAGTGACCGGAAGTGCTATCCCTCCTTTAGATTTTAATCTTTTTGGACCTGAGAGATTATTACAAAAAAAGATAGAGCGCTTGTTTTGTTCGGCTCGTTAAAAGTACCGAAAATTCATCCCTTCTGTATTGTTTTATACTTTTTCGGACCTAAGGGATTAGATGATGAAAAGGATTTTTGGAGTTTCCTTTACGTCCCTTTTCAGACTCTCTAAAATTGAAAAGGACCAAGTTATCTTTGTCGTTAAACTCGTTAAAACCTAATAGCGACAAACTTGTCCACAACAGACAAGAACGAGTTTCACTATCGCTAGGCTCGTTAAAACATAGCGATGGGTTTGCCTGGAGGGAAAATTATAGAACAAGAATATGTTATCCTCCTCAAGCTTGAAAAAAATAAAGAGGTACTGGTCAGCAATGACTGGGGAAAAATTGGGAAGAAAACTTGAAGAAACTTTGTTGGTAGCAAGTCGCTCTTGAACATGACACTTTCACTCCGCATCCAAGTCGGGTTGGGTTGTTCCATTCACTGGTCACATCACCATGGTCCCATCACACCATCCACATTTGGGGTTAATGCTACCAATCCATCATGTCAGTGTCACCGGTATGTTCAAGAGAAGTCATTCAGAGAATTCACCTGTGTCTCACCCACTGCAATACATTTACACTTCATTCTTTCATGACCACCACCCTGAACGTTATATCACCAGATCGTTTTCACCTCTATTAAAATCATTTGCTCCGTTCCATGTCATTGATGTGGGATTCATTAAGGCCCTCCTATGACGGATCGCTTCTTGTTGACATCAGCTCATTATCCAAGAAGTCGATCTACGAACACCCCTTTCAGTACTTTGAAGCTTGCATGCCTCAATGGAAAGTTTCTCACTTCCGGCAACAGGTTTACATCAATGGCCTTCGACCGAAAGATTTTGCGTGGTGTTCGACGCCAAGTCCCTTATTCACACCACGTGAATTGTACTGCAGTATCTTGAGGATCATTATCATTATCGGTGATTCCTCTCGCACCTGTTAACAGCTTATATCATTGGCTGGTAATCAGGTGATGTCTTTCCATGTTCGACTCCAGAACATCTCTCACATGGATCGACTTGTACTTTGAGTGAAGATCGAACGAGATTGAAGACCCCGGATCTAGTTTCATCCATCTGGGCTGCGATATATATTCAGGAAAATAAAGACATCAAATGTACATCATTGCTGCACAGATAACCATCCAATCTAAGGGATGATGGCTCTTCCAGAATCATCAGTCTACACTCAGACGATTGTCTGCCCTATGTACATGAAAATGAATTTATAAAGTTGAGCATGGGAATGCCTGCCTCAGCTAGATCATGAAAATATTATGAAGATAATGTATTGTATTGTATCTTATTACAGGTCTCCTTCCAGCTTGAAAGAACTTCGGATCCTCATGATAAAGCATTTCACCCGACATCAAAAAGATTAACGACCTCATGCTTTAGGGGGCAACTGTTATCAACATTTTTGGGCACTACAACCCAAAGCATAAAATGTCCATAAACCAAGGGCTCCTAAGTCCCTAAAGGTGTTGTTCCAACCCCTAAAAGAACAAGGTCAACTGATTATAGCTTCTCCCAAAAGTTCTCCATGAAAAACTACTCAGAACTGGTCAAAACTGGACCATTTCACCTGCTCCATAGGCAAAGTGCATTGCATCCCACCTAAATACACACAGTAGGTGCATTGCATTTCAAAAATCTCTTCTATGGGGTGTGATGGGCGAGAAGAGACAAATGGCAGGGTCAATCCGCGAGGTGGAGAAGCGTGGAATCTTCCAGAAACTTCTCCTGTGACACTTGCCTCTCTGAATTCGACCAGGGATGAGTAAGAGATCATCAATCTCCAAGTGGAATCAAGAACTATCAGAGGGAAGACACTAATCAAATCACAAGCTGACTCATCTCCCTTGCAGACATCTATATATGGATCCCTCATCCCAGAGATCTAGAGGCTGGAATTTTGCATCTTGTAAGGAATTGCTGTTGGTTTCTTGAGGCAACATCATAGTGTTGGGTGATCTAAGCTTTTCATGAGGTGAAGAAGGGCTTACTTGCTGAGAGGATGATGCTAGGTCAGAACAATTGGTTGTAACTCTCTTGGCTCTTTCTTGATTATCAATAAAGCTATTCAAGTTTTCCTCCATACTCTTGTGTGATTTATGTTCTATGCATTTGTATGGTCAATTTACATCTGATCCTAAATTGTTTATGATAATAGATCTATGTTCTCGTATAGTGTTATGCTGCTTTGATTCTACAGGTACTCTATGAAGCTGGGTATACAAGAAAGCAAGTAGCAAAGGACTATCAGAAGAGAGAGGAATCGAGCAAGGAACCAAGTGCAAGACAGAGGTTGGTTTTTTTTATTCTTCTCTCATCTATCTATCATAAAGGAAAACGAAAGTAGTTTTACTTTGTTTGTTTCTAAGGTAGCTACCAGCCTTAGTGGGATTAGCAGTTCTACATAGACACTATTCCCGGTAACACTTTCGATATAGGAAGGGTGTGATGGGCCAGGGAAAAATTTTCAAACCCCAAGGGCTCAGAAAAACAGGGAAACATGCTCAGAATTGAAAAATGAAGGAATGCAACTGAAAAGATCAGGTTTAGCTCTTACCTGGTCCAGACGGCATCGACAGTCGTCCACAGAATCTCCCGAAATCAGCTAGTGAAAATCAAGGGGGGAAGGCACCTCCAAAGCTCCAACAAACCAAAGTTCAAATGAAATGGTAAAATGAGGGGTAAAAACCACTTTTAAATTACTTTTCACGTAATTCGAGTAAGGTATTAGTGTTTTAACTCATTTTTCAAGCATGTATTGTTCATTTCTAATCGGTTTGATGAAGCAATTGAACATACAATACGTCCGTCGAAAGAATAAAGTGTTAGTGGTGAAATCAAATAATCGATGACCATTATCACGAGCAGTTTTTATGTGAAGTTCAATCTTGTTAAAAATTAAACCTAAGCACTGAGCAAACGTTTCCCCTAGAGTTTAAGCTCATTAAGAAATGAACCAACCTCCAGTAAATAACCATTGCGAACACATTATCATCAGCCTTTTGAGCCCTGGTCATGTTCTTACCATCATATCCACTCTGTTTTAGCCAATCATTCACCTCCATTTGATTGTTTACCCCTTTTGAGGAACAGCTGCGAAGAGTGATTTTGTTAGCCATCCTTGTGACACTGCCGTGATTGGAAAATTCCAAACCTTACCTGGAATCAGCTGCTACCTGGAAATATCACTCGTTCCTCAAGAGGCGAGTCTCCTTTAAGCTCTTTTCGTCTGACTCGTAAAATATGAAAAGATTGCTGAGCAGTTGGCCTCTCCAGCTCGTTAAAGCTACCGGGAGTGCTATCCCTCCTCTATATTTTAATCTTTTTGGACCTGAGGGATTATTACACAAAAAGATCGAGCACTTGTCTTGTTCAGCTCATTAAAACTATCAAAAATTCATCCCTTTCGTATTATTTTATACTTTTTCAGACTTAAGGGATTACATGAAGAAAAAGGATCACTGGAGTTCCTTTTTGTCCCTTTTCAGACTCTCTAAAATTGAAAAAGGACCGAGTTGTCTTTGTTGTTAACCTCGTTAAAACCAATAGTGACAAACTTGTCCATGCAGATAAGAACGAGTTTCACTGTCGCTAGGCTCATTAAAGCATAGTGACGTGTTTGCCTGAAGGGAAAATTATAGAACAAGCATATGTTATCCTCCTCAAGCTTGATAAAAATAAAGAGGTACTAGTCAGCAATGACTAGGGAAAACTTGGGAAGAAAACTTGAAGAAACTTTATTGGTAGCGAGTCGCTCTTGAACATGACACTTTCACTCCATCACCATGATTGAGTCAGGTTGGGTTATTCCGTTCACCGGTCATATTACCATTGGTCCACCATACCATCCATCTTTGGGGTTAACGCTACCAATCCATTTCAGTGTCACCGATATGTTCAGGAGAAGTTGATCAGAGAATTCACCAACCCATCTTATGTCTCATTCGCAGCAATACCTTTACGCTTCATTCTTTCATGACCGCCACCCTGAACCCTGTATCATCAGATCGTTTTCACCTCCAAAAGTCATTTGATCCATTCTATGTCATAGATGTTGGATTCATTAAGGCCCTCCTACGACAGTTCACTTCTTGTCGACATCAGCTCATTATCCAAGAAGTCGACCTAGGAACAACCCTTTCAGTGCTTCGAAGCTTGCATGCCTCAATGGCAAGTTTCTTACTTTCAGCGACAGGTTTACATCAATGGCCTTCGACCGAGAGATTTTGCATGGTGTTCGACACCAAGTCCCATTTTAACACCACACGGATTGTACTATTGTACCTTGAGGGTCATCATCATTATCGGTGATTCCTCTTGCACTTGTTAACAGCTTACATCATTGGCTGGTAATCAGGCAATACCTTTCCATGTTCGACTCCAGAACATTTTTCACATGGATCGACTTCTACTTCGGGTGAAGATTGGATGAGTTTGAAGACCTCGGATCTAGTTTCATCCATCTAGGCTGCGATATATTCAGGAAAATAAAGACATCAAATGTACATCATTACTGCACAAATGATCATTCGAATCAAAGGATGATGGCTCTATCAGAATCATCAGTCTACCACACATACGGTTGTCTATCCTATGTACATGAAAATGAATTTATAAAGCTGAGCATGGGAATGCCCGCCTCAGCTAGATCATGAAAATGTTATGAAGATAATGTATTGTATTGTATCTTATTACAGGTCGCCTTCCAGTTCGAAAAACCTTGGATCCTAATGATAAAGCATTTCACCCGACATCAAAACATTAATGACCTCATGCTTTAGGGGGCAACTATTATAGAAATTTGTGCGCACTGCAACCCCAATCATATATGTCCATAAACTAAGGGCTTCTAAGTCCATAAAAGTGTTGTTTCATGCCCTAAAGGAACAAGGTCATCTGATTACATCATCTCCCAGAAGTTCTCCACAGAAAACTGCTCAGAACTTGTCAAAACTGGACCATACAGGTTGCTCAGTGCTAAGGGTGTGATGCATCTCACCTGCCCAGTGTAAAAGGTGTGATGCATACTAGAAAGCTCTTCTGTAGGGTGTGATGGGTGAGAATGGACAAATGGCAGAGACAGTTTGGGAGGTGGATGATCATGGAATCTTCTAGAAACTTCTCTTGTGACACTTGCCTCTCTGAATTCGCCCAGGGATGAGTAAGAGATCATCAATCTCCAAGTGGAATCAAGAACTATCAGAGCGAAGACACTAATAAAAATCCCAAAAGTTGACTCACCTCCCTGCAATCATCTATATATGGATCCCTCATCCCAGAGATCCGGAGGCTGGAATTTTGTATCTTGTAAGGAAGTGTTGTTGGTTTCCTGGTGGAATATCATAGTGTTGGGTGATCTAAGCTTTTCATGAGGTGAAGAAGGGCTTTCATGCTGGGAGGATGATGCCAGGTCAGATCAATGGGTTGTAATCCTCTCTTCTAATGTTATAGCTATGATACCACTTGTTATAAATCTGATCTATAATATAAGATAATGCAAATATACCCAGAAATAATAAGATAGAAATGATTCACTTTATTGGTATCAAACCCTTAAGGTAGGGAAACAACATACATTCACTCCTTAAGGAAGGAGAACACTCCACAAGCCATATGCCTGTACATACAATAATTCTTGACACAATTCCTTGACTTTCCTCCATGTGGAGTCTCTAACCTCTATGTAGGCCTCATACATACAATACCATGGATCATTACCATGGTTCCCTCATACCATCAAACTAATACCATGGGCCCATTACATTATTACTAACTAATTGTGGTCCCTTACATGAAATGGGTTAACCACCTTATTTATTACTATGGCCCATCCCATTATTACATTATTACCTTGGGTACCTCCCTTGGTACCCCATATTATCCCCCCTAGGTATATAACATTTAATATTTACATCAATAAAGCTATTCAAGTTTTCCTCCACATTCTTGTATGTCGGATAGTATATGCATTTGTGTGGTCAATATATATCTGGTCATATATTGCTTATGATTATAGATCTCTACACTTTGAAGGTATTATGCTGCTTTGACTTTACAGGTACCCTTTGAAGCGGAGTGGTCAAGGGAGAAGCGACAAAGACCTATCGATGAGGAGAAGGAACAAGCAAAGAAATGAGCGAAAGATCGAGGTTGGTATTCTTTGATCCTCTCCTATCTACTTCTCATAAAGGAAAACGAAAGTAACTTTAATCTGTTTGTTTCTAAGATAGCTACCCGTCTTAGTGGGACTAGCAGCTCTGCATAGACACTAGATTTCCTGATAACGAACATCTGAAATATCAAGAGTAAAATCAAGATAAACAGGAATAGTGATAAAAACACTCTCTAAACTAGGAACACTTTTCTAATCTAAAACACACCAGCTGTAAAGAAACTAATCTAACAAAAAATCTCCACCCAGAATTTAAGCATAATATCTCTTTAGATAAAGCCCATTTATGGGTTTACCCAAAGAGACACCGTTAAAATCTACCAATTCATAGGCCCCTTTTGCCACTTTCGCTTAACAATATAAGGAGCATGCCACATAGGTACAAATTTTCTAGCCCCTAGCTTATTGTTTGCTTGATCATATAGTAAAACTAGGTCTCCTTCTGAAAAATTATGAGGTGTAACATTTCAGTCATACTGAGCTTTTATCCGTTTTGCATGAGTCTCATTTGCTATTGCAGCAGTGCATCAATTCTCATCTAGCTGAGCTAAGTATAAGAAATGTTTCTCCTCTTCCGAAGTGGCTGGGAGTAATTCTATGGGTAATTGTAATGACAGGATTTCGCATTCAATAGGTAACACTAGTTCCAAAACGTAGATAAGTTGAAAAGGAGTGAAACCAGTTGATGTTTTTACATAGGTCCGATATGCCCAAAGCGCTGAAAATAACATGTTATGCCAATTCGATTTATGAATACCAATGATTCATTGGATCATAGTGACTAAAACTTTATTGATAGCTTCAACTAGACCATTAGCCTGTGCGTAATACGGAGTAGAACTATCTTGATGCAGGCCAAGTTGATTTGTCAGTTCAGTCATCATGATGTTTCAAAAATGACTTCCATGATCAGTAATAATAGCTTGAGGAACACCGAATCTAGCAATTATATGATTGAATACGAAATTTGCCGCAGTCTTGTCGTCTACTGAAAATGTAGGCATCGCCTTGTCCCACTTAGTAAAATAATCTACTGTTAGGATAATATACGCATGCCCCCCGGCTGAGTGATGGTTACATGTAATAATGTCAATACCCCACTTTGCGAAAGGACTAACAACAATTATAGGGTGGAGAGGAGCGGGTGGAGCACGCATCTTACGATAAAAAAATTGACAATTGTGGCATTTTCGGACTACATTGATACAATCTTTGAATAAGGATGGCCAGAAATAACTAGCGCACAATATCTTTTGGGCTGTGGCATACCCAGACATATGACCGTCACATGCTCCAAAGTGACAGTCATTCAGAACCTTTTCAGCTTCTTCATGAGTTAGACAATGTCAGAAAACAGAATCCACCCCACGACAATAGAGTGTATCACCAATAATATTGTATTGTTGGGATTGGAAACATATTTTCCAATGTTGAGATCGTGAGATTTCAGGCCGAAAAGATTGGGTTTGGAGATAAAAAATGATATCTCCATACCAGGGATCAAAAGTATTGATAAGGAACAAGGATTCGTCCGCAATGGGCTCTTCCACCACAGTTTCAATATCAATATGTGGGAAATCACACATTAGTTCGGCAAAAACCAAATATTTCTTTGCCTTGGATTTTTCAAATTCCAAGTCAAATTCCTGCAGGATAACTATCCATTTGGAATACTTGTCCCCTAGCAATTGTTTGGTCAAGATATACATCGTAGGGTTACAGTTAGAAATTAACGTGGTTTTGCGTAATAAGATATAGTGATGAAATCTTTGGACAACTTGGAAAGCTGCCAATGCCAATTTCTCCACATGAGAATATTTAATCTCAGTTGGATGCAGAGTTTGACTAAGATAGTAAATAACATGTTCATTTTTTAATTCATCTTCCTGAACTAAAACCATCCCAATTGTGGAATGAGAAGTGGCGAGATATAAAAACTAATCCTGGTTGTAATTGGGAGGATGCAGTAACAGCGCATGGGTTAACCTATGTTTGAGTGCATCAAAAGATTTGTCAGTGATCTCATCCCAAAAGAATGGAGTATTCTATTTCAACAACCTGGTAAAACCTTTTGTTACCTCGGCGTAGTTAGGAATGAAACGACATAAAAAGTTTTCTTTCCCTTTCAAACTTTGGAGTTGGCGAAGAGTCGAAGGAGGAGGTAGATTAATGATACTTCAACCTTCGAGGGATCAACACAAATGCCATATTTTGAAACGACAAATCCCAGTAAACGACCCATTTCTACATAGAATACAAATTTGTGTGGATTCAGCCTAATTCGATAATGCCTACATCTCAGAAAGATAGCTCGTAGATGAGTGAGATGATCAGCTCTACGCAATGAATGGGCAGGTAAATCATCGAGATAAGGCTGCACAATGTGCTTGATGTCATGAAATGCGTAAGACATAGCCCTTTGAAAAGTTGCTCCAGCGTTCTTCAATCCAAAAGGTAATTTGCAATAAGCAAATGTCCCCAATGGACAAATGAAAGATGTTTTAAGTTTATCAACAGGGAGTATGTTGATTTGATTGTAACCAGAGAAACCATCCATAAAGGAGAACATTTCACTTCTGGCACAATCATCAATAATTTTATCAATATAGGGGGTTGGATAATTGTCTTTAGGACAAGCTCGATTAATATCCCTATAATCGATACATATTCTTATTGTTGTTCCTCATCAAGCCTTGAAAATAAGAGAAAGCCCTCAAAAGTCTCTAAAACTCTGGTTCCGCACTTTCTTTTTGCATTACCTATAGTCCCGCACCTAATGGTCATGTCTCCTGCGTACCTGACTACTCTGTCACTGTGTTATGGGTGCGTACCCCTGTAAAAGTTAAAAGGTGCGAGTATATTCTAAAAAAACTCACTTTCAATCATTTCTAGAAGCTTCTGGAAGGAATCTTGAGGTGGCAAGTTCGCTCTCTTAAGGTTCATGCATCTCATACCTTAAGGAGCTAACCCCTTGATGTGAGGAGCTTATCCCTTTGAAGGAGGACACTATCCCTTCATAGGTGGACCTGTAACCTCCTCCTTTGCACTATAAAAAGAAGCATTGGGCTGGTTACTTGGGAGGTTGAAAGCTGAATATTTTTGAGGTGAAATGCTGCTAGAACTTAGTCTTCTTAGTTGAGTTTTTACGAGGAGAGATTACATACCTCAAAGATCTCATTTGGAGGAGTGCAAGGCTTGAGAAAGTAAAGGAAGTTCTTGTTTTGGACCCCAGGAAGAGCTTGTTCAACATCAAGGCTGAAAAGGTTGTAAGGTTCTTCTACTTCAAAGTTAATACAAATAAGTTTGTTTTTCTCAATAGGCTATTCATTTATGGTTTATTTTATGGATTCCTTGATCACCATAATAGACATGATTTACTATATTTTCTATGCAGGTGCTATTTGATGTTTGCTTGTTTGTGATTGCAGGTATTTAAAGATAACTCTTTCGGACGATGAAGGGATGACTACAACAAACAAGAGTTGGATCTAAGGTAGGATCATAACATCTCTATAGCTTTTATTTGTAAATTGCATATGTCTAGAAAAGATAGATTTCTTTGTCAATTTGTTGGCTGGCTAAATCGTTCTTGCGGACAAGACTGATCTCCCTAGTATCACAAGATAATCTAGCAACAAATAGACAAAGAAATCTATCTTTCTCTAGACATATGCAATTTACAAATAAAAACTATAGAGATGTTACGATCCTACCTCAGATCCAATGCTTGTTCGTTGTAGTCATCCCTTGATCGTCCCAAAGAGTTATCTTTAAATACCTGCAATTACAGACAAGCAAACAACAAATAGCACTTGCATAGCAAATATAGTAAATCATGTCTATTATGGTGATCAAGGAATCCATAAAATAAACCATAAATGAACAACTTATTGAGAAAAACAAACTTATTTGTATTAACTTTGAAATCGAAGAACCTTACAACCTTTTCAGCCTTGATGTTGAACAAGCTCTTCTTGGGGTCCAAAACAAGAATTTCCTTTACTTTGACAAGCCTTGCACTCCTCCAAATGAGATCTTATAGGTATGTAATCTCTCCTCATAAAAACTAAACTAAGAAGAATAAGTTCCAGCAGCATTTCACCTCAAAAATATTTAGCTTTCAACCTCCCAAGTAACCAGCCCAATGCTTCATTTTATAGTGTAGAGGAGGAGGTTACAGGTCCACCTATGAAGGGATAGAGTCCTCCTTCAAAGGGATAAGCTCCTCACATCAACGGGTTAGCTCCTTAAGGTATGGGATGCATGAACCTTAAGAGAGCGAACTTGCCACCTTAAGGTTCCTTCTAGAAGCTTATAGAAATGACTGAAAGTGAGTTTTTTTAGAATAGACTCATGCCTTTTAAATTTTACAGGGGTCTACACCCATAACATAGAGACAGAGTAGTGAGGTGCACAGGAGACATGACCATTAGGTGTGGGACCACAGGTAATGCAAAGAGAAAGTGTGGAACTAGAGTTTTAGAGACTTTTGAGGGCTTTCTCTTATTTTCAAGGCTTGATATGAGGAACTGAGGCTTAAGACTTGCAAAGGAGGAAAGTATGAGTGATAATGGACTCACACAGATTGCATAATGCCAAGGTGACAATTTTTAGTGCAACACATACTCTTTGTGAATGACAGTGCAGGTTGGTTATGCAAACTCAACTCCATCAATGGCTTGATCTTCATTCATAAGAGGTGTAGAGTCCATAATGAAAGAACACAAGACAATGCAATCCAGAGGATCAATAGAATGTGGAGATGGAGATTGAGGTAACAAGTGTGTATGACAACCCATGGGCTTCCCAACCAAATCTGCGTAAAAATTGAGAGTAGTGAGGGTGGGAGGATGTGATAGTTGAACAGTTGTGTGTGCATGTTCTCCCACATCACTCTGTGGGAGTGGAGCTATCTGATGAGGGGAAGGCGAACAATCACTTGTGACAATGATGGTGTCTGCTTGTGACTACATAGCTCCATAACCGAAGTATGTTGAGTGGGGTTTGAACTTTAGCTTCATCTTGGGACAAAGTGATTTGGTGAGGCAATATTCAAATATATCCATGAGATATTGGAATTTTATCGGACATTCTAGAGCTTCAAACATGAATAGATGGAAGCACTACAAAAAATTCATAGGTGATTTATGCGGGGCCTTCCGTTGTTTTAACAATTTTTCATTAAGTGTTTTAGGATCAAATGGTGAAAAACAGATTCAATTAGATCATTGAACTACTTGAATGAGTTCGCGGAGTTATGAGGCAGTAGGCTACACCATCGCAATGGGTAGTCGTGAAGTGTGTGTGCGAGTGGCGAATTATAATACTTTTTTTCATTAAAACCTTCCATGTTCTCCATGAGCACATGGAAGTCATCTAAGTGCTCAGTCTAGGCCACTTCGCCTACACCATCATACATGGTTTCTGAAAAGTAATCCTAGAACTCCCTCTCGACATGAAAGATATGTCCATTGGACAGAAATTTCGGAGGGTGAACAATAATAAACTCCATGATAGATGTGAAAAGATTCAAAACATATTGTGAGGACTTAGCTTGCCATCTGGCCCTTCTTCTAGTGCCAGAAATGTTGACGGTACTGGACCTGCCAACATTCAGGGGATCTCCCTAGTATAGAGTCCCAATTAGACCTCACATCGTTTGGTGTAGGAGTCCCATCAGGTATGATGGCTCGGTTGACATTATATTAAAGGTTTTCCTTAGCTCTTGCTTGTCATCACATGAGAGTGGTTTACTTTGTCTACAAACAATGAATTTCACGTGCCTAGTGAGTGCTTAGTGTTACTTGTGTCAATTTTCTTTCACCGCAGAGGGAGAGGGTGGAAGTGAGTCTCATGTCGAGAGGGAATAGTCCCAAGTATTTCAGAGACACACAACACAACAAGACATGTGTAGATTTTAATGGATTAGTCTAGACCAATGCAACAGTCACAAACACACAGTGAATGGATAGCACGTACAACACCCAGTGGAGTAGTCCACAGGAGTGTGATGGTCGTTATAACAATTTTGGGAATGGTTATGTCGAGTGTCCTACGGGTTAGCCCACATGGGCTAGACAACGTTAACAACTTATACAACACATTATCGTAAGCATATGTATTAGAAAAACCAAAATAGTTCAACTTTTTTAACATAGGTTAAAGTAACATGCATTACAAGTGTCCAAATAATAGTCTTACAAACAAATACAATACATGTGTGAAAATGTGTTGCCCAGTTATCAGGCTTCTGAATTAAGCAAAAGTTCTAGGACACATTATTACACCATACATCACTAACCTCGATAGCAGGGCATTGCAACCACTACTCGCTCCTCAAAGAAAAGATTAAAGACTATCAAGGCTATGTGGGAGGAGCCAAGGTGAAAAGTCCTTTGTGTGTACAAATGAGGGGTATTTATAGCCAAGGGTAAAATTAGCCCTTGTGAATGTTCGACTTCCCTCGTGACTAGTGTTTTACCTACACGACTCTTCAAATTTATATGACTCTTAAGATTTACATGTGGGTTTCTCGGACTTCCACATTACATTACATTAATTACAATAGTGTGGCCCACAGTAGTGATACGGCTGAGATCTTATGACATGAATCAACACGACAGCGCTGGTGTTTTCATGCTACTAGTGGTGTGCATTTCGAGCTGCAGTGTTGTTGAGTGATGGATGTCCTCTTGGTGTATCATAGCTTCACTCCACATGGCAAGGTGTGCAGAGTCTTCGATGGTCTTGGTGTTTTCTTGATGTTGCATGTGCACGTGGCTCCTTTCCTTGTACTTTGGCATGATTCATGTGTTCATCAATTTGAGAAAAAATCTCCTTATATGCATACATCGTTTGTCAGTTCGCAAAAGAATCCCCTCACATGAATTCCTCATTGGTTCGTTCATGAACAAATCTCCTCACATGCTCTCCTTGTTCATCTTGTTTGTTGTCGCATCATGTCTCGTCCATGTATCTGTATCTGCAATCGCTCATGATGAGATGACATCAAATCTAGAAATCTCCTAGTGTACCATGATGCATTGTCGTTCGATTTCGGATGCAAGTGACTGGGAGAGAGGACAAGGCTCTAAAACTGCATAAGGCATATTTCAAGTCGGGATGCAGGCTCCTGTCACTGCTAGTGAAAATAGTGTAGAGGTCACTGGGAGACTAAGATGGACAATCTGGATCAGCAGTGACTATCCGTGCGATCTGGCTCAGATGAAAGGTAGATCTGCATAATTTTTTTAGGGAGGTAGCAGAGGGGGACTGGTAGCAAAATCTGTGCAATTTCTCTATGGAGTTGGCAGCAAGTTGCAAGAGTGTTCCTAACAAAAACTACGCAATTTTTCTGGGGAGATGGTAGTAGGCTGCAGGAGTGCTACTGGAAAAAAATGCGCAATCATGGAAGGCTGGCCTACTGGACATCCTTTCATAGTTTTTGATCTGAGTGGGATGTTGGGTAGCTAGGGAACTGCGCATGAAAACTACCCAATTTTCCAAGCGAGCAGTCGGTCAGCTGACTAGGTGACTAGCTGGAAAAATTGCGCAATGTTTTGAGGGAGAGAGTGACAGACACAAGGTGCTTATCCGTCATGTTTGTGCAGTTTATTCGGTTAGTGAAGATGGCACGCTTTACAACTTTTATGAAATTTTTTGGGGGACTGAGCCCCAGGGTCACTGCCTGGTCAAACTCTTTGGTTGACCAGCTGGAGGCTCAGTTGATGTGCTTGTGGGCAGTGTAGATTGAAATGGCTTGCTAGGAAACTTTTGTGCTGTTATAGGTGGCAGTCGGTCGAGTCGATTGGAGCTCACAAAAAGATAGAAAAGATAGATGAATGCCTTATAATTCAGCCTATTTGAGGGGGAAACCTCCTTTCCATTACACAAATGAATAATTCTTGGATGATACAAATGATAAGACCTCCTTTCTATATATAGGAGTCTAAGGGGTCATAATATAATTAGGGTCGACATAACAATAATAATGTAAGGGCACAATAATAACAATAGTGAGCTTCTATGGGGCACAATAATAGCAATATGGGGACTACTTGGGTACAACAATATAATAAGGGGGTTGTACTAATAACAATAAGGGGTTACACTAGTAGTATAGGGGCCTAACATGCCCCTCTCCTTCAAAAAGTGTTGTCGTCAACACTTGAGTAGTTCTTGATGCTTCTGTGTAAAATTCTTGTCCTCCCATGTGGAATCTTTAGCAGGTAAGTTCTACCACTTGATGAGATACTCTAAAATTGATCAATTTCATAGCTACCAGGTTCTTGTTTCTGTGACTACTGTAGGTTCCAATATGATTTTTCCTTCATCTTCAAGTTCTAGCAATATTGTTTGAATTGGGATATTCTGCAAATTTTGAATGAGTGGCCACACTTATTTGTCCTTCTTCCATTCATCCCTTGCTTAATTTATCAAATCTAGTTGGATAATAGAAATAGCACAAAACAATACTTCCACATCCTCATCCTTTCTTGAGAGTGCATTTGCAACAAAAATTTTCTTCCCTTTTCTATAGATGATGTCAAAGTCATAACCCAACATATTTGTGACCCAATTTTTCTGTTCTTCTAAAGATAATATTTGTTCTAAAAAGTATTTAAGACTATCATGATATATTTTTACCTTGAAGTGTCTTCCCATTGGGTAAGGTCGCCATTTCTTAAGTGCATGTAGTATTGCCCACATTTCCTTCTCATAAATAGCTTGCTTGAGATCTAGCCGTAAAAATACCCAATCACCTACATAAAAAAAAAAATTCACTGCGATGTTGATCTACTTGTTGTTTCATTCGATTCTGCACCAAAGTGACATTATCCTTTAAAAGTTGGAGAACTTGTTGTTGATATTTGATGTGATCTTTCACTGCTTGAACCTTTTTCTTCTTGATATGTGCTTCTATCTTGAGAGTGTTAGGAGTGGTAATTTCTTCCAATTCTTTACAAGATATGGTCAAATTCATTTCTTAATGCTCGATGTGATCTTTCACTTCTTGAACATTTTTCTTCTTGATATGTCCTTCTATCTTGATAGTTGAGGATTGGTAGTTTTGGCCAATGCATTACAAGATATGGTTAGATTCATTTCTTCTTTCTCGATGTGATCTTTCACTTCTTGAACCTTTTTCTTCTTTATATGTCCTTCTATCTTGAGAGTTTGAGGAGTGGTAATTCTTGCCAATGCTTTACAAGATATGATCGGATTCATTTCTTATTTCTCTAGGGTTGGGTCCTGGCGTATATCCTCTTCTTTTGATTTTTTTTTATCCTTTTTTTCCTCCTCTTCATACATTATGTAAAATAATTTCTTCTTAACACACTTATGACCTTTAGTGCATTTGCTATCACAATTGTAACAAAGCCATTTTCCTCTTTTTTCTTCCAATTGTTGTGGTGTAAACCTTGTAGGTTGTGGAAGGCTAGGAGAAGAAACACTTCTATAATTATAGTCGTGAGTGGTGGGATTCCTTGTTTCCATAATTTCGTTTTCAATTTTTCTTGCCCACCTGAATGCCTTCTCCAATGAATTAGGTTTCGAAAGACGAACCTCATGTTGAATGTTATCCTTTAAAGTACCTATGAAGACATCAATCCTTTGCTTCTCTGGAATATAATTTACTCTTATATTCAATTTTTGGAAGTCCTCAATGTGCTCTGCCATTGAACACTTTTGTTTGAGATTTATCAATTGGCTAAAGAAGGTGTTTCTCTTTGTATCCTCATAATGTGCTATCGTTTCCTCCGTGAAAATTGACCAAGTAACAAGTGGTTTACGAGAACAACGCCCTTTATACCGTAAAAATTGATCCGGTTCTAAATATGAAGATGCAGTACGTACCTTTTGTAACATTTGCACCTCATGTAGATCAAAATATTGCTCCATCTGTAGTATCGAATTTATTGGATCCTTGCCATCAAACTTCCTCATATCACCTTTTCTTGATTTAGGAGCTCGATCTTGAAACGACTATAACTCTATAATTTTGGCTCTTCCAATTCTAAAATTGTGACCTACAGTAGCCCTCTATGTCCTCTTTCCAATGCCACCAGTCTGACCAAAATTGGATTCTCCAAGAAAGAGTTATGCACAATCACCGAAGATGACCTGATTATATACCTTTTCAGAAGAGAGAACTTGTATGCAGTTCCATGTGTCATTGTTTTGACCTTTGGATATGAAAATTATACATAAGAAACTACAGTTCGTCCTCTTTCTGTGACTTCTTACGAAAATGAAATCTGATGTTCAGAGCGAAAGTTATGACGATTTTTCCAAGGTGACCTATTTGGAATGTAATTTGGGGGTTTGCAAAAACCGTAACTTCCTCATATTATATCTCTGAAAATGTAGCGAGAAAGGATTTGAAATTTGGAGTCACAGTTCAGATCAATTGCTTCTCAAATGGGTTTTTGTTTTAGCTTCTGAAACTTTGTAGTGACAGCATTATAGTGAAAATCCTACGATGAACTATTTTAGTTGAATTTCTGGAGCTTACAAAAACCCTAACTTCCTCAGATCATATCTCTGAAAATATAGCGATACAAGATCTCAAATTCGGATGCGAGATTCAGACCAATTTTGTCTCAAGTGGGTTTTGTTTTTAGCTTCTTAAACGTCGTAGTGAAACAGTTATAGCGAAAATTCCACTATGACCTATTTGGAGTAGCAAAAACCTAGAATCCAAAGCTCTGATACCAAATGTTAGAAAACCAACTCACAAAAGGATAGAAAAGATAGATGAACGCCTTATAATTCAGCCTCTTTGAGGGGGAAAACTCCTTTACATTACACAAATGAATAGTTCTTGGATGATACAAATGACAAGACCTCCTTTCTATATATAGGAGTCTAAGGGGTCATAATATAATCAGGGTCGACATAACAATAATAATGTAAGGGAACAATAATAAGAATAGTGGGCTTCTATGGGGCACAATAATAACAATATGGGGACTACATGGGTACAACAATATAATAAGGGGGTTGTACTAATAACAATAAGGGGTTACACTAGTAGTATAGGGGCGTAACAGAGACAGTGAAAGACACAGGGTACCTGTCTGTCATGTTTCTGCAGTTTATTCAGTCAGTGAAGAGGGCATGCTTTGCAACTTTTGTGCAATTTTTTGGGGGAATGAGTCTCGGGGTCACTACCCGGTCAAACTCTTCTGTTGACCATCTAGAGGTTTAGTTGATGTGCTTGTGGGCAGCATAAATTGAAATGGCTTGCTAGGAAACTTTTGTGCTATTCTGGCTGATAGTCGGTCGAGTCGATTTCAGGATTGCGCAGTGCAAACTTTCTGGGAGGAAGCCTCAAGCTCTGTGTAATTCTGGGAAACAGTACATAATCCTTGAGAGCTAAAACTATGCAATGCAGCTCAGTGGATCATGTCTGGCTCCTGGAGGATTGTCCTGTCGAAAAAGCTTCAACAAAATGATTAAGTGTGTGAACGAGTGATTTCTTACATGCATGACCTCGCGAACACACACTCAACATGACTTGACTACAAGACACCCCGATCCAACAAGACAACATACACTTAGTGTGACTAACCAATGGTGTGATCGATAAGCGCGACACTTGTGATATATCGTTGAATGATAGCGATGATGCTTGAGTGATAGTGCATACAACTTCGTGTGTGAGTGCGATGGATGTTTACATAGTAGACACAACTTGTACACATGAAGGTGAACCTTGTGCATGGACAGAACATGACTGCAAGCATGACATTGTGAGCAACATGTAAAAAGATGTTCGTTGAACAGTCAAGCGGGGAGGGTGCAAAGACTTAGCACGAGCTCACAGGATGAGCCCGATCGCTTGCAAACATCAAGGAAAAACCTAAGGAAGGCTCTAAAGTTAGATACAAGCCAATATTTTGGAGGGTGTTGCATCCACTACAATAGGGGGATACATACATAATTATAGATGGAGGGAGATAGAATAATTATGGAGGGAATAGAGAGAGAGATATGGAGAGAGAGAGAGAGATAAATGGAAATAGAGAGTTAGGGGAAGAAAGAGGGATAAAAGGAGAGAGAGGGAGGAGAGAGAGGATGGGAGGGAGATTGACATATGTCAAGGAAAAATGCATTAAGGATAGTAAAAACTACTACTTATATCTATATCTATATCTATATCTATATCTATAGATATATATAAGTTTCCCAATCAACTCTATATGTATATGTAGTTTCATGGAAAATATATTTCTTCATCGATAATAGGTTTTTCTATCTTATAGAAAAATAACATCAAAGATATATATGCTTTCTCAAAAAAAAATATTTGTATGTATTTGCTTCCCAAACCACAACATTCATGATCTTTAAGCTATATTTGAAGCAACCAAGTCATCATGCACATAATATTCCTACTAGGGGAAATTTAAATTAAAAAAAGCACATGTGCATTCCAAGCACTAAAAATTCTTGTGTGTTTCTAGGACAAAAAATATGTGCATATTCCTAGTGACAAAAATGGGTATGCATTTTAGTGCTAGGAACACGCATTTATTCCTGCAACTAATGAATTTAACACGGAAAATGGTTGAGGTGGGGTAAGGGGGATAGGGAGGGATATAGAGGCCAAGGGAGGGAGGGAGAGAGAGAAAGAGAGAATAGCAGGTGGGGAAGAATGAGTTCATGAGTGAGGGGAGAGAGTGAGTGAAAGTTGAAAAGTGAGAGACATAAGGAAAGAGAGCGGGGAAGGGAGAGGGAGGCATATATTTGTGGTTGACATAGAAATGAAGAGGGATAAAAAGATGGAGAGGGTTTTATGAAGGAGGGATTGAGATAAATACAAAGAGAGAGGGAGGGATAGGGATAAGTAGGACAGAGGGAGGAGACAGAGTGGGGGATAAATATATGATGTGTGGGAAGGTTGGGGGGAGGGGAAGAGAATGAGAGAGTGATAGAGGGAGATATAAAGAAGGATAAAGGGAGGGATATAGAGACAAAGTTTGAGAGAGAGAGAGAGAAATGGACGTGGGTGGTTGTGGAGTATGAATAGAGGGGAGGAGGGATAGAGAAATAAAGGAAAGTGGGGGTGGGGGGGGGGGGAGAGAAATAGGGGTTAGAAAGAGAGAGGGAAGGAGTTAGAGATAGAGTTGGAAGTGAAAGAAAGAGGGAGAGAGAGTGGGGAGAAAATGTGCGTGTGTACGCGAGAGAGTGAGAGAGAGAGGGGGGGCAGGAGAGAGAGTGGAGATATTATCACCTAAAAAGTGATCACCTAGCCATTTTCCACTAGGATGATCAAAATATTCCATGAAATATGTTTTTTACACATTAAAACCCACTTTCACCTTAAGAAATAATTTAGAGAACCATTTTTCCTAAGTTATTTCTATTTACCAACTTGAAAATAACCCAGAAGCCCATGTAATTAATTTCATGTTATTTTCATATCTACCCATTTTGTAAAAATAATTAAAAATATTTTCACCCATCCATAGGAATAATTAAATAAATCATTATTTATCTATCATTCTTTAATCATTTAACTTCTCTCCCTTGAAATTATTATTAAATCATTATTTAGTAATTATTTCTAACCCATTTTGACCAGATTACCCAGGATTAAATAAAAAATTCATTATTCATTTATTATTCCTTAATAAGTAGACATTTCTCCTATGAGATAATTATTAAATCACTATTTACTAATTATTTCTAATTCACCTTGACCATATCTCCTTAAACCAATTAATAAATCATTTTTATTTATTAGTTACTTTAACCACTTTTCTTAATTAACTCAATTAATCAATATTTTTTTATTTAGTTCATTAAATAAATATTTTTGATCATTTAATTAATATTTTCCTCTCTTACATATAATAAAATACTCCTAATAGTTAGATCTTGATTTGGTCTACTAATATTTTATTGTTTGACTATATATACATCTATCCTAGCATTTTATTATAAATAAAGTGGTTTTTCCCTCTATAGATGATCATTATCGTTGTCGTCACTTTGTTCTCATTACTCATGAGATCTCCACCTTGATTTCGACCAACCTTATTCATTTTCTAACTCACAATCAGGAAGAGAGAGAGAAAGTAGCTACAAGAAGAGTAGGGACTCAAAAGGACCCTCCCACGGAGGAGGATATTACATAATTGAGACCATGTTTTACTCGACCAAGTGTTTTCATTAATAAAAAACAAGTTGTTTCCATTGGGTTCCTTGTTATCTCTTTTGGAATGTATTTTTCGGTATTTGAAAGCTCTTTTTGTAGGGTTTTTCTAACATTCTTCTTACAGAGATGAAAGTCTTTGTGAAGATCATAAAGTTTTCACAACATATTTCTTCTTCTTTTCTTTGTTGTTAGGCAGGATCATCATCAACTGTACAAAACTTGATTTTTGTCTCACCTATTTAGAAATATTATTCTAACAAATGGTGACTCAACTAGTCCTCTATCATCAGTAAATCTCATCTCCACTGGTTTAAATATTCAGATCCTTGGTGATTGCATTTATGCACTTTCATTTTTTCCTCTCTTTCAATTTTTTTTCTATTTTTGTCTATTAGTGGTACCTTTTTGGAAAAAAAATCATTTTTTTTTCTTTCCTCTGTGCTTCACAGGTCATAGGTTCCATTTGCATAGGAGATGACAATATTTGACAAGCCCTAGAAACAGAAGTTCCAGATTGACTACCACACTTTTTGGGGAAAAACTAGTTTTGGCCATTGTAGGAAATAGGCCACAACCTACATTATAATGTAGAAACATGTTAGAAATCTTTGTTACCCTTTTTGTTCTGAATTCTTTATGTTTCTGCTGAAAGTTCAGTTATGTATAGTTGTTAGGAGGGTTTTTTTTTTTCATCCTATCATAGTAATGTAAACCTTGATCTCCTTAGCTTATTCATTTTCAAGAGGAAAGAAAAACCCCCCAAGGGATTCTAGTACTCCTTTTCCACCTCTTAAGGGATTTAGCTAAGTTGGTAGTCTACTGTTTGAGATTTGTTCACCACTATTTTCTACCAGGGTATACCTTTTGTTCCAATCCTTTTTTAAGATTTTGAAGTTACAATTGATTCCCTTTTTGGCCTTTATTTCACCATTCCTCAAAGTCTTATTTAAGTTCCCTTTCATTAGTTAGTGTTTGTTGCATTTTTATTCCATAATTCAGTAATTTTACACTAATGTTTTCTACATAATGTAGGTCGTTTTTTCTACAGATCCTATCTCCTTTGGCCCTTGATCTTGTGATATCCAACATTGTGGAAGATCAACATTTGCATGGAAGGCTCAATGTTTGTCATCATTTTTTTCACAAATGTACTCTATAATACTTTTGGTATCTTAGGTCCCGTTTGACTAATTCCACTATTTTGAATGCTTTTACTATTATCTTCACTAATGGAATTTAATTGTAATAACTTATTCAATGATCTTGCTTCCTGACATGGTGACACACACAGGATTGTGGTTTCGATGTAAGGTATGGCCTAAGCAAGGTCACATGAATACAATGGTTCCTATCTTTCCAAGTTGAGATGAGGATACCTTTCCTTGTCCTTTCCTTTTTTCTTACACAACCTCTTGTTATCTTCTGGGTGCGACACTTCATCAAATAAGTGAACAGTGTAGGTTTCTTCCCAATTTCTTTTACCGTGCTACCTTCTCATTCCTTCTTTGTTCCTCACTATTTCCCTTCTATCTGTCATAGGTTCTGATGTTGAACTATCTCTCTCTTCACTATTGTTTTGAGATTTCACTCCATTATGTAGCACTTTGCTAATTTTTTCTACCACATTCTCTTCCTGCATTAATGTTCATGCCTTAACCATTCATGTATCTTATGTTATTTTATCCCTATGATGTCTCAACATACTTATTCCACCTCATTCCCTCTCATGTGTCCCTATCCTTTACTTCATTGTGCCATCCAATGGGCATACCTTTATCTCCCTATCATGTTCAAAGAGATTCGGATGCTCATAGTATCAGATTCCAACAACATCACTCCTTTGTCACACAACAACATTTTTTTATGAGTAAATAGTGATTTCACAAATCTCTCTCATGGTCCTTTGAAGAAATTCCTCTTGTCTTCACTATATGAATGAGTAGCCTATATTACAAATGCAACAAGATACCCCTCTAATATTTTTTTCAACCATAAATTTTCTGCACCCCAAAATTTGCTGTTTACCAAATTTACTCTTCAAATCAGTTCTAGATTCCCACTATATGATACCATAGTGCACTATTTTATAATGTTCTTGGATAGTATTGGAAACCACTTGGATATAATTATAGGAAACTCAACATAAAAAATCTCACACAAGTCTGTAAAGACATACCTTTGTAGCCACTTCTCAGAATCGATTCATTGTTTTCTTGTTTGTTCTGCAACAATTTTTTGTTCCTTTGTCTGTATCCACTACTACATCTATTCCCTATTTGGCCTCCACATCCCGTTCAATTGTAAATCCTAGTCTCAGCAACATAACCATTTTTTAGTGTGCAAGGGTAGACCCGAGTTTAAAGTGAAACAACTAACAAAACCCCTCAAACACTAGGCCTTTCAGCATCACCCATGGGAAAGTGATGTGTTACCTGAGGCGAATTATGAGGGAGTATAGGAACCTAGATAGTTCTATAGTTGATAAGGATACATGGAGCATGTGCTATCTCTATCATTATTGATACAAAATAAATTATAAATATACCACTAATTCACATAGTAAATTCATCATTAATAAAGAACAACATATAGACAATAGAGATATCATATCCTTAACAACATAATGTGCAATAATAACCAATGAACCCAAATACATATTTGTATTATCATTAGAAAATCCTTAATTACATTTCAATTTCCATCGCTGACTAGCCTAATCCATCAAGTTAGAGACCAAAAAATTACATTATATCTCGAAGTCTATCTTCATCCATGCCTCTCAAGGTCCATATATTATATCATGGCTTTAGATATTTATGGTTTTACATTAGGGCATAAAGCAGACAAAAAACCTACTTTAACCAAGGGTGATTCCTATCACCATGAGAGAAAACCAAAAAACTAGGCTAAAGACTCTTCCAAAGTCTTCACATTGACATTTAGCCAACCCTTCCATGCAAAATCCTTCTACTTGGAACTCATTTGTGTTGATCCCAAAAATACTTCCTTAAAACCCTACTCCAACATGCCCCTAGTAGTCTCTTGGGTTTGAGGTCCTCCTTATTCAATGTTTGAAGTTTTAGTGGACTTGATTTTCGTCCTTTTTCCTCGAGGTTGAAGAAGATTCTTCATAGGTGTTAACTACAAAAAATTCACTTCGATGGTTTGAATTGGAGCACTAGCACTTTGGGTGTTAGGCTTAGAAATAGTGATAGTAGTAGAGATGTTCATTTAGCCCATATTAGTGGCTAACTGGCCTATGTTTCTTGACGATATATACCACACCACCCCATTAGTGTGGGATTTGAGATATGGTTTCGATATGTCATTCAATGATAGAGGAGCATTAGGAATGATTTCATATAGATTACTAACTTGAGAATAGATCAATTCTAATTGGTGGGAACACATGATGGCTTGTCCCTAAGTTTGGGATCCTACCTGAGCGACATGTTTAGCTATCCTAGGCAGTAGAGACTTAGTAAACCAGTCATGTAGTAACTCATCATGAAAGGTTCTAAATAGTATTCATATCTACCTACACTCATGGATGTGGGTGGATGTATCTTAAAAGAACTTAGTGATTATATCTCTCTAATTTCATACCTAAAAAGAAAAATATAATGGTCAACAAAGTCCTGCATTAAAGACATAAATTTATCGTAAGCAGTGGTTTCTAGATCAATGTACCATTTAACAACACAAGTGGTAGGAGTATGTTGGAAAAGGCATAACCTGATGTTACAATCCATGAAATATTTGGACAAGAACCATAGGAGTTAATTGTTAATGTGAGATGCGGGGTATTCACTAGGTTTTCCATCAAACTTAAGAATGTTAGTTGGAAGTTTACGTGGGACTTCCAACCATGTAAGATTATGCTTGATAGGATCATTCATTAACTTTGAAAGATTTGGTAAGACAAATATTTCCAAGAATGGTGAGTTGAAAAATACTTGGGGAGGAGGTGGTGCCCCCTAAGGCCCACATGGATGTAGGTATCCACCTATAGCATGATTTCCAGAAGCCTAAAGAGATGCTCAAGGTAGTAGGATGACTTGAGGAGTTAGCTCTAGTTCCCATGTGTGTATCGTAAATGTTAGTTCCTCTAGTGGAAAAATTATTATTGAAAGGTTGTTTACCTCTAGGAAGATTGGGTGTGCCAAGAGGAGAGCCTCTTAGATCAAAAGTTTGATAAAAAAAATTTCACCCAAAGGATTAAATTCATTACTAGAGATAGTACCCTTAACCCCTTGGACATTCCAAGGAAATCTAGTGTTCCTCTGGAAATGAGATCCTAGTAACGATTGATTACCCTAAGGAAGTATGAATCCATTAGAAACATAAGTGCTCCTAGTTGTGTTAGGGAATGGCATGGGCCTATTATGATTATTCTAGCCAAATGGAAATCCATTATTAGGTGTGAACAAAATTCCTACAGATGTGTTAGGACCAATAAAGGGTGCTATATATGTAGATGTGGATGTAGAGTTTGAAACTCCTACATTTGACATGGGTATGCTACTTGTAGTGGAGCTAGATCCTCTACCAAAAATGAACAGGGGGAGGCACCAATAGTGAACATATTAAATAGAGGGAGATGGGATATTGGGATTTTCTAATAAAAAGAAAATATAATCTTAGTGGAGGTGATGTGGATAGGACCTATGGTAGTGGAAGAAGGTATCAAAGTTGTATTAGGTATACCATCAGTGAAAATAGGTGTGAACACACTAGGTTCTACCATTGAAGTGACACCAGCCACAATTGACTCTTGGTAAGGACCGAGTGAATGGAAAAATCGAGTCAAGTCTACACCCCCACCAAGGAAGATGGGTGATGAGATGTGAATCACCATGGAACAAGAATGAGCTGGATGAATTTCATCAACCACTTAACAAACTATAGGTTTGGTGCCTTGAGAATCACCCAAAGTGGCCCCTGAAGTAGGTATGTCTAAGGTAGTGGATAGGTTTAAGATTACATGTATAGGGAAGTGGACCCTTTTGGAGTAAGGAGTTACTTGGGGGGGGTGAATCATTAATAGTGAGGTTCTTAAAAAAAAATATGAATATGTTTTTAGTTCTTTCGTCTAATGTTTGATAGTTATGACGGCATTCATACACAAAGCAAATGAGCATACATATGAGACATTCATATGCACATACAATCCATCACATGAGCAACATACACATATTGACATCGATATTTTCACATGGAAACACAAAATGGAAAAAACCACCAATCTATTTGTTGTTATGATGTAAATTAAGAACCTACTTAATTACATCAGTTTTTTTGTGACTACCCACTCACAAGAGGCACCGACCCCCTTAGGATAGAAAGCACCTACTTGCTGAGAGGAACCAACCTCTTATGAATGCAGGCCACCACTTGCTCTTGTCACTGTTCTAATTTTCATACAATTTTCAAACTAAAAACAGAGGTACATACAAATATAGATAAGTACCAAACTATTTTACTATAGAATCAACTTCTACTCTCAATTCTCCATTGTTATGTAGCCTCTCTTGGCCTCACCCAAAAACACCCTATTCTTTGCACTTATGCATTCTATTCCATAGGCTCTCTTCAACACACTTCTCCAATTCAACACTTGAGCTAGTTGCACTACTCACACACACTATGCTCTCAATTTTTAGCACTTGTTCACAATACTCTCTTCCCCCATTCTCTCAATAGAAATAATTGGTTTTGTTCCTTTGGTGCACACTGCTCAATACTGCCTTTCCTGCATGCTGCATAACTTCCCGAGTGTACCTCTATGTACCTCCTCCATACTACTATTACATCTGATGCTACTTTTCTGCTACCTCATTAAACTCTGAATAGGAGCACTTGAGTGCTTTACTGACACTGTGTGCGGTTCTTCATGCTGAGAATTAATTCTCAATCAATAATTCACACTTCGACTAAGGCTCCCATGCTTATTCATGGCTCTATCAGCTTGAAAGTACCTCAGGATGACTTCTCTATTCTTCATTTAATACACTGATATGTGCACAGGTAGATCAAAGGTAGCTTTCTCATCTTATGAAAGGCCCAACACTCTTCCCTACAAAATCGCGGTCCTTTCAATATTGATTGAATGATCTCTGTAGTCACCATAAATCTTGCTATCAACTTTCCGACACTCATTTATCCAACTGTCGAATCATCCATTCGCATACATTCAGTGTTGTATAAGAGCTCCACTCTTTGTAACATATAGTAAAACAGAGTTACGATATCTCACAACCCCATTGCCTTTATCCCCTTAGAGCTTAGCCCCATTTTTTTTTCATATGACTTGGAACCTTGATTTCCCTTTGTATTTCGATACCAGAGCTCCTATATGTCGTAACTTTTATTATAATTCCCTTTTGAAATCATGAGCTTCCGATTTTACCTTTAGCCTCTTTTGCTCGGCTTCTTCTTGTTTTACACCATGGAACCGAGACCTATGAACAACAACTTAGCTTTTAGGGTCCAAGGCCTTTAGATCTTTCTGAGGGACAATATTCCTTTGTTTACTGCTCTCCTCCCTTGGTTCCTTTACTCTCCTTGCCCAAGCACCACCACATCATAGATCCCCGTATCGAGACTTCTGCTTAATTCAATTACAGAGGATTTTCGAAATCTCTGGTCTCTGAAATATATCCCTCATGGCATCTTCACAGCACCTTAGGTGCTAAGGTATTCACTATGCCCTTGGTTATACCAATCTCTTTGTGACCACACAAAAATTACAATCGGAGCTCCTTTCATTGTAACATTTAAAAAAAAAAGTTATAAAGGAGTTTCGATGTTTCATTTCTCCGAAAAACTCCTTAGCACTTGGGTGTTGGGTCTCACTTTACATCATTGGTTCTCCAAGCTTCATGACCAAGTGCAGACAATATCGGAGTCCCTAGCATTATAAATTCTACCAATTTTAATTACAATGGAGTTACGATAACTCCGACCTCTGAAATTCTGACTTGTCAGATGACATCATGCTCTTGTCATCATCTCCCCATGGAACCTTCATAGTGGTGATATGTGTCACTTGAATTTGCCCCATTAGGCCACCCAATTTTTGTGATTCTAGCTTCCATGTGTCCTCTATACAACGATATCATGCTTATGTCATCTACCATTGCAGCTCCTTAGGGCCAATCACACGTCGCCCTGTGTTCTACTACAAGAGAGAGAAAGGGTCTCATCAAGCCTTGGTTTTAAAATGAAAATCTTTGTTAAGCCTACTCCAAAACCGTCGACACTTTTAACAATATCGAAAGATTCATGTATCATAAATTCTAAAAATTCAAATGTTAAGAAGATTTGAGGTTGTGATGGCCTCAAGCTTCCGATATTCCGGTATCCCCTGCTCTAAAGTTCCGATGTGTCATCCGCTCCATCCTTCAATGTTCCGATGTGCTTCTGGCCTTTCAAAATTGGGTCCTGATGTTCTGCAGTCCTGAGGTTTTAAACCTATGATTTTATGATATTCCTTCATTTCAAAAATCCTGAGACTCCAAATTTTGATATTATGTCCCTCGGAAGCCCCGATATACTTCCATGTGCCTCAATATTTTGGCCTTCTAAGGAATTCAAGACCCTAACATCGGTAGTCAATAAATTTTGATCCAGGAGGCCATTTCTAGACTTCCACATACTATTGGAAAGTTCTTTAAAAGTACTATAAAAATGTTCTAATTCCAAGATTATTTGACCTAATGTATTAAGGAAAAATATCCTCCAAAGTCTAGGCCTTCCAATCACCATAGTCCTCCTTTTATGGCTTCTCTAGTAAGCCTACTACTATGATGATTCTCTACAAGAGACAATAACAACCATAAGACTCCTCCTGAGCCTAACATTTCAATCATATAAAAAAATTCCATCCTAGTGGACATCAATGGCAACATACTTGAATCCATTAACCATCCATACAATGACAAATATCCAACAATCTCCCCTTTTGGCATTGATGGAAACAACATAACCTAGTCCTCAAACCAGGCATGGTCTTCTTAATGGATTCTCCAATGTAGTAGTAATCTTCTCCCCCTTTCGCATCAATGGAAAAGGATGCTTTTGAGAACTCCCCCTAAACCACTGCAACCTACTCTTAAATTGATCCCTCATGTTGAGTAGCTACCAAAACACACCAAAATTGAGTCATTTGGGAGGAGGAATCACGACTCCTATCTGTTTCCTAAGATATTCAAAGGGTTCTCTTGCCAGTGGCTTAGTAAAGATATCTACAAGTTGGTATTTAGTGGCCACATATTCAAGTCTAACAACATTGGTTGCAACCTGTTCCCTTAATAAATGGAACTTGATAGGGATATGCTTGGTCTTTGAATGCATGACTGGATTCTTAGAGATGTTGATGGCACTAGTATTATCACACATGATTGGAATAGGATCAGTCAACTCTACCTTAATTTCCTTCAAGGTCTGCTTCATCCATAGGATTTGTGAGCAACAGGTGGCAACTATAATATACTCTACTTTAGCTGTTGATAAAGAGATGGAGGCTTGTTTCTTGTTGACCCATGACACTAAGAATTTTCCCAAGAAGAATGTTGCACCTGAGGTGCTTTTCCTATCATCAATACTGCCTACCCCATCAATATCAGTAGGCCTTTAAAATAAATTCTTTTCTCTTAGGATACTACAGTCCATAATATGTTTTTCCTTGAAGATATTTCAAATTCCTTTTGATAATGATAACATGAATTTTGTGAGCAAAAACTTGAAATCTAGCCACAAGGCCCACTACTTGCATGACATATGGTCACAAAGCTGTGAGATACAACAAGCTTCCTATCATGGATGTATATTCAATCTGATTTACTAGTAGTGTTTCATCTTCTTTTCACAATTTTACAACCTGTAACCATAACTGTGATAATTGTCTTGCAATCTTTGAGCTCAAACTTATTCAAAGTTTCTCGTAGGTAATTGGATTGGGAGATAAACACTCCATTATGAGACTGAGAAATTTTCAATCCCAAGAAGAAAGAAAACTCTCCAATCATGGTCATTTTGAACTCTATCTGCATATTGCTTGTGAATTGATGTCCCAATTTTTCCATGTCACTGCCAAATATTATGTCACCCACATATACTACTATAAACATTAGATGGTCGCCTTCAGAATTGATGTATAAATTTTTGTCTACAGTACCTTTATTAAATACCAATTGCAGAAGGTATCGATCCAATCTTTCATACCAAGCACTCAAATCCTGTTTGAGTCCATATAGGGCCTTTTTCAATTTGTACACTAACTCCTTATCTTAGGTGAGAGTGAATCCTTTTGGTTGCTCAATATAAACCTCTTCTTCTAGATATCCAATAATAAATGAAGAATTTACAGCCATCTGATATACCTTGATATTTTTATGATTGGAAAAGGTAAGAAACATTTTGATAGTTTCCATTTTTTCTACTAGTGCAAAGGTTTCATCGAAGTCTAGCCCTTCTATCTGGGCATACCCTTTGTAGAACAATCGAGCCTTGTTCGTGATTACCTGGCCTTGCTCATTTTTCTTTCTTTTTAAAACCCATTTAAATCCAATGAATTTTTTTTCTTTAGGTCTTGGAATAAGCTCCCAAGTGTTATTCTTTTAAATTTGGTCAAGTTCCTCATTCATATCTCTCACCTATAACTTGTCCTCACTTGCTTGACTTATACTTTTAGGATCAATCTAAGACAACACAACGAGCTTTGCACAACTAGAATTGCCAACAAGTTTCCTCCTGGTCTAGATATCATGTCTTTGATATCCAAGACTTAGACTCTTGGGATGTTCCTTATGTACATACCTGAAAGGTATTTTGGGCCTTGGAGTTTTTCTCGTTTCCTCAACTTCATTATCTGATTATGTATCTTATTTATATGAGGGTTCAATATTTGGAGTTTATTATACACTAGAGGATCAAATTTGTGAAGAAATTTCATGTATTACTACATCAATGCAATCTTTAAGCTTTTTTTTCCCATTTCTTGTAACAGTTATACCCTTTTCTTCAAGCAGAGTACCCAAGTAATATGCCCTCATCGGTGCGTGAATCAAATTTTCCAAGATTTTTATCATTCCTTTTGGTAAATCATTTGATCCCAAACACCCTGAAGTGGTTTACTAATGCAAGTCTTCCCTTCCATAACTCATAGGGGGTTTTATCACTGTTAGGCCTGAGTTGAGTTATGTTTGATAGGTACACTACTGCTTGAGCCGCTTCTCCCAGAAGATGTGGGATATGTCTGCTTCATCCAACATAGCTCTAGCCATTTCCTGGATTGTTTTGTTCTTTCTCTCCACTACTCCATTTTGTTGTGGAGTTCTAGCCACTGAATACTACCTCCTAATGCCATGCTCTTCACAAAATTATTCAAACTCTCTTGAAGTGTATTCTCCTCCTCTGTTTGATCTTAAGCATTTTATCTTTAAGTATTTCTCATTTTCTACTTGAGCTTTAAATTTTTTTAAATTCTTAAATGCTTCTGACTTTTCTTTTAAGAGCACGATCCAAGTGCCCTTGGTAAAATCATTAATGAGCAACATGAAATACCTTTCTCCTTTTGGGTTTTTTCTCTTGTTGGGCCACAAATATCTATGTGGATTAGCTCTCATGGTATAGATGAGGAGAACTCTTTTGACTTGAAATGTGTCGTAGTCTACATACCAAATTGAAATGACTTGCAGATTGACTTATCAGGCCTTAACAATCTTGGTAATCCTCTTAGAGCTCCCAACTGCTGAATTTTATTAAATTGTCAAAATTCATATGGACAAGCCTCCTGTGACACAACTGTGCTTCAATAGTCTTTCTTAAATAGTAGTTTACTCTGGATTCATCAAATGCATATACATTATTATGAGTTCTAATTTCTTTTCCCAGCATCTTTCCATTCTTCACATTGCAAATCTCACATTCCTTGGATATAAAGGTCACATCATAGCCATTATCACACCTCTGCCTAACATTAAGAAAGTTGTGCTTGAGACCTTCCACATACAACACATTTTGTGCTTTTGTCTTTTGATCAAGGCTGATTATTCCTTTACCCTTAATTTTTTCTAGAGCATTGTTACCGAACATGACATCCATATATCCTTTTCTTTCAGCGATGTAAACTTAATCTTATTCCCAGTCATATGCTTGGAGCATCGACTATCCACATACCATCTTTTTTCTTGATTTTTTCTGATAGAGCGAGTCCACACTCCATGTTCTTTCCATATTTTCATTTCCAATTCTTCTTATCCTCTTGAACAACTGACCACAAAGTGTTTTGAGACCTGGATGGATACTTTATCCTGCTTCTGCACTCACTTTCCTTGTGCCCAAAATTATTACATTTAAAACATTCAACATCACTCATTAGGGGAGAGAAAGCATTTCAATTTTTGAGTGTAGAGTTTTGAGATCTAAAATTTTGATACTTATTGTATCTAAAATTTTCATCTCTTTCAACTTTGATCCTTTTACAATCAACAACCTTATGCCCAAAGATGTGACATTTATAACAATGACCATAGAATAAATGAGAGTACCTGAAGTTGGAAGGTCCATGAGTTTGTGCATGAAGGTACCTCTGTTGTCTGGCTGATTGATTCATCCTTTGTTGGTGTGGTTCCTTGGGGTAGATGAAGTTATTATTCTAGTGAAGGGATCCTCTTTGGTTTTCTCCCTTTTTGTCTTCATTGATTCTTTCTTGATGCAACTTTGCATTGCTATGAGGTTCCTCAAATCCTGCAGACTTGAATTTCATCTTTCCCATAGAATATTCCTATGGTCTGGAGTAACCCAGGCCTATTTTGTTTCCTAAAGATCTCTGACTGCTTAGAATCTGATCTAGCTTTCTTGTTCCTTTTGCAAATTTCTCATTTATTCCTTTTTCGATCTTTATTTTCTCAAGATATGTTCTTAGAGAGACAACCCTTGCCTCAAGACTCTGATAGTTCTCTTCCCATTCATGGATCAAATCTTGAAGAACCTCTTCCTTTCGTTTAGCTTCTTCTAGTTTGACTTTCAAGGACAAAATTTCATCTTTGCATGTTTTTTAGATTGTTTCCTTCTTTACCTTGAATAAATCTCATTTTAATTTCTTGTTCTCTTCTTCTAGTTTCTTACATGTTCCTTGTTTTTCTTCTACTAGAAGAGATAAACTATATTTGCTTTTAATGGCTTCTTCAAATTTTTATTTTTGATAAACAAACTCCTCATTGTAAGAGTTGTACATACCTTCTTCAACATGTTGTAGCTTTTCTCTAAGTTGCTTATTATTTTTTCTTACTTTCTTTAACTCATCAAGAGCACTCATGAGTTCCCCTTCAAGGTCCACCACTCCTTCTTCTTCTTCTGATGCTTCTGAAACTTGTTTCCAAATTTCTAATCATCTTCCTTTTCAGCCTTTTCTTTGTAAGGGCATTTGGACAAAAAATTTCCAACTCTTCCACAGTAAAAGAATTTAAAGGGAAACTTCCCATTATATTTTCCTAAGCCACGCTTCAGTTTCTTGGATAATTGAGCTAACTCCTTATCAGATTCATAGTTGGAGCAATCCTGATGATCTTTGTGATCCTTGGCCTTCTTTGACACTTTGAACGCAACTTCCTTAGGTTCAGACTTTTCTCTTCCTACTCTCATCTCATAATTTGTGAGAGTACCAAACAATTGATCCATCTTGAGATTCGTTAAATCAATCATCTCTTCACTAGCCAAGATTTTGGCATTAAATCTCATGGGAAGAGATCTTAAGACTTTTTGAACAATCATATCTTCCTTGAATTCTTCACCAAGTCCTCTAATCATATTGATTACTTCATCAACTCTAGGGAAGTATTCTTCTATGCTTTCATATTCACTCATTTATAAGCTTTCAAAACTCATTCTGAAGGTTTGAAGTTTGGCCTATTGACTTTTTCATCTCCTTCATGACTCTAATTGAGCTTTACCCACACTTCCTTAGCAGACTTATAGTGAATAACTTTTACAAGTTATGATTGACTAAGGCCAAAGAGAATGGCATACTTAGCTTTATAATTATTTCCATACAATGTTTTTCCATCTACATCAGTGTGAGGAACATCAGGGACATTATAATCTACTAGTACATAATTCCAAACATCTACTCCCAGGGACATAAGATACGCTTCCATCCTTACTTTCCAAAAGACGTAGTTTGCCCCATCAAAGACTGGTATTCCACTTGAGTAAGCCTCTTGACTGTCTTGCCTAGACATAATTCCTTATGGATTTACCTTCCAGTAGTTTAACTATTCCTGAAGGAACCAGATATGATACCAATTGCTGGAATAAGGAATTACTCAGGGAGGAGGGGGTGAATCAGCAATAACGAGTTTCTTAAAAAACATTATGAATATGTTTTTAGTTCTTTCCTCTACTGTCTAATATTTATGAGAGAATTCATACATAAATAAAATGAGTAGCAAAATGAGACATTCATATGCACATATAATCCATCACATGAGCAGCATACACATATTGAAACTAGTATTTTCATGTGGAAACGGAAAGGGGAAAAGCCACAAATCTATTTTTCATTATGATGTAGAGTAAGAAACTACTTAATTACAATAGTTTGTTTGTGAGAATCCACTCACAAGAGGAGCTAACTGTGGAGCGATAAAAAGGTGTCTTTTAAACTCCTAATTACCTTCACATTAATTATCAACCCAGGGACGACTTTTTATTTCAAGAGTGTACTCAGTCTGAGGCGGTTATTTACTCAAGAGTAATGTTTTGTAGTATAGTGCTTAAAACACAAAAGTAAATGAAAGCTGGAAACAAAATCTAATTGGAACAGCAAGAAACTGAAATGTTCTGAACTAAATCATTCATTCAAACAACCATCAATCGAGGATACAGTAGCAATAACTCATTCCTCTAGAAATTGATGGAAAGGAAATTAGAGCATGGACCATAGGTCTGGGAGCTAGGCAATGACTGCTGAGGCTCACTACAACCTTAGACCTTCTCTCACACCAAACCAGCAAATGCAAGTAAATGGAACGACAGAAAGTAAAATGGGACAACAAATAGGAAATGGAACAGCAAGTCTAAAATGGAACAGCAGTAAATGGAACAGCAATCAAATAAACTAAGTCTCGCGAGTCAGAACTAAACTTGCTCTATTGAACCAAACTCACATTCTGCAATAAAATAGCAATATTCTTTCTTAAGGCAAATTGGATGGAATGTACTTTTATGGAACAACACTCACTGATGAATTAGCAAGAATCAACCATACATACACACGACACGCTAATATGGTAATCTGACGATTAAGGTGAATACAACTATGTTTCCAAATAGAATAATATCACTTTTCGGATTCCAATAATCAGGATTTCAAATGAATCCAATAACAGTAATATTCGGTACAAATGCTCTGTAACAGAAATAGCTGGTTTAGACTAATAACATGCAATCAACTCTGAAAAGATTCACTCATACAATGCAGAGTCACTACATGAATTTCCTGAAGGAACCATTAATGAATTAATCGTATCAGAGCATGGAACAGCACATGAAAAGCATATCAAATTACCGAATAAAACTGATAAGGAAACCACGCATAAAACAAAAGAATATAATATACAGTAGCAGCAGCAGCGTACTCCACTAGAGGCTGGGCCCTTAGCCGCCAGCGGACGCTACTGGGTTACTTCAGAAGGAAAAGAATGAACAGCAACTCCCAAACCATGTATTAATCAGCAAATTGTGGAATCATTACAATAGCAAATGCTTGAGAATTACAGCATGCAACAATCCCTATCCTTTCATGGATAATCCATCATCATTCTTCATCATTTTTCTATCATTCTTCCCTCCTTCGAATTCCCCATCTCTGATCTCTATTCTGATTTAAATAAAGAGAGATCAGAGAGTAGTTACAATAAAGATAAGTACAACATGATCTTTTTTACAAAATTGGTTTGCTTCTAACCAATTGATCAACAAGAACAAGGCGAATTTGGCTTTGTAGCTAAGATTTGGAGGACGGCCGCAACAATAAATCTCAGAAAATCGTGCTCAAAGAACCCTGCGTTTCTCCCAGTACAAGCCGAATTTGGGCAAACCGTTCTACGTCAAAGTTAATTGGGCCCGTTCTGGACAAAACCCATGTTCCAGATTTTCCAGATTCTGCTCCATTTGCTCAGAATCTCAACCGCAAAACTGTCACTCCTTATTCCAGCGCATTTCTGAGTTGGCGCTTTTAAAAAAATCAAATCTTCAATCTGAAAATTATCTAGGAGGATAAAAATGGTAAATAATGTTATAACCAACTTATTAAAACTATCATTGATAAAATAATTTATAATCATGAATTTATTAGAAATAAAGGAGAATAGATAATATTCATTCATAAGAGCATAAATCATTTATAAAATGGATTTAAATGATAAATTATAACAAATGATATGATGAAGAATAGTGGAAATGGGTGGGATAAGTGTTCAAAAGTGATAATAATAATGGCATATTAACGGCCCAACATACCCCCACACTCAATATGTTGCATGTCCTCATGCAACCCAAAGACAAAAACCATGCGTTAACTAAGTAATAAAAATTTGAGAACAAATGAATGCTTCCTTAATTAATGAATATTCAATTTTAGCAATCTCGATGAAGGCATAACAATTTTTACATTGACATTCAACTATATGTATGAAGTTGCAGCAAAATATGATATAGATAACAACAAACTTCATTAACCATTTTCCCAAAAACTACAAACCAGATTTTGTTGAAATGTTGCAAGTAGATTTGTAATATATGAAGGCTTCTATGATCCAAAAATCAGATCGTTTTGATGCATGGATCATGAGATATAAACAAAATGGCTGTAGGTGAGAGTGCATGATTTCTGAAATTTTATGAACCAATATTTCTTGAAATTGTGTGGGTTTGTATTAATGATACGTATGTGTTTTCCAAAAATTACAAGAATTGAGTTCATAGTTTTTAAAAATATGTAGAAATCAATTTCTGCACTGTGTAAAAATGAAATTGTATGCCTTAAATAAGGAAGAAAGTAGAAAACATCCATCATGCATAGCAATTCCTCCCCCTCTCTGAAAAATTAGCATGTCCTCATGCGATGCTAAAAAACAAATAGAGGTGGTTGCTACCAGCTGTTGAATTCTATGCTTGGTGTAAAACAAGATGGAATAAGGGAGGTGTTGAGAGTGAATAAGAATAGCAATGGATGATAAAGAATATGAATGGCGTGGTCATAAGAAAGAAATGAATGAAAGGAACACTCCCCCACACTCGAAAATGACATGCTGCTGAAAAAGGGGAAGTGGTAAAGATGTGGAATGAAGGATGACAAATAATGCTCAAAATGGATTTTCATTAGATTCTCCTAAATTTATAATAAATTAGAAAACTATGCAATTTTACCTCAAGTTTTACCTCCAAAAATGTGGAATGACATATATGGACTGGTAGTTGTTGAAGCTGATGTAGGTAGAGTTGGTGCTGAAAGTGATGCAAAAGGTGGAATCCAGGGAAGCACATCATGTCTGAAGAATTGTTCACGTTCGCGAGCCTCTACTGTGAATTGCAATAGTGTGGTCATGCTACGAATAGAATTCTGCCCATACTTGTTGTTCTCCTATAAACAAAGCACTATTTTGCATACAATGTTCTTGAATCCATAGTGTTAGCTTTGAATAGCAACAGATAAAATGCATGCAAAATTTCAATTAGAAAAACTTATGTATACATGCAATACTAATATGTTGTCAAATCAACAAGGTATGGCAAAGTGCAGTAATCATATCGCATGCAACCCCATAATGCATACATTCCCCCATCCAATTGGAAAATGGGTTCCATAACCATAAAGCATATGAAAGGGGTGGTGTTGATGGCAAGGCAAGGGAGTGAACAATACAATAGTAAATGAAGCAGAGTACACATATCAATGATAGGACGGTGAAAGTTATGGTTATATTGAGAGCAAAGTGTGTAAAGATAGTTATGAATAAGAGATAGGATGCTTTGGATTGATGATAGTTTATGCAAAACGAAAAAGGACAACAATATGCTAAAAAGATGCTTTGCTGATGGTATTCTAGCTGAAGATGATGTGATTGATCATAAAACAATTTCTCATGCATAAAGGTTCAAAACAGGGAAAAAGTTAAGGAAATAACTTCTCTGATAAAAAGAAAAAATAAGAAAAGGGTATTATAATAATAATTGACGATAAGATATAACTTCAATACCATAAGCAGAGCCGCTGCTGCCAGCAGGCGTCCATAGCCTCGGCAGGGTTGCTTTTTAACCCATATGAGCCAGGATCCTCAATTTATAAATGGAGAGTTACAGTGCTGTTCTACAGAAGAGATCAGTGTGCTGGCATGGTAACCAGATAATCACACTGCCATTCACTGGGATGTAGCAAAAGTGATCAGGCCGGCTCGTGATGAGACCTCCTGTTCCAAGGATAATTTGGCTATCCAATGGATCATAACCCTGGTGTGGTGGCCATAACGGGAATGTCACTCTGTTACAGCCTTATGAACATGGTAGGCTGGCTCGTAATGAGACCCCCTATCCTCCATCTGCGAACAAAATTTTGTTATTATTACACATTTTGATGATAAAAAGAGGGAGGCTCAGTACTCCTTAAGAGCAGGGATGGTGGAAGAAGTTGAAGATGTCAATAGAAAAAAAATATACCCATAATCTTATTTATTACAGACAAAGAAGATTATAACCAGGAAGGGTGGAACCAGCATGGTATTAAGATGATCAATCAATATCATGTTCAACAGAAAACAATGCAGTAAAGTGATATATAAATAATTGTGTCCCTTCTGAAAAGAATCTATCATCAAGGAGCTGTCTTGTTAAAGATTATAACGTGAATGATATTAACTTTGCTTCAAAAGAATCCATAATTCTTGTCCTCATAAAAGTAGTGTACTTCATGCCATAAAAGGGAATCAGTAAAATTTGGTTAAGATGAATTAGGAATAATATCACAAGAGGAAGAAAAGGGTTGCTCTCAAAAATACTCTCAAAGTGTTGCTTTTTTTTAATAAACAGCAAAAACACTCAAAAAAGTGTTATTCCTTGTAGGGAACAACAAAGGAAATGCACACCAAAAAGCAAAAATACACACAAAAAAAGTGTGAGAATGCGAATGCCGTTCCTTTGGAAAAAGGAACAGCAAAAACTAAAAGTGTCGTTCCTTTAGAAAAGGAACAACAAAAATGAAAAGTGTCGTTCCTTTGGAAAAGGAACAGCAAAAATGCAAGTGCCGTTTCTTTGGAAAAGGAACAACAAAAATCAAAAGTGCCGTTCCTTTGGAAAAGGAAAAGCAAAAATCAAAAGTGCCGAAGTGCTGTTCCATTAGAAAAGGAACAACAAAATGTGAGAGTGCAGAAGTGCTGTTCCATTCGGAAAGGAACAGCAAAACGTAAGAGTGCAGAAGTGTTGTTCCATTCGGAAAGGAACAGCAAAACGTGAGAGTGCAGAAGTGTTGTTCCATTCGGAAAGGAACAGCAAAACGTGAAAGTGCATAAGTGCTGTTCCATTTGAAAAGGAACAGCAAAACGTGAGAGTGCAGAAGTGCTGTTCCATTCGGAAAGGAACAACAAAACGTGAGAGTGCAGAAGTGCTGTTCCATTCGGAAAGGAACAGCAAAACGTGAGAGTGCAGAAGTGCTGTTCCATTCGGAAAGGAACAGCAAAACGTGAGAGTGCAGAAGTGCTGTTCCATTTGAAAAGGAACAGCAAAATGTGAAAATGTAGAAGTGATGTTCCATTTGAAAAGGAACAGCAAAATGTGAAAAAGGAACAGCAAAATGAGTCGTGGAAAAGGAACGGCAAAATGAACCATGAAAAAGGAACAACAAAATGAATTGCTGACCAAAAGGTGTTGTTCCTTTGGAAAAGGAACAGTAAAACGAAATTGTTGTCCCTTTGAAAAAGGAATAGCAGAAATGACAGAAGTGCACACAAACGCTGTCCCTTCAGAAAAGGAACAGCAAAATGCACAAGCATGAAATGCAAGCACGCAAAGAATGAATTAGCTGTTCACTGTATTGAAGCTGAGGATGGGTCACAGTTTGAATGAAGCAACACCTGAAACACAAAATATAAAAGAAATTAGAAAAGAAACAACATTTTATTTAAAAACAATATGTAAATTAAGTTACAACAGCTATGATATTATGTAAAAAAAATGATCTTTTTGAAAAATGTTTTGGCAGCAGTGACAAGACATGAATCTTCAAATCGAAATCAATTCTTCATTTCTTCTATTATGAATCCATTGGGTAATGACTTGGATGAAATTCCTTTGTTTCATTAAAATTTCTTTCAAAAATCACTCGTCCATAAATTGACCTTCTTTATTTTCCCAAGACCTGCAAAAAACAAGTGTCTACCTGCAATAAAACATTAAATCATGGAGAAAGAGAGGTGATCGGGCTCCCCTAATCCAAGAATTATGCAAAAAAAATAACAAGTAGTTACTCTGTATAACAAATTCATTGAGAAAATAACAAAGTAAAATTTATTTGTCACCTGCGGGAGAGCAGTGGTCGACCATACTATCCAGCAGTGTTTTAATCACAACTTCTTTGTTTTTCATCGAAATTGAGTGATTCCAAAGCGAAATGAGAGCTAATTCAAAGGTTTATCTCCAGTAGCAACAGGTTTTAGAAATTCAATGATATGATATGTCAATTTTAGTTAGAACAACCTGCATAACAGAGTCATTTTTGATTACCCAACTCAGACCAACGATTGATATTTCAAGCATAGATTCTTCGTTTGATGTCGGATTCAAATGATTCAAATTGAAAATGAAAGTAGATTCATTTATTTATCTCCAATAGAAACAGGTTTTGAAGACAAGAAGAATTGATAGGTAAAATATTGTAAGGAACAGTCGAAAAGACATAGTTTTAAGGGTGCTGATTTATGATAAGCAGTCAGTATTTTGAGCATAACTTCCCCATACGATATCGAAAATGAGTGATTCAAATTGCATTGTAAACTAGATTCATAGGGGAATCTACCATAGAAACAGGTTTTAAAAATTCATTCATTTAAGCCTCCAAAAACTGACTGTCCCAACTCTGTTCCTAAGCTGCCTGCTAGACACCCTGTCAATGTTTCGGTTCTAACTTTTTCGTTTCAAATCCAAATTGAGTGATTCAAATTGGATTGGAAAGTAGACATCAAGGGCTACTTAGGATAGAAACAGGTTTTAAAAATATTCACTTTTGGTCCCTCAAAACATGACTGTCCCGACTGTTTTTCCAGAAATTTCATCAAGCCCGCAAGCCAAAAAATGATATTCAAGCATTTTTTCAAATTGGTGATAAAAATGAAAATGAGTGTTTGTAGAACTTATTATTTCTATTATGATTCATCTACATACACAAATATATTGAAATATTTATCACCGATGTTGATTTCGATAGCATGTTGCAACAAAAGAAACAACTAGTTTTACAAAAATAAAAAAAATGTGTTTGTTTTATTTCTTTATTTATTTTATTTTCTCCACTATCCTACTCTTTTTTGAGAATTGAATATGTTTATGTATAAGAGTATTTCCAGTGGAACCATGTTAGAAATAAGGCCTCATGTATGCACATACCCAAATTCGAAAAATGCATGTTGATAAAAATTAGGGTATGAGAAGCCAACTTCCCTTGAAAAGATGGTTTCAAAATTTTTTGAAGTATGGAGTGATGATGCAAACACGTGATGGAGTGAAACCAATCTTCAATATATCCGTTACTTTCTTGATTTCCCATCATACCATGAAGTTCTTGAGCTTTTAAAATGGTTTGTTGGTGCAACCTACAAGAAACCTCATTTTCTTCCATAGCTTCTACAATTTTTGAATTTAAAACATTCTGAATCTCATTGTAAATTTTCTTTGATAGCGCATGTGAGATAGAATGGGTGGGAAGGGTGGGTAAATTTGGCAGTTCAACACTGTAAGCATGTTGTACTGGTTTATTGCGGTGAAGGTGTGGAATTAGTTGAGCAGGAAATTCAAAAAATGTTGGGCAGTTTCTTACCATAACAGAAGATGTTCTTCATGTGTTCCTTCGAAGCTCCTCCTTCCAATGTTCCTGTCAATTAGTTAGTGAAATGGGTGGTGCTTACATCACCACTTGAGTGAAATTATGTGATTTATTTTCCAAGATTTCTATTTTTTTCCTAGTCATTCACACAAAAATTCAAACATCTATTTCTATACAAGAAAGCAACAGCAAATCTGTTAGGAAAGCGGACAGTGGAGCAGGGCTTTTACATGCTCCGTACGCAGGTTCTTACCTTTTGTTTTTAAGATCCAACTCTTCCCTAACAGGCACTCATCAGATTCACACTACTCTTTAGAAATGGCTACACTCTCCTCGGCAACGGCGCCAAAATGTGGAGCGATAAAAAGGTGTCTTTTAAACTCCTAATTACCTTCACATTAATTATCAACCCAGGGACGACTTTTTATTTCAAGAGTGTACTCAGTCTGAGGCGGCTATTTACTCAAGAGTAATGTTTTGTAGTATAGTGCTTAAAACACAAAAGTAAATGAAAGCTGGAAACAAAATCTAATTGGAACAGCAAGAAACTGAAATGTTCTGAACTAAATCATTCATTCAAACAACCATCAATCGAGGATACAGTAGCAATAACTCATTCCTCTAGAAATTGATGGAAAGGAAATTAGAGCATGGACCATAGGTCTGGGAGCTAGGCAGCGACTGCTGAGGCTCACTACAGCCTTAGACCTTCTCTCACACCAAAGCAGCAAATGCAAGTAAATGGAACGGCAGAAAGTAAAATGGAACAGCAAATAGGAAATGGAACAGCAAGTCTAAAATGGAACAGCAGTAAATGGAACAGCAATCAAATAAACTAAGTCTCGCGAGTCAGAACTAAACTTGCTCTATTGAACCAAACTCACATTCTGCAATAAAATAGCAATCTTCTTTCTTAAGGCAAATTGGATGGAATGTACTTTATGGAACAACACTCACTGATGAATTAGCAAGAATCAACCATACATACACACGACACGCTAATATGGTAATCTGGCGATTAAGGTGAATACAACTATGTTTCCAAATAGAATAATATCACTTTTCGGATTCCAATAATCAGGATTTCAAATGAATCCAATAACAGTAATATTCGGTACAAATGCTCTGTAACAGAAATATCTGGTTTAGACTAATAATATGCAATCAACTCTGAAAAGTTTCACTCATACAATGCAGAGTCACTACATGAATTTCCTGAAGGAACAATTAATGAATTAATCGTAGCAGAGCATGGAACAACACATGAAAAGCATATCAGATTACCGAATAAAACTGATAAGGAAACCACGCATAAAACAAAAGAATATAATATACAATAGCAGCAGCAGCGTACTCCACCAGAGGCTGGGCCCTTAGCCGCCAGCGGACGCTGCTGGGTTACTTCAGAAGGAAAAGAATGAACAACAACTCCCAAACCATGTATTAATCAGCAAATTGTGGAATCATTACAACAGCAAATGCTTGAGAATTACAGCATGCAACAATCCCTATCCTATCATGGATAATCCACCATCATTCTTCATCATTTTTCTATCATTCTTCCCTCATTCGAATTCCCCATCTCTGATCTCTGTTCTGATTTAAATAAAGAGAGATCAGAGAGCAGTTACAATAAAGATAAGTACAACATGATCTTTTTTACAAAATTGGTTTGCTTCTAACCATTTGATCAACAAGAACAAGGCGAATTTGGCTTTGCAGCTAAGATTTGGAGGACGGCTGCAACAATAAATCTTAGAAAATCGTGCTCAAAGAACCCTGCGTTTCTCCCAGTACAAGCCGAATTTGGGCAAACCGTTCTTTAGCAAAGTTAATTGGGCCTGTTCTGGACAAAACCCATGTTCCGGATTTTCCAGATTCTGCTCCATTTGCTCAGAATCTCAACCGCAAAACTGTCACTCCATATTCCAGCGCATTTCTGAGTTGGCACTTTTTTAAAAATCAAATCTTCAATCTGAAAATTATCTTGGAGGCTAAAAATGGTAAATAATGTTATAACCAACTTATTAAAACTATCATTGATAAAATAATTCATAATTATGAATTTATTAGAAATAAAGGAGAATAGATAATATTCATTCATAAGAGCATAAATCATTTATAAAATGGATTTAAATGATAAATTATAACAAATGATATGATGAAGAATAGTGGAAATGGGTGGGATAAGTGTTCAAAAGTGATAATAATAATGGCATATTAACGGCCCAACACTAACCTCCTTATGATAGAAAGAACCTACTTGCTAAGAAGCACCAAACTCTTATGAATGCAGGCCACCACTTGCTCTTGCCACTGTTCTACTTTTTCATAAAATTTCCAAACTAGAAACAAAGGCACATGCAAATATAGAGAAGTAACAAACTGGTTCACTATAGAATCAACTTCAGGTCTCGATTCTCCATTTTTTTGTAGTCTCTCTTGGCCTCACGCAACAATGCCCTATTCTCTGCACTTCTGTGCTTAATTCCATGGGCTCTCTGCAAAACAATGCTCTAGTTCAACACTTGGGCTAGTTGCACTACTCACATGCACTCTACTCTAAAATTTCAACACTTGCCACAATACTCTCTTCCCGCATTCTCCCAATGGAAATCATTGGTTTTGTTCCTATAGTGCACATTGCTCAATACTACCTCTCCTGCTTGCTAAATCACTTCCTAAGTGTACCTCTATGTGTAGCTCCTTCATATTGTTGTTGCTTCTGATGCTTGTTTTCTGCTACCTCATTAAATTTTTAATATGAGTATCTGAACTCTTTACCGACACTCTTTGTGGTTCTTCATGCTGAGAATTAATTCTTAGCCAATACTTCACACTTAAACCAGGGCTCCCATGCTTATTCATGGCTCTCTGAGCTTGATAGTACCTCAGGATGACTTCTCTATTCTTCATTTGTTACATTGAGATGTGCAGAGGTAGATCAAAGGTAGCTTTCTCAGATTAAGGTAGGCCTAACACTCTTCCCTGCAAAATCATGGTCCTTTATATATTGAACGAATGATATATGTAGTCACCATTAATTCTATGATCAACTCTCCTGCACTCATTTATCCAGATCCTCACTTATCCATCTGCATACACTCAATGTTGTATCGGATCTCCACTCATCATAACATATATTAAAACAAAATTACAATATCTCACAACCTCGATGCCTTTAGCCCCTTTCTTGTTTTTGTTTTTCATATGGCCAGGTTTTGTGACTAGGGGCCTTCATTTTCCTTTTTATTTCAATATCGTAGCACCTGTATGTCATAACTTTCATTATAATTCCCTTCTAAAATCACAAGCTTTTGATTTTACCTTTAGCCCCTTTTTCTCAGCTCCTTCTTTTTTTACACCATGTAACTGGGAGTTGTGACCAATAGCTTATCTTTCTAGTGCCTTGAACTTGAAATCCTATTGAGGGCCAATCTTCCTTTTTTGACTACTCTCTGCCGTTGGCTCGTTTAGTCTCCTCTACCAAGGACCACCACATCAAATCTCCTCATACGGGACTCCCTCTTAATTCAATTACAGAGGAGTTCTGAAATCTATAACCTCTTAAATATATCCCACATGACATCTCTATAGCACTTTAGGTGCTAAGGTCTTCCTTATTCCCTTGGTTCTATTGGTCTCTTTGTGACCATATGAAAATCACCATAGGATCTCCTTTCATCGTAACCTTTTTAAAAAAATTTATAAATGAGTTAGAATTTTTCCTCTCTCCGAAAAACTCCCTAAAACTTGGGTGTTGGGTCTCACTCTACATCCTTTGTTCTCTAGGCTTCATGACCAAGTGAAAACAATATCAGAGCCCCTCGCATCAGAACTTCTACCAATTTTAATTACAATGGAGTTACGATAACTCCAACCTTCAAAATGCTTACCTACCGAATGACATCATGCTCTTGTCATCATCTCCACGTGGCGCCTCCATAGTGGTGACATGTTTCACTTAACACAATAAATCTAACCTCTAAAATTCTGACCTGCCAAATGACATCATGCTCTCATTATCATCTCCACGTGGTGCTTGTCACTTGGATTTTCGCCATTAGGTTACCCAATTTTTCTGAATCTGGCTACCAGGTGTCCTCTGTATAGCCACATCATGATGACATCATCTCCCACTGCTTGTCCTCAGGGTCAATCACATCCCGCGATGTGTCCTACCAGAGGAGAGAGAAAGGGTTATGTCAATCCTTGGTTTTGCAACGAAAACCTTTGTTAACCCTTCTCTGCATCCCTTAGCGCTTTTAACTGTATCGACAGCTCCATGTATCATAACTTCTCAAAATTCAAATGTTAAGAAGTTTTGAGGTTCTGATGGCCTCGAACTTTTGATATTCTAATATCTTCCTACTCTGAGGTTTCTGATGTGTCATTTTCTCTATCCTCCGATCTTTCGATGTGCTTCCCGTCTTTTCAAATTGGGTCCTGATGTTCTACGATCTCTAGGTTCTAGACCTTTGATTTTCTAATATGCCTTCATTCCAAAACTCTCGAGACTCCAAGCTTCGATATCCTATCCTCCCGAGATCTTGATATATTTCCATGTGCCCTGATATTTCAGCCTTCTGAGGACTTCAAGACCTGACTTCTGCAGTCAATAAGTTTTGATCCAGGAGGCCATTTCTAGACTTCCATATACTATTTGAAATCTCTTTCAAAGAACTAACGAACTATTATAATTCCAAGAGTATTTGAGTTGATATCTTAAGGTAGAATATCCTCCAAATTCTAGGCCTTCCAACCACCATAGTCATCTTTTATGGCTTCTCCAGTAAGGATGTTACTATGATGATTCTCTACAAGAGACAACAACAACCATAAGACTCCTCCTGATATTGACATATTAAGAATATCAAACAAGTCTAGCCCAATTTACATCAATGCCAACACACTTGCGGCCACTAGCCATCCATACAATTTCAACTAACCAACAGACCCTCCTCATTAGGAGAAAGGTCCTCATGATGATGAAAATAACACAAACTAAATTCAACCACAATGGTGGCAAAGGATGTATAAAAGGAAGAAAATAAATAAAACCTAAGGCTACTAGACATGACAGAACAACATACACCTATCAAACCTAATGAGAAAGAACACAAAATAATAGATCTGAGGGATATTCTCATAGTTGGAGCCTAGTTGATGAAGGCCAAAGTCAAATGTGAATATACGGTTGGGGCAGTTATATTGGCCTCATGCTTAACATATCAACACCCAGTGCATGTACCCTTAATTATTTGTGAGGACACTTTGGGGGATCTAAGTGAGTATTGACCAACATCTGTCCTAGGTATAACAAGTACTTCCCACTTTCCACCAAATATGTAAGATTCCTAATATTATGGTCATTATTTTTACCACCTAAAACCAACCAACTTGGTCGGATAGTCGTCGATCGTGTTGACACAAAAGGCATGGTATCAAACCCATAGCGTCCCTAGGATATCCCCCAAGTGCATGTAGACCTCGCCACCAAAACCAAGTGAAATGGGTTACATCACTCCATTGGCTCCAATTTGACCTCATGTTTGACCCTTGTGTTAAAAGGGATTCCCTAGCCACATTTGATTGTAAATGGATTTACACTCCCTAACTCAAGATTCTAATGTTTGTTTTGATATTTTTGGATATTTTACCTCACCAACCTATTCCAAGGCCTTAAATTCCTAAGCTAACGTTGGTGTACTCCAAAATGAATGAAAATACATCTAATCAATTTTATTATGCATTAATTTTAATGGATGTTTTTATATTAGGGGTATATGGTGTGAAACTCATATGGTGTTATGGCCTATTTCAAAGAAATATATGCAAAAAACGCGCTTGAAACTTTTACTTTTGAGGAAGTTTATCTATGAAAGAGTTATATATTTCATAATGAAACATGAAAACAATCGTTACAACCCTCTCTTTTGTCACTCTAACATGCACTAACAGATCAAATAAAAAATGCAAGAAAAAAGTGAAAATTCCAATGGAATAAAAAATAAACACACTCCAAACCAAAAATCTTAATTACAAGCAAGCATGCATCAAATAAAGGATTCAAATATTAAATCACACACACAATCATATAGAAAATCAAGAGGGTTATATGATGATAGTATCAAAGAGATATCTAACCTCCAATGCCACCATCGAGAATAAAACCCAAGAGGATTCAAAAAACTTACAAAATATGAAAAACCAAGCTATTTGAAGTGGATATAAGTTATTTTTATTGAGAATAAGATAAAGGAAACTAAATCTAAAGATTTCCCAACCTTGGGATTAGATGAGTGCAAAAAACAGGAGAAATTTCATAAAAACCCCTATTAAAACTCCTGATTGACTACATCAATGCTTTGTTTGTTAACAAATAGAGAAATAAAGAGGAAAGAAATGCTCCAACATAGTGCAAACTACAGAATTGATAAGGATAACAACTCTTTTTTATGACTATGGAGGAGAGTTGAAGGATTTTGTGCATTGTTCTAAAGGTTTTCAAGAATAATGCTTCAAAAATTTGTTCATAATAATCCTAATGACTATTAAAAATCGAGAAAAGAAAACAAAATCCTTGGGATGAGTAGATAAACTCTACAAAAAAGGATCCACTAGGGCTCCCCAGTGGAGTCACTAGTTTTATTTTATAAAATTTCATTTTCAGAGACAATGTATTTTAAACCCATAACCTTACCTAGGGCCTATCATGGAAAACAAGTTGCTAACTTACTGAACCCTAAACATATCACACACGTGCATTATGGGAAATAAAAGAGAGAGATATTAGATGTGTACCTTATTATTAAAGGTGGAGTTTTGGTGAAGCTAGCGGTAGTTGGTCTAGAGATTTTTGCTCCCAAGTTTATTGCACCTGTTACCTGTAAACAAATAGTAGAAGCCACAATATATATTCTATTTCAATACCCATTATAATTAGCAAAATATATCCCAAATATAAAAAAACACATTCAACATAAAGAAAAAATATCTTGCTTGTGGGGGGTGGAGTAGATGTTTTGATTATATCATGAAACTATACAGAAGATACTCCTTTCACATACCATTTTCATGTCCCACCTATCACCGTATCTCACTGTCAAATTCTATAGCTTATCACAAGGGGAACATAGGTCCTCAATCCAAAAGCATTTCATTGTATTCACTCTTCTCCCTTTATTCCATGGAGGGCATTACTTTTATAGATTTCCTGGAAGAGTGAATAAAATGTATCTAGACACTTTTTTACCATGTCTGATATGGTCCTCTCATCCTTATCTTGTAGAATTGATGAAATTGGACCTTTTCTTCTCTTCTCCATTCACACTACCACATTAACATTCTTTTGTTGTGTCACTCGAGAGTTGTTAAGCCCTTCAACTCTATCTATCAATTCAAAAGGAGTATTTTTAGGCCTGACACCACTATCTACCAGTGTTTTATGTCTATAGAAGGAAAAAAACCTTAGTTTTTATAAAGTTTCCATGGACCATTTTCTCTATTATAGTCTTCATGTTGATGCCATTCCCTAGTGGAGCTAATGGGGTGTCAGTGTAAACCATGGAGGACTCAAACGGTGAAATTTTGATCTATAATAGATTTCACAAATGCATCGGCTCAATGAATGCAAATCCATGATCTATAATATCTTTCATGAGTGCATTGGCTTAATGAATTAAAATCCACTTCAACTAGAGCATGTCGCATATTAAGATTATTTTTCATAATATTTTTGTCTATCAAACCTTGGACATGGTAAATCTACGAAGGGACAACGTTGTCATATAAGAAGCACCAACATTTCCAAAAGAAGGAAAAGGAATAGGATTCCCATTAGAGGGGTTTCCTTGATTGGTAGACTCAGGAACTATAATCATCAGTATCAACCTAAGATCCACTAAGGAGTTGTTCCATGGGGAGGATGTTGTTTCATGATTAGTTTATTGATTTTAGAAATTATAAACACAAAATAAAACAAAGGGGTAAATAGGCAGATAAGGATTACCAAGCCATTGTGAACTGCAATCTACCACCTTGGTGAACCAAGGATTTACTTATGTGCATGCAATCTCACTAAATGTTGTGTTCGGTGTCTCACAGTGTACAAGGTGACTTGCTCAGTTACCTATGGTGGGATAGCAACCTAATGGGGACTTCCAAAATATACCCAGAGGTATGTGGAAGTGCAATCTATAGTAGTGGTTTCTAATGCATAACCATATGATGAGAGTGTTCCCGTATACTTTTCATTCATGGAGCACCATCCAATATACCCAAAGGTACATGGAGAACAATTTGATACACTTACGTGTGTGGAACGATATCTCACCCCTAGAATGCAGTGCTAAAAAACAATAAAAACTCCCACATTTAAAGACGTCCAAACACGTCTCTAGCCTAGACCCCTGTGTGTGTCAATATTAAGTTTCAATTGCTACTTAGGTTAGCTAAGTGAAATTTAGAGTTTGTCTTGAATTATGTTTATGTTTCAAGTCTCAAAACTGGATGTCACCTGAACACACCTTTGATGCAACTAATATGAAAAAAAGAACTCTTTTTATTTTCCTTTTAACAATGAAAGGCTTAACTAAGTAGGGGAATAATAAATCAATCAACAATGAAAAAACAAGTGATGCAACAAACGATCTCCTCAACTTAACTATTCCAATCAAAATCAAAGCCCTATATGCAATGCAAATAATTGTTTTTCTTTTCCTCTACTTTAATGTTTCAAATGCAAAGAAACATATGAATGAAACTTGGTCACTGAAGAAAAGAAACCACATGGACTTTAACTGTAATGTAAAAGTTACTTTTCAAATTCAACATTCAATCTATGCATACAAACCCTAATTGAGAATAAGAAAGACAGAATGAAACAAAATCTTATCAAAAAAGTGATGACACCCAGAGGTGATTAACACTCATACACAAAGGATTTGTTTTATAGAGAAAATGGAAAACTCATAGACTCAAGGAAAGATTTTGAACCAAAGAAGAAAAAATAGTAAGGTGAAGAAATGCAATGTTTTGCATCCTACAGAAATCAGCACAGGTGCCATAACCCACCAATGCACTTCAATGCAGGTGTAACACAAGAGCAAGCGCATTGTAGTGTAGGTACGAGGAATCAACGAGTGCATCATAGGACAAAGTGCACAACAATGCAGGCACAACAAAGGGATAGGTGTGCTGAAGCGCTATGTCTCAAAACAGGGAATGTGTTGGAGCAATTTCGGTCAAAAGACGACATAAGAAATGAAACCAAGCTCAACAAAGTGTTTTCCTAAGGTCAATCAATGTCTGAATGAGTCATTTAAGGTCTCTTTGAGAGGTGAAAAGGTTCTAAGGTTAAGGAAACTACTAAGGGAAAATATCGTTCCCCAATATGGTCACCAATTTGTTATGCAAATTAATTTTCACAATTATATAAAAAGGTGAATTCCCTAGATCTAGTGGTATGATCTAGAACAATAGAAGACAAAAATATTTGAGCTCTCCTTAGAGAAATTAGAAAATAGAAAATACCTACCTATAATCTAAAGTAAGCTTTCCTTTCCTCCTCGCTTGTAAGCTCCAATTCTAGCTCCAAGTGTTATAATTAGAACCCGCAAAACATGACTAAAACAAGAAAAGGATCCACAACCTCCACATAACATAATCTAAATATCTATTCAATGGATCAAAATGGAATTTAAATGCATGAGTGCAAACATAACACACAATATATACGAAAACAAGATACTCTTTGTATTATTAAATATAGTAGAGCGTTTACAACCATAAATAGAAATTGATCTTATAGATTTCTCCCCAAGTTGACTTGTCCTTCCCTGTCACAAAGCACATCTCAACATCAACCATAATGCATGAATATGGTTACTCATTTAGGCTTAAAGTAGAAGCATGAGGTCACTAGCAATCTCCAAAATCCAACCCAGACCTATGGGAGGTAGTAAATTTATAGGAGTGAGGTAGTTTGGGAGTTCTTATCTAATTACCAATCTAGGCTTGAGATCCACTTAAGAGGGGAAGATGAGCTCAAGGGATAAGAGATAAGGTAGAGAAGATAGGATTCTATTTCTCTATACATGGTAAATAGTTAAAACTACCTTGGAAGCTTCTAGAAGAGGAAGGTTCAGAAATATTTTTTTATTTTTCTCGAATTTCTAGAATCAGTGCACTTGCAGAAAGGAGAAACTTGTGCAGGTTAGAGGGAACTTATGTAGGGAAATCCTACACAATGTTAGGATGTAAAACATGATATATGTCTACATATTTGTTGTAAAAATAATCAAATTCTATGTGGTACACAAAACAAGATGTGTTACAATCTGTGCATATTTTAACATACCAAGATTTGCATTTCTCATAATATCTTTGGCCTAGTGAAATTCTCTGTAAATATCTCACAAATTTCTATTTGTTTCACGTTAATGAAATTATTAATGTGGGGTTGACGACCTTTATGAAATTTTATCCACTTTAGCTCATACATTTCATTGGATGAAGGCATAGTATTTTCATGCCAACAATTTTGTATTATTTCCTTAATAATATCAATTAACTTAATGCTTGAATCAAGAAAACTACCAATGAAGGCTAAATAATCTGTTTGACTTGGGATGTCAAGGTTTTGTCTTGCATTAGCATGCCTTTGAAGATTTTTTCTATTTACTTTAAAAATTTAAGATTCTTATGACACTCAACGATGTGGCCTTGTGGACTTGTTTACAATAAATTATGATATCACATGAAAAGCCACATTACAACATTTTGAATAAGTTGACTTTCCAATTGTATTAAAAGAAGCTTAAAGCCTCTTCTAACAATGTGATTACTAGTGTCTAAACTTCTATCTTTATGTAATAGCCTGGGTAAAAATTCCATGTAAAAATATATAAGGCCACGGTTAATGGGACACGTATTCCAAGTTGAATGGTGGGTAGGACATCCTAGGGAGTGTTCATTTAGTTTATTATGGCTAAGGAAATTGGCAAAGGAAATGGCTAAGGCTTTGGAAAGGAAAAATGGCACTTTTTGCACAATTATTTATGAAAATAATGGAAATTAGGAGAAAAGGAAGGTGAAAGGTCACAAGTTGCATGTGAGGAGAAAAATGGAGCAAAATCATGGAAAATGAACAAAATAGAGGCGTCATTCATAAAAAGGCTTCTAAGGATCAGTTGGCAAGCTCTTAGTCATTGTTCAGCTCTTAGTCATGTGCATTTTCCTTGCTGGATTTTGCATGCATGGTATTGCATGTGGTTCTTTTGTTGTTATGGCATGGGTTTTGTCAAGTGTAATAGTGTTTTTAGCCTAGCCTTGCCAGTTTCGGATATTCATGGTCTGATGGGGTTCTCATGTTTTGGTAGAGCTTGATTACAAGATGGATTCAAGTTGAGTGAGGTGGATCTTTGAAATGATAGAACACATGGCCAATAACTCGTGAACCAGACTATGGGTTGCGGTAAAGCCAGATTTTTAGTTGCTTTGGATGGCCTAGGAATCCTTGTCGAGAATGGTGGGATATACGGTAAATCCTGGAGGTGTTTTTCTCTCCGTTGGGCCTATTAGTCCCATTTTTTGATATGCGTAAATCTTGGAAAGTGGGTCGTGGTTTAGGGCCTACTGATCTGGTGTGGATTGAGGTTAAGCCTGAGAGACTGGGGTATCGGTGTAGGGCCTAGTGATATGGGTTTGGATTGCGATAAAGCCTAAGAGACTAGGAGATAAGAAAATTCCTCATGGTGTAGGTAGATAAATCCAGAGGCATCCATGCTTATTGACCTATTGATCGGGTGGAGATCATGGTAAAGCCTGTTATGATGTATTCATTATGTTGTCCTAGTGATCTAGGATGGATTATGGTAAAGCCTGGTTTCTATTAATGAGGGTGAAGTGGTTTAGCCTTGGTATGCCCTGGTTGGTTCTTTGGTTTCAGTCCCACATTCATTCCTAGAATATGTCATGGGGGTGTGTTAGCGCTCGAATTTGCCTCAGGCTGAGGAAGGCGAAACTCAAGGCAACATCAAACCAAGCTCAGCCTCGTAGCTAGCCCTACGAGGACAGGAGAGGGCTCTCTCCGGGTCTATCTCGGCAAAAGGTCTTCAAAGGGGCTGAGATGACCGATATGAATACTGATTTTAGGCTAGTAAACTGATAAGATAGTTTCATTTAAGATTTTTAGGGTTTTGTTGGAAAACAGGGAAAGGCAATTTTGGGTGCCGGGATGTGACACAGTTTTTGCAGAGGTCTTTTTGGGGCAAGGTAGGCAATCGTCTTGATGTATTTAAAGGAATTGAATGGATAGAAATGACTGGTGAGGAGCTAAGGAGAGCGAGAAACTTTTAGGAGTTCTCCTTAAATAGATGAAAACATAGATATTAAACAAACTTAAAGGCAGAGCATACAAGATTATGAATTCTACCTTAACACTTCATTTGTTTAATTTGCAGAAGAGAATAGTAGGAAAATGATACACATAACAAACTTACAAGTACATGAGAGAAACACACCATCAACAAAAATAACCACAAGAATCCAAAATAGTGCTACAAAACCCTGGTCTTTCCTTTGCCAAAATTGCAGAGATACAATGTGTAATACAGTCTAAGCTTATCCCCCAAGAGTCCAACCTCTGCTACTGAATGAAAATTTACATATATAGACCAAGTTAACCTCATTCCCTACCCTCTAGGGGTCGAGATCCTCCTTCTAGGAGTTGTTTCAACCAATTCTAAACATGGAGCAGGAATCTAGTTGACCAAAACAACCTACCTCTAAAAAGAAGGAAACTGATTTCATTACATTAATTTCTTGGTAATTTTGTAAATGAACCATCTAGAAGGTGATAAAAGTGCCATGTTACCTTACATACATCAATTTACATCATGGTGAGTCAAAAATCACATCAAGGAGAAAAACTGGTGAAAACTGGCCGATTTCCTGAGCTGAAGGATGAAAATTGGACCAAAAACCTCAACGCGCAGCGCCTTGATCTCAACGCGCAGCGCCCTGATCTCAACGCGCAGCGCACATTACAGACTGATTTTGAGGCACTCCCCAACATCCAAATTGCACTCAAGATAGCTCGTTGGAAAGCCCTGGATGTCTATCTTCCAACTCAAGTGGAATTTCTCAATTTGGAGCTCATTTGCCCCCTCAAAACTACATTCTCCTAGAGGTACTTCCTGCTATGGCAAAAGGTGGCAACAAGGTGGGTTTTATGGTGTTTTTGAGCCTTTTGACCGTCCATATCTCGATGAAATGCTTCGGAAATAGCTGAGCAAGCATATTTCATCATGAAAAATCCAAAAATGCAAACCGTTTGTGATTTGGACCTCCCAATCTTACGGGCAGCGCGCTGCGCGTTGAACCAAAAAACCTGTTTTTAGGACAAAATTTTCAAAAATGACAAAATTTTCTCCAAATTTGCCCAAATTTGGAGTAATGACCCTTTATCATGTATGTTGCCCCACCAATGAAGCCTCGACCAAAATTTGGAGTGGGTCGGGCTTTTTCTGCCGTTTCAGTGCCTTCCTCAATCGCCTCTTAAGGATCTTCATCTTCACTTTGCAAACATGCATGCGGGCCCAGTAATGATTTTTCATGTGACGAAGCAAGTCTTTGTCTCTATTGGCCTTCGCCAGCAACCCCTCCAAGTGTCGGTTGACCTTCTCAAGCACAAATTGCCGCGCAACAGGTGTCAAATCACCCGGTCTTTTACGGGCCAACCTATGGTCTTCACAGATTCGTTGCAGCTCTATAAGTGTGTGCTCATCCTCTAACTGTTTATTGCGCTGCTCTAGATACCTGATATATGAAGCTGTCTCATCATGACTAGTAATAAAACCCGATGGCTCACCTGAAGGCCTCTCCTCATGCTTGGGCTTCTTGCCCTTATCCTGTACCTGCGGTGCTGCTGTCGAAAGCGAGGCCCCTTCCACACGAGGTGGAGATAACACTCGCTGTGCTGATGAAGTCAACGAGACCCCTTCCACCCCGGGTGAAGATAGTACTTGTCGTGCAAATGCAAATAAGGCCCTGTGTCCTCGCTGATATGTTACACATGCTGGAGCGCTGACATGCTCTGTCTCAGGAATGTCAAACTGATGTGAAGGCCCTGCCTCATCATGAACTATCTCTGGAGCTGGCTGAGGCACTGTGAAAAGGTCACGAGAAATAAAATCCTCCCAAGTGATGCCTTGCTGTGCCAACTGATGAACCACTACGATCTTGATCAACGTGTAATGATAAATACTATTACGCTGCTGTGCTGGGGTCTTCCTTTGTACAAGAGGCACCATCTTCTCTATGTTGCGAAACATGAAGTATGGAATGTTCATCATACGTACCCTTGTAAAATGCATCAAGAAACGGACATGGTACGCATAAAGACGGGAGAATCTGCCCTCACAACAGAAATACCGAATGATGAGTTTCATCAAAGGTGCAAACTGATCTTTGAGGTATTGAAAACGAAAAATGCTGCTCAAGTGCCTCATATAACCAGGTTTGATGTATGGTTGATAGTAAGATTTCTCTAACTGCTGACGTTTATTCCATTGCTCTCCAATGTTTGGTATCCCAGTGGCCTCTGCAATAGTCTCTGGTGACAAAATGAAATCCACTCCGGCGAGATTTACATGGCCATCATGTAAATGTAGAATGAACAAGCGAGCTAATTCACGATGATGCTGAATTTGTGAAATTAGCTCACAATAGTGATAGCATGACTGTCGACGAAAACAATCCATTGCAAGCGGGCAAGCCTGCAATTGCTCCAAAGAAGTAGGCTCTTCCCTGCGAGGCTTACCACCTTTGCCACCTTTGCGAGACCTTCGTGGCACACTACCCTCTGTTGTAGAATCACTGTCATACCCCTGCTCATAAGATGAATTTGTGTCCGACATAGCTCTGAAAATACAATGTCTGCAAAATGTATGCTGTCTGCAATGGTAGGTTGTAGGTGTGGTGAAATTACTTTTTCAATACATGCTCAAAAACCAACCGAAATATCATGAGAGTTATGCAATAATAGACATTCTGTTTTAGTGTATTGAGCATAAAACAGCCATAAGGGCAGTTGGACAAATGGACCAAAATGTGATGTGTTGCTGGCTCAAAGCTTTCAAATGGGCATGAAGTTATGTTTCACCATGGAGCTAATCTTCATCAATCATCCATAAACACCCTTAAGGCAGATTTTGGTGAGGCCTAGGGTTTCATTTGATGACCTAGGGTTTCATTTGTTTCTCACATCCAACACATCACACCTCTCTTCAAACACACCATAAATGATATGAAATTGATTGAATCGATGATAGAACACCTACTTGCAAATTTGGAGGCAATTAGACACGATTTGGGCGCTTTTCCTGTGACTGTGATTCAACGCGCAGCGCGCCACCCCAACGCGCAGCGCACCTCCCAACACGCAGCACTTGTGTAAATTTACACTGGCTCCAGTTGCCCAACGCGCAGCGCTCCACCCAACGCGCAGCGTGCTCTTTCTTCGCGTAGCGCGCACCTGTAAGACTGTCCATGGGTATATAGACTTGGTCTTTCACCTTCCAGTGCTTGAACATGCTCTTGCCTTGATTGTTGGTGAACAAATAGACTTGATTTGCCCTCTTATAAGCAAACAAAACATCTCATTTGAATTAAATTGAACCAAAAACCCACTTTGTAAGGTTTGGGTGTTGACACTTTTTTGAATTAATAGGCTCTGATTTTTGGTTTCACTTTTTAAAATAAATTGGTTGAGATAATGATTTCTTCTGATGATTTTTGCAGGGATAGCTCTGAAATGCTTTGGCAAAGGAAACCAAGGCTGTGCTTCAACCTTTGGAGAACTCGAAATTTTGACAATTTTTTACAAAAACGAGATGGTGACTTGTGTTTTTCAAAAACAGAGTTTTGAAAACAAAGTCCAAATTTAGCTGTATAATGATGAGAATTATTGAAATAATGCTCTATGAAGGACATCCCTCTGGCCTGCTGGTCCTTTATGACTTCTCAAGACAAAATTGACTCAACCCTAGACTTAAGACCTCGAAATTTAAAACAAGATGATGAATGACCCTTGAAGACTTTATTTACTTAAACAGACCTAAACCAGCAGTGCCAAACACGAGGGGAATAAATAACACAAAACTACTCCACCAGAGTTATGGCATGACTAACGGAATGCAACTGATCACACTGATGAGACACCTAACCATGAAATGCAAAGAGCTTTGATCTCTGGTGAAGGGCTAGTAGACCGACTCTAACATTGGCTCCAATGGGGGATGGTAGCTCCTTGGAGGTGCCAAGAACAACAGATCTCTGGGAGAGCAGACCAGTGCTTTTAACCATTGGGTGATGGAGTCATTATTTTCACATTTGACACAAACTTTGACAGCTTTATTGACTACAAATTTGACTGAAAATTGGACACAACTTTGACCCAAACTGACTCAATTTTGAACAAAAAATGGACTGATAAAAAACAACTTGACAAACCTGAAACCAACTAACCTTCATCTCCAGAATTATAGCCTTCACTGCGGGCCCCAGACTGAAGATGAAAGATCAGTACACACATGTGATAAAATAGAAGTAAAACGGTATGTACAATGATGATGACAAGAGCAGAAAATGCTCAGACATGGTACATCTTTAGCAGCCGACCATTGACCGACCCTCCGGGGTAATCATCTCCATTCATTTCTTTGAGAAGAAAAGCATTTTGGCCACGATATGCTGCGATCTTGTAGGGACCCTTCCATAAATTGTCAAATTTGTCGTGCTTCCCTTTGTCTTCATTCCATTTTGTGAAGTAATCTATAGCTGTCAATATCCATCTATGCTGTCCTGACGATGGCGGATGAGTTTCACTGATAAAATCCAAGCCCCACTGCTGAAATGGTGCGCTGACCTCAATTGGTTTGAGAGGCAATGGCTGTAATTTCTGTTTTCCTTGAAAAATTTGGCACTCGTGACAATTCTTAACAGCTTTATATACATCTGAAAACAACGAAGGCCAATAAAAACCTGCCCTTAGAATCTTATTTGTTGTAGTTTTCCAAAACAAATGGCCCCCGCAGTTACCTCTATGAAAATACTCCACAACTTTTTTGGCTTCCTCCTCAACCAAACAATTCAGCAACATTCCACCGGGGTCCCTCCAATATAATGCAGAATTTAGGATGCAAAACTTGGCAGCTTTCAATTTCAATGTCCTACTTTTATTTCGGGGCATCCCAGGAGGTGAAGATAACTTTTGAAGTGTATATATAATATTAGAATACAAAGGAGAGGAAATAAAAATATCGAATACCTGTTGTGCTGAATTCTCCTCATCTTCATCGGACATAGCAGCCATCAAATTGATATCTAGGACATGCAAATTTGTTTCAGCCATTAATTTAGCGAGACCTTGACCTTTGATCAGCTTTGTTGGTTTAATCTCCACGTCATACTCTAACAACGCAGCGATCCACTTACCCTGCCTTCCTTCTGGTTCTGCCTGTACCAAAACATCCTTTACTGCCGCGTTACGAACATAAGCTATAATGTGGGAATGCAATATATACACACGGAAATCCTTCAAGGTCTTCACAAGCACAAGTGCTTGTTTTTCAATGATGTTATACTTTAATGCTCCGTCCCTTATAATACGGCTGAAAAAAGCAATAGGCTTCTCAACTCCATCTCTTTTTTGCATTAGTACAGCTGCCAATGTGTGCTCAGAAGCAAATGAAAACAAAATAAAGTCTTGTGTGTAATCCGGACTGATTAGAGTAGGGGCTGAAGACAGAACCAACTTTACCAAATTGAAAGATTTTACCGCCTCTTCTGTCCACTTTAATTGACTTTCCTTTTTCAGCAAGTTTGTGATTTCTCTAAGATGCTTAGCAAGATTTGGAATGAAGCGACGTAGAAAATTCAGTTTCCCGTTAAAGGACTGTATTTATTTCTTGTTCCGAGGCTGCTCAATTTGCTGAATAGCTTCAACACGTGCAGGATCTATACGGATGCCGTCTTTGGAAATGATGTGACCCAAGAGCTTGCCTTCACTCATGGCGAGAAGACTCTTCTTTGGATTCAGTGAAATACCATATTTTCTGCACTTTTGAAAAACAATTTTCAAGTGATATAAATGTTCTTCATCAGATTTCGAAAGTACAGTCAAGTCATCAAGGTAAACAACCAAAAAAACATCTTTCTCATTGGCGAAAGCCATATCCATCACACGCTGAAAAGTGGCACCTGCATTTTTCAAACCAAATGGCATCTTTGCATAATGAAAAGTTCCCCATGGAGTGGTGAATGCAGTTTTGTCACGATCATCCTCATGCACCAAAATCTGATTGTACCCGGAATAGCCATCGAGTAGCGACATCCTTGATGCTCCAACTACTCGCTGCAATATATGATCCATCTTGGGCAACGGATAATTGTCTTTTAAAGACACCTTATTCAAATTTCTAAAGTCAATGCATAAACGGATCTCACTGGTCTTCTTTCTTACGGGCACCAAATTTGATATCCAATCGGAAAATCTGATAGGCACTATGATTCCAGACTTGTACAACCTGTTCACTTCTTTTTCTATCAATGGCAGCAATTTAGGATTGATTCTCCTCAACTTTTGATGGAAAGGTTTCTGATTTGGCTTTATAGGAATAGTATGTTGAATGATATTGGTGTCATATGTTTTCAGATCTGAGTAATCCCACGCAAAAACATTAGAAAATGAGGATAACAATCTGATATACTCTTCCTTTACCTTTGGTGACAATGACTTAGATAGCTTTACCATCTTAGGATTTTCAGCTGTCCCAATATTTACCTCGTCAACACCTTTTTCAGTCGGTCTTAATGTCGGTTTGCGGGCCACATCATCTTGATCAAACAGCTCCTCTAAAGGAATCAATCCCTTAGGAATAAAATTATCCTTAAGTTGCAGCACATCCATTTGATTTACTTCATCTGATTCTGTATCTATGGAGGTATCTTTAAACTCACCTTCAATCTGCAGAAAATCTTTGATTTCTTCATCATCCTGAAAGACTTGCCAACATCGTTGATTATCCGGAACTGTGGGGTGGTGTTTCACATAAATCTCAAATTTGTTGTTGGAATTCATTGGAATTTTCAAGTTACTTGCTGCCTTGGCTAGCGCATCCGCAACACCATTTTGTATGCGGGGCACACATGTCAAAGTATGCTCAGAAAAAAATTTCAAAATATCTAGGACAAAATTTCGATATGCCCTCATACGAGGATGCTTGGCCTGAAACTCACCTTTAACTTGTTTTATCACCAACTCGAAATCACCATAGACTGCAATCTTCTTTGCTTTCAGCTTTCGAAGAATTTTAAGGCCAACAATGAGAGCCTCATATTCCACCTCATTATTTGAACAATCGAATGCTAGTTTATAAGAACACACTCTCACCTTCCTTGGGACTTTGTCTTGGGCGGAAAAGGGACTTCTAATCCACACACCAATACCAGCACCATCGCTGCCCACGGCGCCATCAAAATCCATGGTCCAAAGACCATCTTCATCTTCCTCCAAGTGCTGAAACAGTGTTGGCTCTGTTTTTTCTGTTTGCTGCCCCTTATCTTCAGCTGTTTGCTTCATAGCAGCTGGCTTTTCTTCTCTTTCCTTTTGCAGAACCTCTCTAAAATTTTCGGTAATCTCTAGTATATCTTCTGCCTAAACTAACTGACTATCTATCTCATTAAAACTATCAGCAAACAAAACAAACGACTCCAAATCTGTATGTACATAATTTACAGGATGATTGATTGGCTTCTCTTTGCTGGTTATCATATATTTCATCTTTTGCTCCCGATATAGCTTTCTCATTTGACCGAAGACTGGAATTGTAGCCTAAGAAAAATCCAACTGAAGTGTACCTTTCAACTTAGCTCGCCAAGATCTTGAGAGCAGCATACAAAAACGCAGAGGAATATCCGCCACAACCACATCCATCAAGACATTCTTAGCTGGAATTTGATCTAAGCTTACCACCAAGTCCTTGATCAATCCGATACACTTTACCTGACTGGAATCAAATGAATACAAATCATGGTATTTTCTTGTGATGTCTAATCCCAGTTTTTCCATGATTGCTTTCGGCATCAAATTGTGCGAAGCACCCGAGTCAAACATAGCATTATGTAAAACATACTCGTGCAACCTCAAACTGATATAGAAGGGAGGAACATCACTTTCAAGAGACTCACCATCTAAAGCAGGCCCAAAAATTAATTCTGGCTGATCCTCTTCTACATTTACCGTGTCAAGCATTGGATCAAAATTCAGAATTTTGGAGATTTGACCTCGGTAGCTGCTATTTTTCATGATTTCAGTCAAAGGAATCGACACTTTCAGCTTTGAAATTTCATTCTCCAAACTAAATGCTGAAACCTTTTCACCCTCCTTGGCCGGAACTTCTCTTCTTTCAACTTTATCCTTCATTGTGCTTGGTGGCTGATTTACCTTATTTGCTGATGATGATTGACCTGCTGCAGGATCACTTATCTCTTTTCCTTTTTTCTGTGGGACAGCTGAATCATTTTTTGCTGAAGTATCTTTCTTCTTCTAAATAGGATTTATGGGCACAGCTCGATTTCTTAATTGTTTCTGCTGGGCAGACAAAGCGTTCAGGTATCCTCTTTGGTACTCCTCCGATTCTTCCTCAAGCGCTGCATCATTTCATAAGATATAATTCTCATCTTGGTGGATGATGGAGTTTCTCACAAATTCTTCATCTTGGTAGGCAGATCATCAGGAGTAAAGAAATGATTTTCCTCCCATACAGTATCACCTTCATCCTCGAATTCTTTGCTAACAAAATTCTGCTGAAGAGGAGTTTTTACTTGTTGTTGAACTGCTGACTCTTGTGTCCTTGTTTCACGCTGCTTAATTCTGTATTGTGGCTGCTGCGGACCTCGGAAATTAGGATTTCGAATCTGCAGCTCCGGCTTGTCGAGAGTGGCCTTTTCGAGCATCCTCTCTACCTTGTGAAGAAGCTGATCTGATGTAGAGGCTTCTTCTTTGATTGTTACTCGCTTTTCAGCTTTCATCCTTGCTCTTTTGTCATTCAAATTCGCTTCAACACTAACAACGATTTTCTGCATATCCTCCAAGGTAGGCGGATCTCTATCTCACAATGAATAAGCCATCTCCGGATCAAAGCCATCCGAGAATTTGAGAAGAGTTGATTTTCAAGATGGTCTTAAGTCATCTGGAATAGCATTATAAACTGTGTTAAATCTGATAATATAATCTTGGACAGACTCACCATGATTACGTTTGAGATTGTTGTACTCGGCATTGATCTGAAGTGGATCCTTTCTGATTTCCCATCGGTCTAGAAACTCTTTGAAGTTCATCCAATGTGGGTATGCTTCTAGCTGTCAAACCTCTGAACCATTTTCTTACTTCTCCTCCGAATGTTTGCACAAACAAACGCATAGTTACATCTTCTTCATCTATCTCATATAAATCAAAAAAAGTTGCCATTTTGTCTATATGCTGCTGAGCGGAAACACTTTGAGGAGTGCCATCAAACATGGGAATTTTGCTCTGATAATCAGCTGGCATATCATGCAGATTTTGAGGAAGAGCAAGAGGAGCAAACTGAGCAGGCATTGCTTTGGGTAGATTGGGTCTAGGAGTAGTAGGTGGAGTAGGTGTAGCTGTAGTATGAGGGGTATGGGGAGGTGTAGGCGGAGGAGAAGCGATATGGGATGAAGAGGGAGAATTGACTGTAGATTCAGGATGTGTGACTATAGGAGAAATAGAAATAAAAGGAGGATTGGTCTGCTCGTGCAGAACAGAAGCCGTGATAGTAGATCCAATATTGACAGATATAGTTTCGAGGAAATCAGCAAGATTAGTGACTTGGATATCTGTCTGAAGGTGTCTTAGGATGAAATTATCAACCAATTTATTGTGTCTCTCGATTTCAAGGGCAGCAGCAAAATCAGGGTTGGGAACTAGAGAATCAAGTGCACTTTCAGATTTGGTTTTGAACAGGGACAACTCGAAGCTCTCGTCAAAATCAATGTCTTCGAACTACTTAAAAACAGCCGGACATGAATGAGATTTAAATATATGACTAGGATCTGAAGCCAGCTTGTTATTCTCAAAATATCAAGGAACAAATAGCCAATCAGCCTGTGAAAACTCTCAACTTATCATCAAAAGTTCAGAGTTTACAAATGTACTGGGGTAAAATGCAAATGAAGTGTTGTATTCACAAGCTCACGGAGATTGACTGAAGAAGCGTTTATCTACTTTCGCTTATGCAAAGCAAAAGCATTTCGATGGCTACCTGGCATAACTTCAGGCTCCGTCTAAGACTTATGAAATAAACACATCAACTGGCAAACAACTTGTTCTCCCCAGTATGGTCGCCAATATGTTAGCGCTCGAATTTGCCTCAGGCTAAGGAAGGCGAAACTCAAGGCAACATCAAACTAAGCTCAGCCTCGTAGCTAGCCCTACGAGGACAAGAGAGGGCTCTCTCTGGGTCTATCTCGGAAAAAGGTCTTCAAAGGGGCTGAGATGACCAATATGAATACTGATTTTAGGCTAGTAAACTGATAAGATAGTTTGATTTAAGATTTTTAGGGTTTTGTTCGAAAACATGGAAAGGCAATTTTGGGTGCGGGGATGTGACACAGTTTTTGCAGAGGTCTTTTTGGGGCAAGGTAGGAAATTGTCTTGATGTCTTTAAAGGAATTGAATGGATAGAAATGACTGGTGAGGAGCTAAGGAGAGCGAGAAACTTTCAGGAGTTCTCCTTAAACAGATGAAAACATAGATATTAAACAAACTTAAAGGCAGAGCATACAAGATTATGAATTCTACCTTAACACTTCATTTGTTTAATTTGCAGAAGAGAATAGTAGGAAAATGATACACATAACAAACTTACAAGTACATGAGAGAAACACACCATCAACACAAATAACCACAGGAATCCCAAATAGTGCTGCAAAACCCTGGTCTTTCCTTTGCCAAAATTGCAGAGATACAATGTGTAATACAGTCTAAGCTTATCCCCCAAGAGTCCAACCTCTGCTACTGAATGAAAATTTACATATATAGACCAAGTTAACCTCATTCCCTACCCTCTAGGGGTCAAGCTCCTCCTTCTAGGAGTTGTTTCAACCAATTCCAAACATGGAGCAGGAATCTAGTTGACAAAAACAACCTACCTCTAAAAAGAAGGAAACTGATTTCATTACATTAATTTCTTGGTAATTTTGTAAATGAACCATCTAGAAGGTGATAAAAGTGCCATGTTACCTTACATACATCAATTTACATCATGGTGAGTCAAAAATCACATCAAGGAGAAAAACTGGTGAAAACTAGCCGATTTCCTGAGCTGAAGGATGAAAACTGGACCAAAAACCTCAATACGCAGCGCACCTTTCAGACTGATTTTGAGGCACTCCCAGACATCCAAATTGAGCTCAAGATAGCTTGTTGGAAAGCCCTAGATGTCTACTTTCCAACCCAAGTGGAATTTCTCAATTTGGAGCTCATTTTCCCCCTGAAAATTGTATTCTCCCAGAGGTACTTCCTGCTGTGGCAAAAGGTGGCAGCAAGGTGGTTTTTATGGTGTTTTTGAGCCTTTTGACCATCCAGATCTCGATGAAATGCTTCGGCAATAGCTGAGAAGGCATATTTCATCATGAAAAATCTAAAAATGCAAACCGTTTGTGATTTGGACCTCCCAATCTTACGGGCAGCGCGCTGCGCGTTTAACCAAAAAACCTATTTTTAGGACAAAATTTTTAAAAATGACAAAAATTTCTCCAAATTTGCCCAAATTTGGAGTAATGACCCTTTATCATGTATTCTGCCCCACCAATGAAGCCTCGGCCAAAATTTGGAGTGGGTCGGGCTTTTTCTGCCGTTTCAGTGCCTTGCTCAGTCGCCTCTTAAGGATCTTCATCTTTGCTTTGCAAACATGCATGCGGGCCTAGTAATGATTTTTCATGTGACGAAGCGAGTCTATGTCTCTATCGGCCTTCGCCAACAACCCCTCCAAGTGTCGGTTAACCTTCTGAAGCACAAATTGCCGCGCAACAGGTGTCAAATCACCTGATCTTTTAAGGGCCAACCTACGGTCTTCACGGATTCATTGCAGCTCTATAAGTGTGTGCTCATCCTCTAACTGTTTATTGCGCTGCTCTAGATACTTGATATATGAAGCTGTCTCGTCATGACTAGTAATAAAACCCGATGGCTTGCCTGAAGGCCTCTCCTCATGCTTGGGCTTCTTGCCCTTATCCTGTACCTGCGGTGCTGCTGTCGAAAGCGAGGCCCCTTCCACACGAGGTGGAGATAACACTCGCTGTGCTGATGAAGTCAACGAGACCCCTTCCACCCCGGGTGAAGATAGTACTCGTCGTGCAAATGCAAATAAGGCCCTGTGTCCTCGTTGATATGTTACACATGCTGGAGCGCTGACATGCTCTGTCTCAGGAATGTCAAACTGATGTGAAGGCCCTGCCTCATCATGAACTATCTCTGGAGCTGGCTGACACGCTGTGAAAAGGTGATGAGAAATAAAATCCTCCCAAGTGATGCCCTGCTGTGCCAACTGATGAACCACTACGATCTTGATCAACGCGTAATGATAAATACTATTATGCTGCTGTGCTAGGGTCTTCCTTTGTACAAGAGGCACCATCTTCTCTATGTTGCGAAACATGAAGTATGGAATGTTCATCATACGTACCCTTGTAAAATGCATCAAGAAACGGACATGGTATGCATAAAGACGGGAGAATCTGCCCTCACAACTGAAATATCGAATGATGAGTTTCATCAAAGGTGCAAACTGATCTTTGAGGAATTGAAAAGGAAAAATGTTGCTCAAGTGCCTCATATAACCAGGTTTGATGTATGGTTGATAGTAATATTTCTCTAACTGCTGACGTTTATTCCATTGCTCTCCAATGTTTGGTATCCCAGTGGCCTCCGCAATAGTCTCTGGTGACAAATTGAAATCCACTCCGGCGAGATTTACATGGCCATCATGTAAATGTCGAATGAACAAGCGAGCTAATTCACGATGATGCTGAATTTGTGAAATTAGCTCATAATAGTGATAGCATGACTGTTGACGAAAACAATCCATTGCAAGCGGGCAAGCCTGCAATTGCTCCAAAGAAGTAGGCTCTTCCCTGCGAGGCTTACCACCTTTGCCACCTTTGTGAGACCTTCATGGCACACTACCCTCTGTTGTAGAATCACTGTCATACCCCTGCTCATAAGATGAATTTGTGTCCGACATAGCTCTGAAAATACAATGTCTGCAAAATGTATGCTGTCTGCAATGGTAGGTTGTAGGTGTGGTGAAATTACTTTTTCAATACATGCTCAAAAACCAACCGAAATATCATGAGAGTTATGCAATAATAGACATTCTGTTTTAGTGTATTGAGCATAAAACAGCCATAAGGGCAGTTGGACAAATGGACCAAAATGTGATGTGTTGCTGGCTCAAAGCTTTCAAATGGGCATGAAGTTATGTTTCACCATGGAGCTAATCTTCATCAATCATCCATAAACACCCTTAAGGCAGATTTTGGTGAGGCCTAGGGTTTCATTTGTTTCTCACATCCAACACATCACACCTCTCTTCAAACACACCATAAATGATATGAAATTGATTGAATCGATGATAGAACACCTACTTGCAAATTTGGAGGCAATTAGACATGATTTGGGCGCTTTTCCTGTGACTGTGATTCAACGCGCAGCGTGCCACCCCAACGCACAATGCACCTCCCAACGCGCAGCGCCTGTGTAAATTTACACTGGCTCAAGTTGCCCAACGCGCAGCGCTCCACCCAATGCACAGCGTGCTCTTTCTACGTGTAGCGCGCACCTGTAAGACTGTCCACGGGTATATAAACTTGGTCTTTCACCTTCCAATGCTTGAACATGCTCTTGCCTTGATTGTTGGTGAACAAATAGACTTGATTTTCCCTTTTATAAGCAAACAAAATATCTCATTTGAATTAAATTGAACCAAAAACCCACTTTGTAAGGTTTGGGTGTTGACACTTTTTTGAATTAATAGGCTCTGATTTCTGGTTTCACTTTTTAAAATAAATTGGTTGAAATAATGATTTCTTCTAATGATTTTTGCAGGGATAGCTCTGAAATGCTTTGGAAGAGGAAACCAAGGCTGCGCTTCAACCTTTGGAGAACTCGAAATTTTGACAATTTTTTACAAAAACGAGATGGTGACTTGTGTTTTTCAAAAACAGAGTTTTGAAAATAAAGTCCAAATTTAGCTGTATAATGATGAGAATTATTGAAATGATGCTCTATGAAGGACATCCCTTTGGCCTGCTGATCCTTTATGACTTCTCAAGACAAAATTGACTCAACCCTAGACTTAAGACCTCGAAATTTAAAACAAGATGATGAATGACCCTTGAAGACTTTATTTACTTAAACAGACCTAAACCAGCAATGCCAAACACGAGGGGAATAAATAACACAAAACTACTCCACCAGAGTTATGGCATGCCTAACGGAATGCAACTAATCACACTGATGAGACACCTAACCATGAAATGCAAAGAGCTTTGAGCTCTGGTGAAGGGCTAGTAGACCGACTCTAACATTGGCTCCAATGGGGGATGGTAGCTCCTTGGAGGTGCCAAGAACAACAGATCTCTGGGAGAGCAGACCAGTGCTTTTAACCATTGGGCGATGGAGTCATTATTTTCACATTTGACATGAACTTTGACAGCTTTATTGACTGCAAATTTGACTGAAAATTGGACACAACTTTGACCCAAACTGACTCAATTTTGAACAAAAAATGGACTGATAAAAAACAACTTGACAAACCTGAAACCAACTAACCTTCATCTCCAGAATTATAGCCTTCACTGCGGGCCCCAGACTGAAGATGAAAGATCAGTACACACATGCGATAAAACAGAAGTAAAACGGTATGTACAATGATGATGACAAGAGTAGAAAATACTGATACATGGTACCTCTTTAGCAGCCGACCATTGACCGACCCTCCGGGGTAATCATCTCCATTCATTTCTTTGAGAAGAAAAGCATTTTGGCCACGATATGCTGCGATCTTGTAGGGACCCTTCCATAAATTGTCAAATTTGCCGTGCTTCCCTTTGTCTTCATTCCATTTTGTGAAGTAATCTGTAGCTGTCAATATCCATCTATGCTGTCTTGACGATGGCGGATGAGTTTCGCCGATAAAATCCAATTCCCACTGCTGAAATGGTGCACTGACCTCAATTGGTTTGAGAGGCAATGGCTGTAATTTCTGTTTTCCTTGAAAACTTTGGCACTCGTGACAATTCTTAACAGCTTTATATACATCTGAAAACAATGAAGGCCAATAAAAACCTGCCCTTAGAATCTTATTTGTTGTAGTTTTCCAAAACAAATGGCCCCCGCAGTCACCTCTATGAAAATCCTCCACAACTTTTTTGGCTTCCTCCTCGACCAAACAATTCAGCAACATTCCACCGGGGTCCCTCCAATATAATGCAGAATTTAGGAAGCAAAACTTGGCAGCTTTCAATTTCAATGTCCTACTTTTATTTCGGGGCATCCCAGGAGGTGAAGATAAATTTTGAAGTGTATATATAATATCAGAATACCAAGGAGAGGAAATAAAAATATCGAATACCTGTTGTGTTGAATTCTCCTCATCTTCATCGGACATAGCAGCCATCAAATTGATATCTAGGACATGCAGATTTGTTTCAGCCATTAATTTAGCGAGACCTTGACCTTTGATCAGCTTTGTTGGTTTTAATCTCCACGTCATACTCTAACAACGCAGCGATCCACTTACCCCGCCTTCCTTCTGGTTCTGCCTGTACCAAAACATCCTTTACTTCCGCGTTAGGAACATATGCTATAATGTGGGAATGCAATATATACACACAGAAATCCTTCAAGGCCTTCACAAGTGCAAGTGCTTGTTTTTCAATGATGTTATACTTTAATGCTCCGTCCCTTATAATACGGCTGAAAAAAGCAATAGGCTTCTCAACTCCATCTCTTTTTTGCATTAGTACAGCTGCCAATGTGTGCTCAGAAGCAAATGAAAACAAAATAAAGTCTTGTGTGTAATCTGGACTGATTAGAGTAGGGGCTGAAGATAGAACCAACTTTACCAAATTGAAATATTTTACCGCCTCTTCTGTCCACTTTAATTGACTATCCTTTTTCAGCAAGTTTGTGATTTCTCTAAGATGCTCAGCAAGATTTGGAATGAAGCGACGTAGAAAATTCAGTTTCCCGTTAAAGGACTGTATTTCTTTCTTGTTCCAAGGCTGCTCAATTTGTTGAATAGCTTCAACACGTGCAGGATCTATACGGATGCCGTCTTTGGAAATGATGTGACCCAAGAGCTTGCCTTCACTCATGGCAAGAAGACTCTTCTTTGGATTCAGCGAAATACCATATTTTCTGCACTTTTGAAAAATGATTTTCAAGTGATATAAATGTTCTTCATCAGATTTCGAAAATACAGTCAAGTCATCAAGGTAAACAACCAAAAAAACATCTTTCTCGTTGGCGAAAGCCATATCCATCGCACGCTGAAAAGTGGCACCTGCATTTTTCAAACCAAACGACATCTTTGCATAATGAAAAGTTCCCCATGGAGTGGTGAATGCAGTTTTGTCATGATCATCCTCATGCACCAAAATCTGATTGTACCCGGAATAGCCATCGAGTAGCGACATCCTTGATGCTCCAACTACTCGCTGCAATATATGATCCATCTTGGGCAGCGGATAATTGTCTTTTAAAGACACCTTATTCAAATTTCTAAAGTCAATGCATAAACGGATCTCACCGGTCTTCTTTCTTACGGGCACCAAATTTGATATCCAATCGGAAAATCTGATAGGCACTATGATTCCAGACTTGTACAACCTGTTCACTTTTTTTTCTATCAATGGCAGCAATTTAGGATTGATTCTCCTCAACTTTTGACGGAAAGGTTTCTGATATGGCTTTATAGGAATAGTATGTTGAATGATATTGGTCTCATATGTTTTCAGATCTGAGTAATGCCATGAAAAAACATTAGAAAATGAGGATAAAAATCTGATATACTCTTCCTTTACCTTTGGTGACAATGACTTAGATAGCTTTACCATCTTAGGATTTTCAGTTGTCCCAATATTTACCTCTTCAACACCTTTTTCAGTCGGTCTTAATGTCGGTTTGCGGGCCACATCATCTTGATCAAACAGCTCCTCTAAAGGAATCAATCCCTTAGGAATAAAATTATCCTTAAGTTGCAGCACATCCATTTGATTTACTTCATCTGATTCTGTATCTATGGAGGTATCTTTAAACTCACCTTCAATCTGCAGAAAATCTTTGATTTCTTCATCATCCTGAAAGACTTGCCAACATCGTTGATTATCCGAAACTGTGGGGCGGTGTTTCACATAAATCTCAAATTTGTTGCTGGAATTCATTGGAATTTTTAAGTTACTTGCTGCCTTGGCCAGTGCATCCGCAACACCATTTTGTATGTGGGGCACACATGTCAAAGTATGCTCAGAAAATAATTTCAAAATATCTAGGACAGCATTTCGATATGCCCTCATACGAGGATGCTTGGCCTGAAACTCACCTTTAACTTGTTTTATCACCAACTCGGAATCACCATAGACTGCAATCTTCTTTGCTTTCAGCTTTCGAAGAATTTTAAGGCCAGCAATGAGAGCCTCATATTCCGCCTCATTATTTGAACAATCGAATGCTAGTTTATAAGAACACACTCTCACCTTGCTTGGGACTTTGTCTTGGGCGGAAAAGGGACTTCGAATCCACACACCAATACCAGCACCATCGCTGCCCACGGCGCCATCAAAATCCATGGTCCAAAGACCATCTTCATCTTCCTCCAAGTGCTGAAACTGTGTTGGCTCTGTTTTTTCTGTTTGCTGCCCCTTATCTTCAGCTATTTGCTTCATAGCAGCTGGCTTTTCTTCTCTTTCCTTTTGCAGAACCTCTCTAAAATTTTCGGTAATCTCTAGTATATCTTCTGCCTGAACTAACTGACTATCTATCTCATTAAAACTATCAGCAAACAAAACAAACGACTCCAAATCTGTATGTACATAATTTACAGGATGATTGATTGGCTTCTCTTTGCTGGTTATCATATATTTCATCTTTTGCTCCCGATATAGCTTTCTCATTTGAGCGAAGATTGGAATTGTAGCATAAGAAAAATCCAACTGAAGTGTACCTTTCAACTTAGCTCCCCAAGATCTTGAGAGCAGCATACCAAAACGCGGAAGAATATCCGCCACAACCACATCCATCAAGACATTCTTCGCTGGAATTTGATCTAAGCTTACCACCAAGTCCTTGATCAATCCGATACACTTTACCCGGCTGGAATCAAATGAATACAAATCATGGTATTTTCTTGTGATGTCTAATCCCATCTTTTCCATGATTGCTTTCGGCATCAAATTGTGCGAAGCACCCGAGTCAAACATAGCATTATGTAAAACATACTCGTGCAGCCTCAAACTGATATAGAAGGGAGGAACATCACTTTCAGGAGACTCACCATCTAAAGCAGGCCCAAAAATTAATTCTGGCTGATCCTCTTCTACATTTACTGTGTCAAGCATTAGATCAAAATTCAGAATTTTGGAGATTTGACCTCGGTAGCTGCTGTTTTTCATGATTTCAGTCAAAGGAATCGACACTTTCAGCTTTGAAATTTCATTCTCCAAACTAAATGCTGAAACCTTTTCACCCTCCTTGGCCAAAACTTCTCTTCTTTCAACTTTATCCTTCATTGTGCTTGGTGGCTGATTTACCTTATCTGCTGATGATGATTGACCTGCTGCGGGATCACTTATCTCTTTTCTTTTTTTCTGTGGGACAGCTGAATCACTTTTTGCTGAAGTATCTTTCTTCTTCTGAATAGGATTTATGGGCACAGCTCGTTTTCTTAATTGCTTCTGCTGGGCAGACAAAGCGTTCAGGTATCCTCTTTGGTACTCCTCCGATTCTTCCTCAAGCGCTGCATCATTTCATAAGATATAATTCTCATCTTGGTGGATGATGGAGTTTCTCACAAATTCTTCCTCTTCCGTAACATAGGTAGGCAGATCATCAGGAGTAAAGAAATGATTTTCCTCCCCTATAGTATCACCTTCATCCTCGGATTCTTGGCTAACAAAATTCTGCTGAAGAGGAGTTTTTACTTGCTGCTGAACTGCTGACTCTTGTGTCCTTGTTTCACGCTGCTTAATTCTGTATTGTGGCTGCTGCGGACCTCAGAAATTAGGATTTCGAATCTGCGGCTCCGGCTTGTCGAGAGTGGCCTTTTCGAGGATCATCTCTACCTTGCGAAGAAGCTGATCTGATGTAGAGGCTTCTTCTTTGATTGTTACTCGCTTTTAAGCTTTCATCCTTGCTCTTTTGTCATTCAAATTCGCTTCAACACTAACAATGATTTTCTGCATATCCTCCAAGGTAGGCGGATCTCTATCTCGCAATGAATAAGCCATCTCCGGATCAAAGCCATCCGGGAATTTGAGAAGAGCTGATTTTCTAGATTGTCTTAAGTCATCCGGAATAGCATTATAAACTGTGTTAAATCTGATAATATAATCTTGGACAGACTCACCATGATTACGTTTGAGATTGTTGTACTCGGCATTGATCTGAAGTGGATCCTTTCTGATTTCCCATCGGTCTAGAAACTGTCTCTGAAGTTCATCCAATGTGGGTATGCTTCTAGCTGTCAAACCTCTGAACCATTTGCTTACTTCTCCTTCGAATGTTTGCACAAACAAATGCATAGTTACATCTTCTTCATCTATCTCATATAAATAAAAAAAAGTTGCCATTTTGTCTATATGCTGCTGAGCGGAAACGCTTTGAGGAGTGCCATCAAACATGGGAATTTTGCTCTGATAATCAGCTGGCATATCATGCAGATTTTGAGGAAGAGCAAGAGGAGCAAACTGAGCAGGCATTGCTTTGGGTAGATTGGGTCTAGGAGTAGTAGGTGGAGTAGGTGTAGCTATAGTATGAGGGGTATGGGGAGGTGTAGGCGGAGGAGAAGCGATATGGGATGAAGAGGGAGAATTGACTGTAGATTCAGGATGTGTGACTATAGGGGAAATAGAAATAAAAGGAGGATTGGTCTGCTCATGCAGAACAGAAGCCGTGATAGTAGATCCAATATTGACAGATACAGTTTCGAGGAAATCAGCAAGATTAGTGACTTGGATATCTGTCTGAAGGTGTCTTAGGATGAAATTTTCAACCAATTTATTGTGTCTCTCGATTTCAAGGGCAACAGCAAAATCAGGGTTGGGAACGAGAGAATCAAGTGCACTTTCAGATTTGGTTTTGAACAGGGACATCTCGAAGCTCTCATCAAAATCAATGTCTTCAAAATACTTAAAAACAACCGGACATGAATGAGATTTAAATATATGACTAGGATCTGAAGCCAGCTTGTTATTCTCAAAATATCAAGGAACAAATAGCCAATCAGCCTGTGAAAACTCTCAACTTATCATCAAAAGTTCAGAGTTTACAAATGTACTGGGGTAAAATGCAAATGAAGTGCTATATTCACAAGCTCACGGAGATTGACTAAAGCAGTGTTTATCTACTTTCGCTTATGCAAAGCAAAAGCGTTTCGAAGGCTACCTGGCATAACTTCAGGCTCCGTCTAAGACTTATGAAATAAACACATCAATTGGCAGACAATTTGTTCTCCCCAGTATGGTCGCCATTATGTTAGCGCTCGAATTTGCCTCAGGCTGAGGAAGGCGAAACTCAAGGCAACATCAAACCAAGCTCAGCCTCGTAGCTAGCCCTACGAGGACAAGAGAGGGCTCTCTCCGGGTCTATCTCGGCAAAAGGTCTTCAAAGGGGCTGAGATGACCGATATGAATACTGATTTTAGGCTAGTAAACTGATAAGATAGTTTGATTTAAGATTTTTAGGGTTTTGTTGGAAAACAGGGAAAGGCAATTTTGGGTGCGGGGATGTGACACAGTTTTTGCAGAGGTCTTTTTGGGGCAAGGTAGAAAATCGTCTTGATGTCTTTAAAGGAATTGAATGGATAGAAATGACTGGTGAGGAGCTAAGGAGAGCAAGAAACTTTCAGGAGTTCTCCTTAAATAGATGAAAACATAGATATTAAACAAACTTAAAGGCAGAGCATACAAGATTATGAATTCTACCTTAACACTTCATTTGTTTAATTTGCAGAAGAGAATAGTAGGAAAATGATACACATAACAAACTTACAAGTACATGAGAGAAACACACCATCAACACAAATAACCACAGGAATCCCAAATAGTGCTGCAAAACCTTGGTCTTTCCTTTGCCAAAATTGCAGAGATACAATGTGTAATACAGTCTAAGCTGATCCCCCAAGAGTCCAACCTCTGCTACTGAATGAAAATTTACATATATAGACCAAGTTAACCTCATTCCCTACCCTCTAGGGGTTGCGCTCCTCCTTCTAGGAGTTGTTTCTACCAATTCTAAACATGGAGCAGGAATCTAGTTGACCAAAACAACCTACCTCTAAAAAGAAGGAAACTGATTTCATTACATTAATTTCTTGCTAATTTTGTAAATGAACCATCTAGAAGGTGATAAAAGTGCCATGTTACCTTACATACATCAATTTACATCATGGTGAGTCAAAAATCACATCAAGGAGAAAAACTGGTGAAAACTGGCTGATTTCCTGAGCTGAAGGATGAAAACTGGACCAAAAACCTCAAAGCGCAGCGCCCTGATCTCAACGCGCAGCGCACCTTTCAGACTGATTTTGAGGCACTCCCCGGCATCCAAATTGAGCTCAAGATAGCTCGTTAGAAAGCCCTGGATGTCTACTTTCCAACCCAAGTGTAATTTCGCAATTTGGAGCTAATTTGCCTCCTCAAAACTGCATTCTCCCAGAGGTACTTCCTGCTGTGGCAAAAGGTGGCAGCAAGGTGGTTTTTATGGTCTTTTTGAGCCTTTTGACCATCCAGATCTCAATGAAATGCTTCAGAAATAGCTGAGCAGGCATATTTAATCATGAAAAATCCAAAAATGCAAACCGTTTGTGATTTGGACCTCCCAATCTTACGGGCAGCGCGCTGTGCGTTGAACCAAAAAACCTGTTTTTAGGACAAAATTTTCAAAAATGACAAAATTTTCTCCAAATTTGCCCAAATTTGGAGTAATGACCCTTTATCATGTATGTTTCCCCACCAATGAAGCGTCGGCCAAAATTTTGATTGGGTCGGGCTTTTTCTGCCGTTTCAGTGCCTTGCTCAATCACCTCTTAAGGATCTTCATCTTCGCTTTGCAAACATGCATGCGGGCCTAGTAATGATTTTTCATGTGACGAAGCAAGTCTTTGTCTCTATTGGCCCTCGCCAGCAACCCCTCCAAGTGTCGGTTGACCTTCTCAAGCACAAATTGCCGCGCAACAGGTGTCAAATCACCCGGTCTTTTACGGGCCAACCTACGGTCTTCACGGATTCGTTGTAGCTCTATAAGTGTGTGCTCATCCTCTAACTGTTTATTGCGCTGCTCTAGATACCTAATATATGAAGCTGTCTCATCATGACTAGTAATAAAACCCGATGGCTCGCCTGAAGGCCTCTCCTCATGCTTGGGATTCTTGCCCTTATCCTGTACCTGCGGTGCTGCTGTCGAAAGCGAGGCCCCTTCCACATGAGGTGGAGATAACACTCGCTGTGCTGATGAAGTCAATGAGACCCCTTCCACCCCGGGTGAAGATAGTACTCATCGTGCAGATGCAAATAAGGCCCTGTGTCCTCGCTGATATGTTACACATGCTGGAGCGCTGACATGCTCTGTCTCAGGAATGTCAAACTGATGTGAAGGCCCTGCCTCATCATGAACTATCTCTGGAGCTGGCTGAGGCACTGTGAAAAGGTCACGAGAAATAAAATCCTCCCAAGTGATGCCCTGCTGTGCCAACTGATGAACCACGATGATCATTATCAACGCGTAATGATAAATACTATTATGTTGCTGTGCTGGGGTCTTCCTTTGTACAAGAGGCACCATCTTCTCTATGTTGCGAAACATGAAGTATGGAATGTTCATCATACGTACCCTTGTAAAATGCATCAAGAAACGGACATGGTACGCATAAAGACGGGAGAATCTGCCCTCACAACTGAAATACCGAATGATGAGTTTCATCAAAGGTGCAAACTGATCTTTGAGGTATTGAAAAGGAAAACTGCTGCTCAAGTGCCTCATATAACCAGGTTTGATGTATGGTTGATAGTAATATTTCTCTAACTGCTGACGTTTATTCCATTGCTCTCCAATGTTTAGTATCCCAGTGGCCTCCGCAATAGTCTCTGGTGACAAAATGAAATCCACTCCGGCGAGATTTACATGGCCATCATGTAAATGTAGAATGAACAAGCGAGCTAATTCAAGATGATGCTAAATTTTGAAATTAGCTCACAATAGTGATAGCATGACTGTCGACGAAAACAATCCATTGCAAGCGGGCAAGCCTGCAATTGCTCCAAAGAAGTGGGCTCTTCCCTGCGAGGCTTACCACCTTTGCCACCTTTGCGAGACCTTCATGGCACACTACCCTCTATTGTAGAATCACTGTCATACCCCTGCTCATAAGATGAATTTGTGTCTGACATAGCTCTGAAAATACAATGTCTGCAATGGTAGGTTGTAGGTGTGGTGAAATTACTTTTTCAATACATGCTCAAAAACCAACCGAATATCATGAGAGTTATGCAATAATAGACATTCTGTTTTAGTGTATTGAGCATAAAACAGCCATAAGGGCAGTTGGACAAATGGACCAAAATGTGATGTGTTGCTGGCTCAAAGCTTTCAAATGGGCATGAAGTTATGTTTCACCATGGAGCTAATCTTCATCAATCATCCATAAACACCCTTAAGGCAGATTTTGGTGAGGCCTAGGTTTTCATTTGTTTCTCACATCCAACACATCACACCTCTCTTCAAACACACCATAAATGATATGAAATTGATTGAATCGATGATAGAACACCTACTTGCAAATTTGGAGGCAATTAGACACGATTTGGGCGCTTTTCCTGTGACTGTGATTCAACGCACAGCGTGCCACCCCAACGCACAGCGCACCTCCCAACACGCAGCGCCTGTTTAAATTTACACTGGCTCCAGTTGCCCAATGCGTAGCGCTCCACCCAACGCACAGCATGCTCTTTCTACGCGCAGCGCGCACCTGTAAGACTGTCCACGGGTATATAAACTTGGTCTTTCACCTTCCAATGCTTGAACATGCTCTTGCCTTGATTGTTGGTGAACAAATAGACTTGATTTGCCCTTTTATAAGCAAACAAAATATCTCATTTGAATTAAATTGAACCAAAAGCCACTTTGTAAGGTTTGGGTGTTGACACTTTTTTGAATTAATAGGCTCTGATTTCTGGTTTCACTTTTTAAAATAAATTGGTTGAAATAATGATTTCTTCTGATGATTTTTGCAGGGATAGCTCTGAAATTCTTTGGCAAAGGAAACCAAGGCTGTGCTTCAACCTTTGGAGAACTCGAAATTTTGACAATTTTTTACAAAAACGAGATGGTGACTTGTGTTTTTCAAAAACAGAGTTTTGAAAACAAAGTCCAAATTTAGCTGTATAATGATGAGAATTATTGAAATGATGCTCTATGAAGGACATCCCTCTGGCTTGCTTGTCCTTTATGACTTCTCAAGACAAAATTGACTAAACCCTAGACTTAAGACCTAGAAATTTAAAACAAGATGATGAATGACCCTTGAAGACTTTATTTACTTAAACAGACCTAAACCAGCAGTGCCAAACATGAGGGGAATAAATAACACAAAACTACTCCACCAGAGTTATGGCATGCCTAACGGAATTCAACTGATCACACTGATGAGACACCTAACCATGAAATGCAAAGAGCTTTGATCTCTGGTGAAGGGCTAGTAGACCGACTCTAACAGGGTGAATGGTTGAAGAGAGATTTGGCTCAACCATTCTATGGTTGGGTGGAACGTGGAAGTCCCATATGGGGTTTGGTTTTTGCATCATTAATGAAAGGTTATTTCTCCTTGTATTTCTATGAATATTTTGATGGATTATATGTGATCTATATGGATGTACTTTCATGATTATTTCTATTGTTATTATGTTGGTTATATGTGTGTTTTATGACATCAACTATGTATGGCTCTCAACATGTTTTTACCTGTAAATGAATGGATAATGTATCTATAACCTAATAGATGATAATGCAACAAATTACATTAGGGAACAATGGTTCATAGAGATTCTCACATAAGTATGAGATCCCTACACTTAATTCTATTGTTTACACCTATAGGTTACATGTTGATGACATGTTTAACAAAATGCCTGTCATGGCTAGTAGGGGTCTGGTTAAGGTCTTGTTTAACTTATTGCTTTTACATCATTTTTTCCCTGTTCTTTAACTGATCTGAAGCTATCATTCCATTCTGGGCAATGACCTGGCCTCTAGGCCTAAAAAAGTGGTTCAAATCGTGGGGATGTTGGCACAGAACTGGAAAATTGGGTCTCTGGAGACTGGCAGGTAAGCCTGTGAGAGTGACTTTGGGTTTCTAGACGCTGTAATGCCTATAGCATGAGAGCAACTAAGGGTTAAGATGTCCATAACATCAGTGGGACCTAGTGATAGGATGTCTGAGTGGCTGACATGTCTCCTGAGGGTTCTTTTGTCGATGTGGATAGGTTGTTTGATGTATTCCTTTGATTCCACTTCCTTAAGGTCACATAGGAGGTCAAATATAATCATAGTATCCTCTCGTTGCATGTTTACCCTTGTGGGATGGTTACTTGTGTAGATGTGTGAGGAGGGTGTTACAGAGTGGTATCAGAGCATGGTTGACCCCTTGGACTGGATGGGTTCTGTTTGTTGGTCATGCATGCATGTTAGTTGCATGTGTGTCTCTTACACTTGCATTCCATGTGATTGTTGCATTTCATAATGTTGATCATGGTTGTAGTAAGGTTGTCATGTGGAATTTGATGTTGATATTGTGGAATGCATCATCATGAGTATATGGCTGGTTACATATTGTTATATGTCACTTGCAAGTTATTTTATGCCGCTTGATTACATCTTTATATGTTAGGTTGCATTCTTGTATGTTTGATTACATGTATTAGTATTGTAGGTTGGTTACAAGTATTGATCGCTTATGCTCAACTACATGCATTCATGTGTATGTGTAGCTGATTATGCATTGCTTATGCATATTTATGGTTGCATGTGGCAATGCGTACATTGGAGTAATGGTTGTTGTCATGCATGAGTTCATGTTTTGTGAAGTTGATATGGCCATGCATTGATGACTGGACTCTAGCTAGAAGGATGTGTATATGGTTTCGTAACCATGTGTTATATGTATATATGAATTTGTTATGTATGTATAGTCTTGGTTATAGTTATGCATGAATAGTAGGTCAAACATGCCTTGTGAAGTCATGGTATGCAATTTAGGTCATCATGGTGCTATTGGTATGTTATGATGCTAATGTGTTGAATGAGGTAAAGAAGAGGATGCAAATAATTAAAGTGAAGTTGCAGCATTAGACCTCAAGGTAAGAGCATGTCGTCATATACGTTTGTATGTTGGGCATGCAGGTATGTAGGTTAAGGATTGTTATATCAATTAGGGTTATACACATTAAGTTTATGTACATGTCTATTGATGTTATGGTTACTTACATGATAGATGATAGTTGATTATCATAGTCATATGCACATGATTTAGATAGTCAAGAAAGATGGTAACATGTAGTTTTGTGTATTGCTATTGTTGTTTTATGTTAGATAACATGATGATTATGTTATATGTTGTTGATAAGCATGATATATAGCTTATTGTTTTTATATGCTATTAAACTGATGATTAGGATTATTTCATTGAGATCTTGATGTTGTAATTTGGATTGGTCATATGTGTGATAGTTATGTTCATTGCATTGAAGATCTAGTTGATGTCATATGTATTGTGTTAACCTGGTTTGACCTATGCAGATGGTTATGGTTATGATATTCAAGTATGAGCCAACATATTTGTGATATGGTGTTGTACTAATCTAGATTGACCTTTCATATGTGTGAATGATAATTGTGTATGAGTTATGACGTAAACAAGTTAGCTAGTGACTATTTTGGATATCATGATCTTACTATGCCTGGGTTAATATATTTTGAAGGTATGTTGTGCTAACATGGATTGATTGTGTAGACAAGATTGCTTCCCATAAGATACATTAAGGTATGAGTTTTCTGATGTCATATACTTGGTGTTTGACCATTTGATTGTGTCATTTATTGGGTGTTTGAGTGTTTGGTGTCTATTATGTCATCTCATTGATTTGTTTAAAATGGTATGGTTGCAAGTTTGTTGAATGTTTGATGAATTGTGTAATATGAGTATGTGTTCCAATGATCTTGTTTTAAGATGATTGTACTAACAAATATGTGTTGAGACAGTTGATAAGTACTTGAATGTAGTTGACAGTTGTAGCATTATGTCTAATGAATATGAGTTGACTATGGGATATGACATGCTTGTTTGTAAAATTTGATTTCAAGTTGATAGATATGATTGTCTTGATATTTGGAACATGTGGTTGACATGTGCGAGCAGTTGCAGGAAACATGCTTGGTATTAGCATGACAAGGTAATAGTTGATGTTTTTATATAACTAACAATTGGGTGATGTGATAGTACATAATAAGACACAGTTGCAACAAGGTAAAAGAAAGGAATTGGACAAGAATTCCATTGGCTATGTTTGGAAACCATAATTCCAAACAAATGAGTGCTTTGCATATAGGAATTCTTCTTAAACTTGATTTTGTTTGACATTATGTGGATATGTGCTAGATTCATGAACATGTACTTGATAGGTATATTCGCTAGTACCTAGTTACAGGTGGATCTTTCAAGGAATTGGAGTTCTTGAGAGATGGCATGGATGTGTTCAGTTGCAAGGCAATGTGCATGGCACAACAAGATATGGTAATGGGTGTATTGTTATATTTATTTATGCACTAACAATTATGTGTTTATGGCAATATGATGCAAGGGATTTCATGGAAAAAGAGACTATCATGAGATCTTGAATAAGGCTCAAGTTGATCTTTCCTTTGGAAGCACTGGGAACCATGGGGATTGAGTCATGGTGTCCGTGGTTAGTCTTTTGGTTTTGGTATTTTGTGATTGTTGCGCTTGATTTGCGATTTTGCATGTCGTGTTGCTATTCGTTTTCATGGTTTTCTTCTTTGTTGTTTCTTGGTATTTCCTTTTATGTTTTTAGTCTTGGGAATTGGTTTGGGGATGAGGAAGAGTTGGTGGAGCTCAGGGAAATTTGTGTGGTACCCAAAAGGTAATGTAAGAGTCATATGAAGCTTTGTGCATGAGTAAGTGTAGCGGAAGGTAAGACTATGATAGTTGATTGGACTGATTGGGTCCATTGTGGTACATAGACGGTGGAAGTAAAAATATGAGAAGGGTAACCAGAAAAGGTAAAGTAAATGGAACTAAGGTGTCAGATGGTTTGATGAAGTTTGGAATGGTGTTTCTCAATGTTGTGCACAAATAAATGAATTTCTCTTAACCTAGACCTTATGTTATCAGGTAATTATGTTATGGCCATGATTATGTTGATGTTTATATATGGATACATTGTAGGTTTTAACCCAACACAGAAATTACCTACATATGAATTCTAAAACATAGAAAATAAACAGTAGCAAGAGCATAACACATCAAACAAATATACACAGAGATTTTCCCTTGGAGCCCAAAACCGGGACTACCATATTGATTTTTCATTATGTTCCTTTCAATGTTACAATACATATATATACATGTTGAAGCATCCAATACCATGGACTGAAAACCATCATGCGCAAAATCATGTGCAAAAACCATGCACAAAACCATAGGTATGTTTGCCCCACCTAATATAGGGTCCCCAAAAAATTTCCCCAGGGCGCTGCCCCAGACCCCATAGAGGGGGGCTAACCGCTCCCCTCAAACCCCCTATGACCCCCCTGCTATGCAATCGATGCAACGAAGGGGGGGCTCCACCCCCCCTCTAACCCCTTGGTTCACTAGGAAGGCTAGTTGTGGAAAAAATATAACACAACCCAACATTCTCCCACTTGTTTTTTTCTTTACACAGGGGGCCACATGAGAGTTTAGTCATTTATTCATCCCTACAATGCCCATTGTTTCTCTATACCAAGAGAACTTCTCAGAGCTCACAGATTTTGTCAATGCATCTGCAGTATTCTTCAAAGTGTCCACCTTTACCAGCAACACATTTTTGTCTTCTATCATATCCCTAAAAAAATGATACTAAACATCAATGTGCTTTGTCTTTGAATGATAAGCAGGGTTTTTTGCCAAGAAAATTGCACTTTGGCTGACACAATGTATCCTTATAGCTCCCTGCACTAACCCCATACTTGAACACAATCTTTGCAACCAAATTTCTTCCTTGCTTGCATGAGTGGCTGCCATGTATTCTACCTCTGTAGTTGATAGTGCCACTATAGATTCTTTCTTACTCATCGAACTGACTGCACCTCCAAATAGGTTAAACACATACCTGCTTGTAGATATTCTCTGATCCAGATCTCCAGCCCAGTCTGCTTCAACAAAGCAATGAATATCCAAAACTCTATCCAATCCTGGTCTTCCTTGGTAGCACAAACCATAATCATTAGTGCCATGCAAATCCCTGAAAACTTGCTTCACTACTATCCAATGCTCCTTCCATGGTTTTGACATAAACTTGCTCAATACTCCCACTGTTTGTGCAATGTCTAGTCTAGTACAGACCATCTTATACATCATGCTACTGACTACACTTGCATATGGAACATGAGACGTGTCCTCTTCCTCTTCTTGTGTCTTGGGACACTATTCAGCAGATAATTTTATACCTATAGGAATAGGAACCCTCACCAGTTTACTACCCTGCATATTAAACCTCTATAGTATTGTCTCGACATACTTCCTCTAGATTAATGAGAGCTTCCTATTTTCCCTATCTCTTTTAATTTCCATGCCCAAAATATAGTTTGCAGCACCAAGATCCTTCATGTCAAATTTGGAGGACAATTAGGTCTTCAAATCTTGGATAATTTCTTTGTGATTTCCAACCAGCAACATATCATCCACATATAAGACCAGATAAATAACCCGGTCACCAATTAATTTAAAATGCACATAGTGATATGCTTTGCTTTTGGTGAAGCCAAGTCCCCATATAAATGTATCAAATTTCTTATACCACATCCTTGGTGACTGTTTTAACCCATCAAGAGACTATTTTAACTTGCATACAAGTTCTTTCTTACCCTTCACCACAAAGCCTTCAGGTTGCTTCATGTAGATCTCCTCTTCCAGATCCCTATGAAGAAATGTTGTCTTCACATCCATCTGTTCTACCTCAAAATCAAAAGAAGCAACAGCAGATAAAAGTAATCTAATAGAAGCTACCTTGGCAATGAGAGAAAAAACATCATCAAAATCAATTCTCGGCACCTAGGAATAACCTTTTGCTACCAACCGAGCTTTTTATTTCTTCGCCTTTCCTTCTGCATTTGTCTTCTTCTTGAACACCCATTTTCTACCAATGGGTTTCCTTCCAGCCCAAAACTCCACCTAATCCCAAGCCTCATTTTTGTGTAAAGATGCCATTTCATCAACCATGGCCTCTTTCCAGAGTTTGCCATCCTTTGAATCTACTGCTTCCTTCACAGTTCTGGGATCATCATCAGTAATAGATAAAGCAAAATTTGAACAGAAAGTAGATGGACTATACCTTTCTGGTTGCCTTCTTTCTCAAACTAATCTTCTCACAACCAGAGTTTGTGTCTCTTCATCTTCTGAATCCACTTCTACTGTAGAGTCTGATTCTTCCTCCTTTAGCTCAAACTCTATCTTCTCAGGTTCTTTTGGTTGGACTTCATGTTTAATAACATCTTTCACCTCTCTGAACACCACATCTCAGTTGTACACAACCTTCCTTGTTACTGGGTTCCAAATTTTATAACCATTTAAACCATCCTTATACCCAATAAAGATGCACTTTTTAGATTTACTATCCAACTTTGTTCTTTTCTCCTTTGGAACATGTGCATATGCATCACATCCAAATACCCTTATATGTGAAAGAGAGGGTTTCTTACTAGTCAATACCTCTTGTGGAGTCTTATCCTGCAACACTGGTGAAGGTGATCTGTTGACTAGGTAAGATGTAGTCTGCACTGCCTCTACCCAGAATTCTTGTCCTAACCCGACACCACTGAGCATGCTTCTTACCCTTTCCATCAATGTTTTTTTCATTCTTGCTGCAACTCCATTTTGATCAAGTGTGTATGGAGTACTCTTCTGCCATGCTACACCACACTTCTTACAAAATTATTCAAATTCCTTCTTGCAAAACTCTCCACTATTATCTGTCCTCAACACCTTTATCTTCTTCTTTGTTTGGTTTTCCACCATAGCCTTAAATTCTTTAAACCTGTCAAAGACTTCACATTTCTTCCTAAGGAAATATATCCATGTATTTCTTAAGAAGTCATTTATAAATGATACATAGTACACAAACTCACCCAGTGATGGAACCTTCACAGGTCCAAACACATCACTGTGCACAAGCTTTAATATTTGTTTTGCTCTCTTACCACCAGAGGGGAACCTCACCCAATTCTACTTCTCATATACACAATTTTCACAGAAATCAAAATCCAGAGAGCTATTAGTCATACCTTTACCATGAATTATTCGAAGGCCCTTCTCTCCAATATGTCCAAGCGTTTGATGCCATAGGATGGTCTTTTCTCCAGAGACCATTAGATTTTTTGCTCCACTTTCAGGAACCACATAACTATTGCACCCATCAACAATAGTGTTACCTCACAGCTTGTACAAATTTCCAATATGAACTCCCCACATAAATACCAGTTCTCCCCAAACCATCTTGCAGGTATCCTTCTCGAACACTCTTTCTACACCTGCGTCATCCAACTTGCTTACATAAATCAGATTTCTAGCGAATGAAGGAATATGCAGAACACCCGGAAGTGTTCTAATCCTTCCACCTTGCAAATTCAACTTAACTTTTCCATGACCAATGATTTTAGCCTTCCTGTCATCCCCCAAGAAGACATCACCACCATCATATTTCTCATACTCCCAAAACCACTCTCTATGTGGAGTCAAGTGAAAGGATGCACTTGAGTCAATCAACCATGCCTCATGATCTACATGTGTACTTGAAGAAGCCAAGTACACATCCCCACCTTCATCTGAGGTGGTTTTCACTTCTGCAGAAGGAGCATCATTAGATCCCTTTCCTTTGTTAGGAGCTTTAGATTTACAGTCCCTTTTGTAGTGCCCTTCCTTTCCGCATTTCCATCACATCTTCACAGGTTTTCCCTGAGATTTAGATCTCGCTCTAGATTTAGATATCCCACTCGATTACTTATTTTTGTTTCTGCTCTGGGACTATCCTCATACAGACAAGGCATCACCATTCTGGTTCTCCATATTTTTCCATCTCATCTCCTCCATCAGTAAGGATGAGACTATTTCATCAAACTGCAAGGCAGTGGCATTGCTACCTATTTCAATAACTAAATTATCCCACGAATCTGGTAGAGAACACAACAAACTGATGCACTTATCTTCATCTGAAACTTTAATATCAATAGATAATAGCTGACTTACCATAGTATTAAATGCGTTCAGATGCTCTGTCACTGAGTCTCCATATTTCATCCTCAGGTTATACAATTTTTTCCTTAGGAGCAGCTTATTCACCAGAGACTTAGATTGGTACAAAGTCCCTAACTTGTCCCACAAAGCCTTAGCCGTAGCTTCCTCTGATACATTTAGCAATATTGAATATGAGACACACAATCGTATTATGCTCTTTGCCTTTTGATCCAACTTCTTCCATTCTTCATCGGACACTCCCGTTGGTTTAGTATCCATATCTACCGTGATCCACTAATCTTTATCCACCAATGGATCCTCCATCTTGAGTTTCCGTAACTCAAAACTCTGACCATTAAATTTCTTGATCTCTATCTTTCCACTGCTCACATCTTCTTTCACCACCAAAATCGATCCCACAGATCTCCCACTGAACAGGGTCTACCACAGACCTGAGCGAAACCCTTCAGCAGCAAAGGCGTCCCCTTGAAGCCAACATAGCTCTGATACCAAATGTATGTTTTAATCCAACATAGAAATTACCTTCATATGAATTCTAAAACATAGAAAATAAACAATAGCGAGAGCATAACACATAAAACAAATATATGCAGAGATTTTCCCCTGGATCCCAAAACCGAGACTACTAGATTTATTTTTCATTATGTTCCTTTCAATGTTACAATGCATATATATACATGTCGAAGCATCCAATACCATGGACTGAAAACCATCACGCCCAAAACTATGTGCGAAAACCATGCACAAAACCATAGATAGGTTCGCCCCACCTAATATAGTGTCCCAAAAAATTTCCTTGGGGTGCTGCCTCGAACCCCATAGAGGGGGGCTAACCGGCCCCCTTAAAACCCCTGTGAACCCTCCACTGCACAATCGACGCAACGAAGGGGGGTCTCCACCCCACCTCTAACCCCCTAGTTCACTAGGAGGGCTAGTCATGGAAAGAATATGACACAACCCAACACACATGTAGGTGTGTTTGTATGTCATGTTTGACAGGGTCTTCATGGATCGTGACTATTAACGCTAAAATTTATGTGTATATATATGTATGCATGCATATAGTTGTCTGGCATGATCATGATTGTTTAACCTAATGTTTACGTATATGTATGTATGTATCCATGTATCTATGTCACTGTCTGATAGATCATCCAGAATCATTCCTGTGGCAGAATGATTGCCTATGCACGTGAATGGCATGAAGAAGTTCCTGGCTATGAGGAATCAAGTGGGAAGTGTAGTCATGACAAATATATGAGGTCAGAATCATGTGAATATGAATTTATATTGTATGCTTATTTTATGCCTAAGGCTTATGTTATGGACAGGTTATGTAGAATTTTCTCTACAAATCAGCTAGCTCACTGATATCATGTAGAAATTTCACCTGCAGATCAAACTGATATATGCAATGTACTAAAGCATAATACTAGATCTACATCTACCATAAACTTAGCGGAAGCTTAATTGAACATGAGCAACATCAAGCATGAACACATATAACTGATAAGAAGGAATCAATCACACATAACATAGAAGAATTTATCCGGGAAAAGCACCAGCATAAAACCCCATCTATGTATTATCAATCAAGTGGAAATCCTCAAAAACATACAAGAAGAATCAGCTGAAAATCTATCTTGCTCTCTCTGTACTCTGATGATGTAGCTCATGGACTACCTAGCCCTGAATATATAGGCTACACAAGTCCTCCAAGCTCCTATTTCCTTGCACAGTTTTGATTGGGGTCTAATGTCATAACATGTGTGAATTGGCCAAATCATACCTATTGTCACCTCAGGTCCAACTACGCAGTACTAGAAGGAATAATATTCCTTCCTCATGCAAGGAATATTCACTAGGAATATCCTAGCAACCGATAGTACACTGTACCTCATCTGATCTCAACTAGGTCTATGTCTGAACTGCCATGCATCAGTTATCCATGAGTGAATACTCAGTTATATGAAAATACTATTTGTCACATGCATGAAAGCATCAACAAACTGAATCTCATTAATTTAACAACTTGTTAGATTAATCTAACTGGACTTGACTAAGTTAAACTAAGTCAGGTGATCCTCTCAATATAGAACTCATCCATAATTCCTCAATCAGTGGAGAAAATCAAGGACACATTCCCCAATTAGTGGAGAAATTATTGCATGTTCTCACAAAGACTTCAAGTTTGATTTTCCCTTAACTAATTAACTCATGGAGAATTAATTAATTAATATTCCAAATTGTTGTTAAGACTAAATTCAAATTTTACTTCCTATTTTAGACCAGGGACTGACTAAAATAGGGATCCACATTGCATTGCTAAAAATAGAACTTCTATTTTTAGCACTTCCATTTTTCATTCCCTGTTGCCCAATCTAGCACTAATGCCCAAACTGCTATTTTTAGCAGTGCTATTTTTAGCACTTCTATTTTTAGCAATTTCTTGTTGCCAATTTTCAACAAGTTATACCAAGGGATACATCACCGAAGTGAAAGCAGTGTGGTCTACAACATGCTAGGATAAGAATGGATAAGACACTAGAAGCAAGGTTTCTTGGTAAGGACAGTGCAGTTTTGGATGTGTGGTACTACTATTGTGCATATGTTGTATATGTTGTACATGTTGCATCTATCATGTGTGAACATGAGGTGTTGTGTATATATAGTGTGTGTACATGTTTCTTATGTAGTGTTATGTACAGGATGGTGCATATAGTGTTGTGTGAATATTGCATATGGTGTTGTGCGCATGATTGGTTATGTAATGTTGTGTATAGATGATGTTATGTACATGTTGGATATGCAGTGCTATTTACAAGTGGTGTTGCGTGCATGTTGTACATGTGGTGCTATGTACATATGGTGTGGTGTGCATGATTATACAAGTGGTGTTGTGTGCATGTGTTGCTATGTACATGTTGTACAAATGGCACTGTGTGCAGGTGGTGTTGTGCACATGTTGTGCATGTGGCACTGTGTACATGTGGTGTCGTGTACATGTCGTGTGAGTGGTACTGTGTACATGTGGTATTGTGTACACATTATACAATGGTGTAGTGTACATGACGCATTGTGTACACATTATGCAGGTGCTACCATGTACATGTGATGCTTTCCACATGTTATGCAGGTGGTGCTTTGTACATGTGGTATTCATGTAAATGTGGGATTGAGTGCATTTCGTACATGTTGTGTTGTAGGCATGTGGTACTATGTATGTGCATTGTGTAGATATGGTATCGTGACATATGCATTCATTGTGTCGCACTCTATGTACATATTTTTGTTGTGTTGTACATTGGGTGTAGGTGTAAGTGTTGTATGTGAGGTGTAGGTGCATTTATTGCATGGTGTTGTATGCAGTGTGTGATTGTATGTGTGTGATGCACACTATGTGTACATTCACATGGTTTAGGAGAAGGCACTGGGTGTTTGTCTGGTGTGGCAACCAATATGAAGTGCATGCGGAATAAAGACAAAGGTAGAAGCTAAGGATCGATGAAAGGATAGGTATCGACATTTTATTTCAGTGTTATTATGCATGTGATTTATGACTATGGTATATGATGATTATATGTGATTTATGATTTTGGTTTATGATGGTTACATGTGATTTATGATGTTGGTCTATGATGGTTATGTTTTGAGCTAACCAAATGTGATATGAATATGCGTGATGTTTTGACCAAATGGTTAGTTTGATTTGTTGTGGCAGGAAGCGAACAGAATTACAAGTCTACCTTATTGACGAGCTACCAATGAGGTATGATGTGAATTTATTTTAACTTATTTTAAATCTAATGGAATTTATGCGCTTGGTATACGAAGCATGAACATGCTCAGTTGGGCATTTGAAATCGACTACAAGTATTAGTAGCAAGAGTGAAAAAAATTGGAACATGCAGCAGTACGTTGGTAAAGCACTTCAAGAGCAGGTCCATTTTGGGACACTGGTACCCAATAGTGTCCATTGATTTCCATTATCATGCTATGACCAATATGATGTTTTTCAGGCATGTATATGCCTTGGTTTGTATCTTCCAATGTGAGGAAGCCTTGCTAAGGGATGGATCACCCAGGATAGGGGATGTCAGGGAACTTGGAAGTTGAGTGACTGCATGGAAGGGGGTGAACGGGTTTCCCAAGGGACTATGTAGCAGAGAAGGGAAGGTTACAGATATATTGGTTTTGGACATTAGCATTTCCAAATGGAATCAGATGCACATTGGGAGTGAAAAATTGGAACAATGAGTCAGTTACTATTCACTAAGAGGACAAGTGGCACAGGATTTTAGCATTGGACATGAGAAGTAGCTTTGACTGTGGTAATGGATTCTAGACTTCCTGGGAAGGAGGTGAATCCTAGTATTGCCTTGAGAGTGGAGGTGTTGGCTTGTAGGGGCCTGACCCAGGTTCGGAGGTGATTTATTCAAACAAATCCTAGTACTACTGGCCCTTTCGACAACAGTTCATGGGGCACGGACTAAGGTCTCACCCGAAGTAGTATGGGAGGGAGTTAGAACTAGGTTTCTGCACCCTAGAGAGGTCTGATGGTTTCAAGTGGTCTGTGATTCGACCCTGCGTGCATGTCACTACGCGCACTTAATTGTACCTCACGACCTGAGGTGTTGCCTTCACGCAGCCCTATTTGGGGGTTGAACGTTGTTATTACCCAATGTCGTACTAGTATTCCACAATTAGTTGATTAACTTAGCTTATTTACATATGTAAAGCATACTTAGCAATATAATTTATTCACACATATGCGTGCAGTAAATAACCAGTATAATTGCAATTCGTATCAACAGACAATAACCCAAGAATAGATACATGGATTTAAGATAAAACTTCTCTTTATTATTATCTTCCCTCGGTTATAGACTCAACTTTGCCCTGCACACTAGCTGCAGGGGTCTGCACACGGAGCAACAAAGTCTTCTCCTACCCTATGACCCAAGACACACTTTACACTTGCTCTGTGCTTCTACTTTTCTATCTTATGCTTCCTTCGATGTCTCCTTTACAACTTAGAGCCTTGCTCTATTTATACAATCCCATGGTTCACGGACCATGGGTAGGGCGACATTACATTCAAAACTAAGGCAGAGAGCACTATGACTCTAACATTCATTTTGCGCCCATAATTCGCGGAGCTTTAGAACCATATCAAGTCAAAACTTGGGCTTTGAGCCCCAAAACGTGCCTTGGGGGGATTCCATGCCCAACAGGCCCCAAACACAAAAATCGTGACTCATCCTCAAGTCACTCTGTCGGTGTGACGATCTTGGCATGGAGTCCCTCCAACTGTTCTCGAACAATACTGATGTCCGTAGTGCATTGAGTTGGTGCTTGCTGAACCTGCTGCATCTATCCTTACGAGACCTCTTTATCCAACATTCTTCCCTACATCTGCATGTGCATCCCTTGTATGTGCATGAGCTTTCCTTCGATATTAACCGTGATCGTGAAGGCCTCATCAATCCATGGCTGAACACACACTCTGAGAACTGCCTCCTTGTGTCGCGCAATGTCCACCTGCTCCTTTAGTGCCTTAGCTTGCTACATCCTTGCAAGCCACTGAGTGAGGAAAACTGTCTATGCAGTTGCTTGGACACTGTCATATTGCTAATGGAGTTCTTACACCTCTGTCTCTAAATTTGTGAGGACCCCAAGTGCTTATTCCAACATGTCGATACAGTCGCACACTGCAACCCCAATTTCTTCCAATCCTACTGCGATAGCTCTAGCTCATTGTTCTCTAATTTCTGGGGGAGTGGAAGGTTGCGCCCTTAACCACAGCTCGGTGATCTAAAGATTCAACTCCAGCTGAAACTTTGTCGTCTCTTTCCTAGCCTCGTAGATTCCAGTTGCCAATCTGTGGATCCCCACCTCTACCAGTAGATCTGCTAGGATGGCCAACTCTGACATGTGTCGGCAAGTGCCATCTACCATCTGCACCAAATGTCGATTTTGAAACACGAGTTCATCGCGCTGCAAGGTGAGTTGTTCCATGTTTATCTTTTGTTCACTAATAACTTGGATCGCACGGCTCTCCCTGGCACATAGATTTGTCGTTATCCCATCCTGTAGCTGATACATCATCTCTTGTGGAAGGGTGGCGAAATTGAGGCCAAGGCCTTTCAACATGTTAACCGAAAATCTATCGGTCACATTCGCTGTGACTAGGGCCCCTTCTTGCAACACTATCGTGTTTTCCATCCATGCACGCAACATCTGCTCTGTTGCCGAGGATCCTACTGTGAGCTGGGTAGAAAGGGTGCCCACCTAAGGGGGCCACACCTGTAACACCTACAGCTACACCTTGAGGGCCCATAACATAGTCTGATGCTCCTGCATAAAATCCTAAAGTGCTTCATTGGTGACATCGCGGACCGTCTCGCCGATGTCATGGAGATCACATTCGGTTAAGGTGATGCTCCTGCATAAAATCCTAAAGTGCTTCATTGGTGACATCGCAGACCGTCTCGCCGATGTCATGGAGATCACCTTTGGTTAAGGTGATCAGGTCAATGGCCAACTTCAAGGCCTTGACCTTATTTCTTGGTCCCACTCTCTCTGTGATGCATGGGCACTTCAACTGTGTGGACACGGTCCCTAGGTCCATGCTCCCTTCTATTGTTTCTGTTTCCTCTACCTCTTTCCCTTACGAGGACTTTGCTTGGCCCTCATCCATCTTGGCGGTTTCTGCCTCTACTACCTCCGCCACTATTGCTACTTCTATGGCTTTCTTTTTCTCTGTGGCTTTCTATGTTGCTTCCCACGCTTCCCTTTCATTAGCTACTATTATTTCCTACTTCCTTTTCTTGGCCAATTGTGTGACGCGCAGCTTAGCATCGTCCTTCTTCTTCTACGCTGCCGCCTTCTCAAGTTCTGCCAAGTCTAGGGCACGCCATTCTGGAGGCCATGTCTCCAAGATAGTGAAGATGGCATCGTCAATGGCTATAAATGGGAGCTTTGTCCACTGCTTCGTTGTATCCTTGTGTTCCTTGATGTATAGATTATGCATGTCGGCTTTGAATTCTACAAAACTCTACAAACTGTTGTACACCGTAGGCAATAGATGCAGCCACCGATTGATCCACATCCGGATGCTCATCTCCATGAGCACCTAGAATATTTTTGTGTCGCGTATCTATTTTGTGTCCTTTGTGGCCTAGAGCAAAGCGTACTTCACGGCCTCCGGTAATTCTCTATCAATGTTGGGGAATTGACTATCCTCCGGCAGTTCGCCCACTATGAGCATTATGGATAACAACAACCATGGGTAGTGGAAGGCTTTACCCTACTCCTGGGCTTCGCTATAGTTCTGCAAAAATTCCTCGCAGAGGAATTCAGACCAATTGAACTAGACCGCCTCCACATATTGCTCGGCTAGTGTAACCACCGGCACCGGTACCTCATCGGTGCAACACTTCCTCATAACTTTGCCAGCCAAGAGTTGGGTTGCTACGTGTACCCCTTTGTCCTTGATGTTGGAGATGGAGTAGCCCCTCTTCTTCTTCTTCAGCTTGTATTTTGTCTTCATGGCTTTAACAAGGGCCAAATCACTGCCCTTTCCTTCAGATATGGTTGAGGGGTCCTTTCCTTTGTAGGGGAGCCAAGAAATGTGGTGAATGAGGTCAGTCGTGATGGGAATAGGCTCCTCCAGCAATAGATACCCATCATGTACCAGGCAGAGAAGCTGCTCGATGATGAAAATGGTGATGGGCACATGGTGAAAATGTGGTATCCATAGTAAGTGAAACAACCTGTCCTTTTCCACACTGCACAGCCACATTCGTGGCTCTAATATTGTCACCACCCCCTCAGTGTTCTGCTCCATTAGGTTCTCGGTCTCTAGGTGAGGGAACTTCTCACAGTCAGCGAGGTCCTAGTCTTCAAACTTCATGGTTGGCATGCAGCCTAAGTGCGTGCCTTCAAACACTATGTCGTCAGGGAGGAGTGGAGTCTGGAGTGAACTCTTGGTTTCGTCGAGGTCCTTTGGCACTTTAGTCTTCCCTTTCCAAAGAGGGACATACGTGGGAAATTTTGTTGCAGAGCGTATAGGTTGAATATCCTCCTCCATATCTTTGTCTTCTTCAGTTGTGATGGTTAGGGCCTACAAATCTTCTTCTTCCTCATCTGTGTGGATCATGATAGCTTTCCCTTTTTCTACCATTGATAGCTTGTTGCGTAGTGGGTTCCTCAAGGACACGCGTACTGGACCCATTGCCTATTTATCCTTCTTGGGCCTCGATGTTCACGGTGATTTGGGGATTTCTGCCACAACCTCAGCACCTTCTGGGACATCCTCCACCATTGGAGTTTGCACGGCCTCGCCGATGGTTACCTCTTCAATTCCCAAACCATCCTCAGTGGTCATCATTGTATCTAGGTAGTATTCTGTCACTCATGATCTTAGGGGTTCAATTATCACTCAGTGCTCAATGCGTAGTGCTCTGCTCAAGCCCTTAATTCTCAAATGACCAAGTGTTGTTCGCTGGCCAGCCCTTTGTGTTTTATAGCATCTTTTGAATTTGAATTTGACTATTCGCCCCTCTCTCGGGTCATTAATGCTTTCTTGGTGGCAGATTTTTCCAAATCTTGCGCATAAATTGCGTCTTAAATGCTCGCAACCCACTCCATTTGGCCTCAAATCGAACATCTCATCATGAATAGTGATACCAATGGTCACTTTACGGCCAATCCGTGTGGTAGCACAACCCTTTGTGCGTGGTCGTGGACCCTGTGATGCTCTGCTTCTGCGTGCATTCCCAATACTGTGCAACTTCTGGACATAGTAGTTTATAGTCCCATGCTTCCTTTCAACTGCCTGGAGCACTAAGACTGTTCATTTTGTGGCTAGTCAGGTGGTTGCACCACCCATGTGGGGCTCCATCCCGTCCTCCACCATGGTTGGTGGAGAATCCCCACCTTCCATTATTGAAATCAACACCATGCACTTGACTACTTGTAACGCGCTACCCTGGTCACTACATTTGGCGATATGTGGTCCAAGCCAAGGTAGTAGCTTAACCAGATCAAGATGATAGTTCTCCCATTTGTCATTATGATCGTATGCACCTTGCCTTACCATCCTCAGTTTTTCAACGAGAAGTGCTTCCTTTATTTCATCTTCCAGCTTCTTGACCTCCACATCCATCAAAGTGCTTTTCTCCCTTAGCCATACCCGATCTTTTTCAAGTTCGCGAAGTCTAAGGTTTCCCTGTTGGATTTCTTTCTCAAGTCTTATGTGTTTTGTTTCTTGCGGCTGTGTGATCCCTTCGTTCCGGGCTTCGCGAACTATCATATCTATGGGTGCTGCTATGCACGGACTAGGCTTCTCATGCTCCATAGGGATTATAGCCCTTACTTCATACTTCAACTTTCGAAGTGTTTGTGTAGGCAGGGTTTTGCACATGGTCATATAAGCCCATAGAACCACTGGTACGTGTAGGTCCTAGTCAGTGTGTCTCACATGGTAGACCGTGTTTATCACTTTGCACATCTTGTCAAAGGCTTCTTCGTGTATAATCTTTGGCGCACTTGGTATTATCATACTTTGTTGTTTGTGCCCTTGTCGTGCCCACTCTGGTTTTTCATTCTTGTTTCCTATCACGATGATGGTGTGTGTTTGTATAGGTTGCGTACCATACGGCCATACCCATCTAGAGAGATGGGCGCATAGGTTATATCATCCATCATATCTAGCTTTCCTCTACATCTGAGGCTTCCCAAACCGTATAAGCATCATCCTTCTACATCCACACTAGTCCTCAAAGCTTCTCTAATGCGTACCCCACCATCTTGTGGGCATAGCGTGCAGTGCCCATTTCAGAGCGTCAAAACGTTGTTGTTCTGGCACCTGTTTTTCAAATTTGTTGAGGAAGTCATCCACTATTGTCAACCCATCATACATAGGCAAATCCCTAGCCTCTGTTGCCACATAGCATAGTGACTTTATCATCATGTTGCAATTGAGTGTGGTTAGTAATCGGTTCTGCCATCGTTTTATTTCCTCATCCGAATCTGATGTGCAAGAGCTTTTGCGCTCCATGAAATCCTGCCATCCATAGGTGGATTCACCCAGTCCTGTTCTCAGGCGGTTATCTTGTAGATAGAGTCTAGATCATCATCGCTCTCATCGCCACATAGTGGCTCCGTGTAGCACGATCCTTCCACAAGGTCTAAAGGTACCACTACGCGCAACGACCTTTTCTCGAAGATCATTTTGCAATTCTTCAGGTTTATCACTCCGTTCATATCAGTGGCCCAATCTATTCCTAGTAGTGTAGGATAGGGATTGCTTTCATCAACAATCTCTATCACTTCGAAATCTGCAAGTGCACTCACACCTTCAATATCTACCGTTATTCCCTGCAATCATCCCATTGGTAGGATCTTCTGCTGGTTGGTCATTCGCAATTGAATCGGAGACCACTGCAATGCGGGCTTGCCCATGCACTCCCATGTCTGCTTTGGAAGAACGTTCGCATCCGATCCTAGATCTAAAATCACTTGATCCATTTCATATTCCCTGATTTGCGTAGTCAATCTCATCTCCCTTCCTTTTCATGTTGTGTGCTTCCTGAGATTCCGGAATACGCGTGGTTCTCTTGACCCAGCGCACCTATTGATGAGTTCCTGCAGTCCCTTCACAGCCTTGTTGTCATGCAATAGCTTCATGCATGTCTCCAGAAAGGTAGTAAGCATTGAGGGGTCCATCTTTGGTTCTAGTTTGTCTTTACTACCTAAAGTGGAGGCCTCCATGAAGCTCTTCTTAGCTTCCATGAATGTCTCCTTTATGTGCTCAAAGTTGAATTTTGGTTCCTTTGTAGGAGGCTTGAAAACACAAGAACTCTCTTCTAGTTGCTTGCCCTTGTCATCTCATGTCGTAATACTGCTTCAGAGCACGATGTTTACATTTGGGTCCTCTTTGGGCGGCTCAGACCTCATCGTTTGTAGGTTTTGAGTCGGGGGAGGCTGGAGTATTCCTTTATCACGCAACCTCACTATCAATGTAGGGTAGTCCTTTGTCTCATGATTAAACTAGGTACAATATAAACATGATGCTCTCATCAGATTTGTATAATTGTAGGCATAATGCCCTGGCCCTCCACAATTGTAACAAATTAGCTATCCGCGATCCCTTCCTGGTCCCATTCCACCTTGACCCCATCCACACCCTTGAAATACAGTGCACACCATCCCTGCATTTTGATGGAGGGCTCGTGTTTTAGTCTGAACTCTGTAGGTAGGAGTTCTATCCATCATTAGTTCATAACTTCTACAAGTGTGTTCATCATGGCCTACTGATCTGTAGAAAATACAGAACAACTACTAGGACGTCTGTGTATACTTTTGTAATAGGTGACAATTATTTGTAGCATTCTTCCCTCCTATTTGACAAATCATGCACCATAATGAAAGTGCCGCACTCGGTCCTGCTTGTACCTTTGGTCTTAATGGCATCGACCCTCCTCCCACTAGGTAGTTTGCGAAGACTGGATAATGGTCCTTGTCATGCCCCTGGCCTTTGCATTTTATGCACCATACCTCCTTGCACATTTCTCGGCAAGTTGTCTTGTCCTATTTCAAACTCTGCATTTCCAGACACAAAATTTTTAGTTTCACGTCTATTATTGGACTCCGAGTTCAGGATCTGGTATCGAGGTCTTGTGCAGTCTCATTGCAATCTCCAAAGCTTCAGCCTGGGTGGATAACTTCTGTTGCAACAACATGGTCCTTAGATGCAACGTTAGTGCTGCTAAAAACCATGCACAGTGCTACCCATCTGTCAAGGTCATGTTGGCTTTGCGAATCATACTCTTCAATCCCTAATCCAGCTCCCAAGGGGTCTCGCCTAGAAGCATCGCGATTTCCATAAACCCTATAATCTATTGTGTCTCCGATTTTGGCCAGTTAAATTCCCTATTTAGCGTAGCCTAGATATCTACGATCCTCGTGTTTGGATGGTAATTGGAATGCTTAATGTACCATGTCAGTGCGCAATCCTGCAATGCACTTACTAGCGTTTCCTTCTTTATATTGTCATCCACGACTCCTTGTGCTTCACATACAGTTTTTACTATGAACCAAAACTGGTCCAGATCTTCGTTCCCTACTCCTTTGAACACTGGAAATTTTATTGTGCTCACCGTACTGAATTGTGATGGTGGTAGAGGTGGTGTGGTCAGAGATGGGGGTGAAGATGGTGAAATCGGTGGTGGTGTAGGTTGAGGTGGTATGCATGAAATTCGATGTCTTATCAGACTGATCATGCTTCTCAGTGAAACTTTCGCGAGCTATTCCTCACTTTCTCACCGAGGCAAAATTAAGGGGCTAGTTTATATCTTTGCACTACCTTCATTTCTATGGATCCTTTCACTTTGCGTAGCCCCAAACATCAATTTATTCGCATAACCCACTTTTCACACAGTAGCATTTTAATCCAAGTGTTCAAAGATTTAATGTACCTACCTCGTGGTGCTTTGAGGAAGCACCGTTCCACCTCACTGTAGCTGATTGATGTGTCTAACATGAATTCGGTGATAAACCCTCCTATAATTCGACTGAGCCAATGGTCCACAGTGTGCGCAATCTTATCTTCCATTGCTTCTAGTCTGCACACCAATTCTAGAGTCCATAGAATTGGTTTGTCAAGCCTAAACCTTCCCTGACTGCCTGCCAGCTTCGCAATCCACTCATACAATTCAGAGGGGAGGATGCAAAGACAATTCAGAGGGGAAGGATGCAAAGAAAATTTTGTGGATTTTCGTATATAAGTAGCACTCTAACCACTGTTCCTTCGATACTCGTGGATTCTTATTTTCGTGCACCATGAACTCGTGAATTTTTCTATCCAGCCACCCTTCAATTTCTTTCTTTGTAGAATTCCAATGACACGACATCAGACATCCCTTATGCAGATCCCGGTCCCAGTAGTGGAACAATTTGTTGGCTTGTAGGGGCATGACCCAGGTTTAGAGGTGATTTAGCCAAACAAATCTCGGTACTACTGGCCCTTTTGGTAATAGTCTGTAGAGTGCAGACTTAGGTCTCACCTGAAGTAGTATGGGAGGGTGCTAGAACCAGGTTTCCACACCGTAGAGAGGTCTGATGGTTTCAACTGGTCTGCGGTTCAACCTTGTGCGCACATCGCTATGTGCACTTACCTGTACCTCGTGGCCTGAGGTGTTTCCTTCATGGAGCCCTATTGGCGGTCGAACACTGTTATTACCCAATGTCATACTAGTATTCCATAGTTAGTTTATTAACTTAGCTTATTTGCATGTGTAAAGCATACTTAGAAATATAATTTATTCATACATGTGCGCACAGTAAATAACCAGTATAATTGCAATTCGTATCAACAGACAATAATCCAAGAATAGATACACAGATTTAAGATAAAACTTTTCTTTATTATTATCTTCCTTCAGTTATAGACTCAAATCTTCCCTATGCACTCAGCTATAGGGGTCTGCGCACTTAGCTGCGGACAACTAGGTCTCTGTGCACTCAGCTACAGAGCCTTCTCCTACCCTACGACCCAAGACACACTTTACACTTGCTCTGTGCTTCTACTTTTCTATCTCATGCTTCCTTAAATGTATCTTTATAGCTTAGAGCCTCACTCTATTTATACAATCCCATGGTCCACAGACCATGGATAGGTCGACATTACATTCAAAACTAGGGTGGACAGCCCTATGACTTTAACATGCATTTCGCGCCTGCAATTCGCGGAGATTTAAAACCATATCAAGTCAAAGCTTGGGCTTTGAGCCCCAAAACGTGCCTTGGGGGATTGCATGCCCAACAGGAGGAGTCAGCCTTTGGATTCCCTTGTTGCAGATGCAGGCATCATATCCTTTATTTTTTGGTTTAGCAAATGTGCGTATGTGTATATGTGGTTATTGTAAATACCATAATGAGTTGTGTTCTAAACCTCTAGTATGCGGTATGGTTGTTATCTGGTCATGTTGTCATGATGTTTTTATTTTGAGAAGGTCATTCATTGTAAATACTACAACGAGCTATGTTATAAAGCTCAATGGGAAATATGTTTTATTTTCATAAGTCTTATTGATTATAGGTGTCATTGAACATTGAGGATGGTGTCCCCAAAGGGAGAGGGTTCTGTAACAACCATAGTAAAAATTTGATGTAAAAATATATAAGACCACAGTTGATGGGACATGTATTCCAAGCTAAATGGTGGGCATGACATCCTAGGGGGTGTTCATTTGGTTTATTATGGCTAAGGAAATTGGAAAATGCAATGGTGAAGGCTTTGGAAAGACAAAATGGCATTTTTGGCACAATTATTTATCAAAATAATGGAAATTAGGAGAAAAGGAAGGTGAAAGGTCACAAGTTGCATGTGAGGATCAAAATGAAGGAAAATAATGGAAAATGAAGAAAATAGAGGCCTCATTCATAAAAAGGCTTATGAGGATCAGTTGACAAGCTCTTAGTTAGTGTTAAGCTTTTTCTTTGGTTATGCATGGGATCAAGAAAGGAAAAGAAGGCAAGAGGAAGGAAGGAGCAAGCAAGGAAGAGTAGGATCAAGCAACTACAACATGATTCTTTGCAAGTATTGATTTGCATGTGTATTTTCCTTGCTAGATTTGGCATGCATGGTATTGCGTGTGGTTCTTTTGATTTTATGGTATGGCTTTTTCTAGGTGTAACAAGTTTTCAGCCTAGCCTTTCCATTTTTGGATTTCCATGATGAGATTGCATTCTCATGTTTTAGTGGAGTTGGATTTCCAGATGGATTTGAAGTTGAGTGAGGTGGATCTCTGAAATGATAGAACACGTGGCTAGTAACCCCTAAATTGGACTGTGGGTTGCAGTAAAGTCGGATTTTGTGTTGCCACGGATGGCCTAGGAATCCTTGCCAGTTAATGGTGGGATATACGGTAAATCCTAGAGGTGTTTTACTCTTCGTTTGGCCTAGCAATCCCGAGTTTGGGATAGGTGATAAAGTCTGGAGAGTGGGTCTCGTTTTAGGGCCTAGTGATTCAGTGTGGATTGCGGTAAAGCTTGAGAGACTAGGGTATCTGTGTAGGGCCTAACGATTTGGGTTTGGATTGTGGTAAAGCCTGAGAGACTAGGAGACAGGAAAATTCCTCATGGTGTAGGTGGAGAAACCCGGTGGCATCCATGCTTGTTGGCCTAGTGATCGAGTGGAGATCTTGGTAGAGCCTGTTATGATGTGTTCACTATGTTGGCCTAGTGATCCGGGATGGATTATGATAAAGCCTAGTTTCTATTGATGAGAGTGATGTGGTTTAGCCTTGATATGCCCTATTTGGTTCTTTTGGTTTGAGTCCCACATTCATGCTTGGAATACGGCATGGGGGTGAATCGCTGAAGAGAGATTTGGCTCAACCATTCTATGGTTAGGTGGAACGTGGAAGTCCCATCCCAAGTTTGGTTTTTTCATCATTGATGAAAGGTTATTTCTCATTGTATTTATATGAGCATTTTAATGGATTATATGTGGTATATACGGATGCACTTTCATGAGTATTTATGTTGTTCTTATGCTAGTTATATATGTGTTTTATGACAACATCTATGTACGCCTGTTATCATGTTTTTACATGTAAATGAATGGATAATGTATATATATCCTAATAGATGATAGTGCAACAAATGACATGAGGGAACAATGGTTCATAATGATTCTTAGATAAGTATGAGATCCCTACACTTAATTCTCTTGTTTACACCTATAGGTTACATGTTGATGACATGTTCGATGAAATGCCTGTCATGGCTAGTAAGTGTATGGTTAAGGCCTTGTTTAATTTATTGCTTCTGTATCATTGTTTCTCTATTCTTTGACTAATCTTAAGCTATCATTCAATTTTGGGTAGTGACCTGGGCTATGGGCTTGAAAAAGTGGCTCAACTCTCAGGGATGTTGGCACATAACTTGAAAATTGGGTCTCTGGATGCTAGCAAGAAAGCCTGTGAGAGCGACTTTGGGTTTTTGGATGATGTCATGTCTATATCATGAGAGAGACTGAGGCTTAAGATGTTTAGAACATCAGTGGGACCCAAGGATAGGATGTCTAAGTGGATGACATGTCTCTTGAGGGTTATGTTGCTAATGTGGATAGGTTTGTTGTTGTGTTTCGTCAATTCTACTTCCTTAAGGTCACATACGAGGTCAAATCCAATCATATTAGCCTCTCGTCGCATGTTTACCCCTATGGGCTGGTTACTTGGCTAGATGTCTGAGAGGGGTGTTACACTTTATGCCTAAAATTATACCGACAACAACTAAATAGTGTCATTTTAACAAAGACAAAAACAATTGACATTTATATGCATTGTTTTTTAATTCAAAAAAAAAAATCGAATTTTTGTTGCATTGCTAATAAATAGTTTGTATATGTAACTTACTTTCAAGGCCCACTGGAAAAATTTCATCCACATGAATACATCTAAGAGTTGTTCAGTGCACACTTTATATTTGAATAAAGGAAGATGAACACTGTTATAGGCATTTTTGGGCACTGCAACCCCAATCAAACATGTCCATGAACCAAGGGCTCCTAAGTCCCTAAAAGTGTTTTTCCATCCCCTAAAAGAACAAGGTCAGCTGATTACATCATCTCCCAGACGTTCTCCATGAAAAACTACTCAGAACTGGTCAAAACTAGACCATCTCACCTGCTCCATGGTCAAAGTACGATGCATCCCACCTAATGCACATGGGAGGTGCGATGCATACTGAAAAGCCCTTATATGGGGTGTGATGGGCGAGAGTGGACAAATGGCAGAGATAGTTTGCGAGGTGGATGACCATGGAATCTTTCAGAAACTTCTCCTGTGACACTTGCTTCTCTAAATTCGCCCAGGGATGAGTAAGAGATCATCAATCTCCAAGTGGGATCGAGAACTATCAGAGAGAGGACACTAATCAAAATCCCAGAAGCTGACTCAACCCCCTGCAATCATCTATATATGGATCCCTCATCCCAGAGATCCAAAGGTTGGAATTTTGTATCTTGTAAGGAAGTGATGTTGGTTTCTTGTTGGAATATCATAGTGTTGGGTGATCTAAGCTTTTCATGAGGTGAAAGAAGGGCTTTCATGTTGGAGGATGATGTTGGGTCAAAACAATTGGTTGTAATCCTCTTTTCTATTCTTGATTATTAATAAAGCTATTCAAGTTTTCCTCCACATTCTTGTATGTTTGATGATATATGCATTTGTGTGGTCAATATACATCTAGTCCTATATTGTTTATGATTGTAGATCTCTGTTCTTCGATAGTATCGTGCTGCTTTGATTCCACAGGTGCTCTTTGAAGCTGGGTAGACGAAGGAGAAGTGGCAAGGATCTGTCAGAAGGGAGAGGAACCAAGCAAGGAACCAAGCGCAAGGCTGAGGTTGGTATCCTTCATTCCTCTCTTATCTACTCCTCATAAAGGAAAACGAAAGTGGTTTTAGTTTGTTTATTTCAAAGATAGCTACCAGTCTTAGTGGGAATAGAAGATCCGAGTGGACACTAGATTTCCCGATAACAAAATGGCGACTCCATTGGGGAGCAAATAGATTGTTTGCTTGTCTATATTTGTTTTTTTTATAAACTTACAGATGGAGCCTAAAGTCAAGCCAGCTAGCCTTCAAACTGCATTTGCTATGCAAGTGCAAAGTAGATCAATGCTGCTTCAGTCTATCTCTGGGTTTTGTTTATAAACTGAACAATCGATTTGAAAAGCTTCTAATTGCCCTAGTGGTGGCTCTAGTAACCTCATTAGATCAGCCCCTGTGATATCTATTTACTGTACATCACTTGCTCGGCCTAAATCCCTGAACCAAGCTGCAAACTGTGACCCGGAACCCAGTTGAAGTCTCGTCCCTAGACCATTGCACCTTTTCCTCTTGGGAATCTGGATGCATCTCACCTCCCGTGTGCAATAGGTGTGTTGCATCGCACTTTCCCTGCGTTGCAGGTGCACTGATCAGACAAGACCTCTTCTGCTCTCAGATTTTGGTTTCTGTGTTCACTCTCTTCAGCTTTATTCAGGAGTTTTGTTGTTTGTGGTCAGTATACCACTGTGGAAACCCCCTTCCTTTCCATCTTTCTGCCTCCATTGTGCAAAGAAATCTGAATTTTTTTATGTATTTTCCGCCATTTTCAGTTCTCTTTTACAAAGTAGTAGCATAACAGAACTGTCGTTTCTAGATTTGGAAGTGTCGCAAGTGTAATTTTCAGTCAAAGAAAATAATTCTATTGTTCTTGATAGTCGATTATACAGCTACTCTTGTATTTGATTTGAATTAGTAGTTTTTCAAGTGTCGAAAGAAGTTTTCAATTCAAAATAGTAAAGTGTCGTCATTATCGTCCTTTCGTTTTTGAAGAGAAATTTGTTAGTACTGTCGCTTTGAAAAGATAATTTAGATTTGTACTTAGCATTCTTCTTGTCAATCACACATTAAGAAAGCTGAAAAAAAATACATGCATGTGCATTTGCATTTAGACTGCTTGTTGGTTTGATTTAGGACAGTGCATCTAGTGTGTGTTCTCTGCTCTATGTTGGAAGAATATCATCCCTCTTTCTTTAGTAGCTAGGATTTTCATTGCAAAAAGAAGATTAAATGATTGTTTATCATCTTAGATTGCATTTTAGGAATTGTACATCTACATCACATGGTGAACTTGAAAGGCAAATTTCTTAAGAAATATCAACTGTAAAATAAATTTAATGAACCTAAAAATGCTTTGGAACCTAACACACAACATCTAGAAGTCTAGGCTAGAGACGCATTCCGATGTCGTAAAGCCTGGTAACGGTCGCTTTCACTGTTTGTTGGGTGATTCCTCCTCTTTGAGACGATAAGTGCCAGTGTGGACTTGTGCTCCCACATACCGTCGAGTATATATTAAGAGACCACAATAGGCTATATCCTTTATCCATAGGAAGCCGTGTCTGCCACCCTATCAATTGAAATGCACTGAACACAGCATTCGGGAAGATTGACTACCGTACCGTAAAAATTATTCTGCAGTTTTGTGATTGGTTTGGTAATCCCTCTGTCTAGATTTCCAGAGTAGTCCCTTTCGTTCCTTTTCAGACTCCTTAAAGGAAAATATCCATCTGAGCACTTGTCACTTTAGGCTCATTAAAAATCGAAGGCGACTAGAGTCATCTTTTGTTTTTTCTTGACTCTTAAAATTTGAAAAAACAAGTTGTGTCAAAGAGTCTAAAATTCATTTAATTCGAAAACATTTTCCTCTTTATTTTTAGTTGATTGATTAATCCGAAATCGTGGAAGAAATTCAATTGAAACCTCGTCATTTGTGGAGACTTACGAGTCAACCGTCTTTGTCCCCAAAATCAAAACTATTCCGGACAAAACAACTCATTTAACTGGCTCAAAGTCCCTTGGTCGGGTTGGAACAAGTGTTCCGACACCATCGGAGACTCCGATTACTCCAAACATTTTTGGTACCCCTGCCTTTACAGAAGAAGTTCCGCAGCCGCTAAAGGATAGTAGAACTGATCCTAGTATACCTGAACCAGCTAAATCTATAGCTGATTCAGAAGGTGTTGTTCCCCAAACATCAGTCGCTGTAGAATCTATACCTTCTTCGGCACCGGAAATATTTTACAGACCTGATGGTTTACCTCTTCCACCTGGTTTGATTGCTATAGAAGATATTGTGGAGGATCCACCATCTAGTACTCCATCGCAATTTGGAATTGGGATCACTCTATATCCTTCTTCATCAGAAATTAGTCTACTGTTATCGGAAGTTCTTGTAGAATCTCTAGGAAGTCTTTTGGATAGACTAGATATGTCTAAACAACCATCGACATCTAGGACTGTGTCATCTGACATAGCAGTGGCAGAACTTCCTACTGCCACTTCGACAATGCTTGTCGTCGTACCATCTATTGTAACTAGCTCTCAATTGATGGATGGAATCCGTCCAGAGGCTGTTTCGACAGTATGGTCTGTTCCCGTTTGTTCGTTCAGAATAATATCTAGAATCTCTTATGTTGAGTCTCAACAAATTGATCCTTCGCAGTGTCAATTTGGGCAGTCTGGTCTTCAAAGGCAAATCATTCCATTAAGTACTGGACTACCGTCGTATGGGGGGCAATATTCCCTTTCATTGTCTCCTCCGGAAGGTCAAACATACGAGGGTTCACAACAGAATTTAGGTTATGCTGGAATTACATCTAGTGGTTAGATACCAATACTGCCTCAACAACCAAGAGTTGTATACTCAATGCAACAAAGTTTGCCTATGTCAAATATCCCCACTACATGGCTATTGTGATGGTGTTGCAAGTACAAGCGTTACCTGTTGTATGCCAACCTCAAGTCTCTCAGGTCACAATCCAACAGCGCCTTGTCCTTGCGACACCACCACAATCAACGGTTATTGGCTCCTTAATTGGAGTGACCCACACTCAAACGGGTACCATTACCCCTCATCTCGGTCAAACAGCCAATATTGGGCAACATCACATGGTCTCACAACCATGGATGGTGCAATATCAACAACCACAATTCCAACAAGTTTACCAAGGATCTGAGCACCAAGTCTTTGCAAGTAACGGGCAACCGTATATTCAAAACGGTCAACATCGACCATTTCATAATGGCTATGCCCATCAACCTTACGAAAGTTATCAGCATCAAATGCACTATGCTGGTATGCAAAGACCCACTACTCAGGCAATCCCATCTTATCTTGGGTATGCTTCGCCGAACCTGAATCAACAGTTTCCCTTCGTGGAAACTTTAGAATTACCAGATCTAAACCAGCTAACAAACGATCCAATCACTTATGCCCCTTGGTGGCCAGTGATTCCTCATAAACTTCCATCAGATATTCCTAAATTTAATGGAAATTCGGGTGAGGACCCGTCGAATCATGTGATGACGTTTCACCTGTGGTGTTCATCTAACACTCTAAATGATGATTTGATCAGGCTTCACCTTTTTCAGCGAACGTTAACTGGTCCGGCAACAAAATGGTATATCGAATTGCCTAGAGCTTTGTTTGATAACTTCAGTACCCTAGCCACAACCTTTTTAACCCATTTTCAGTTACCCATAAGGTACGAAACGGGAACAAATCTTCTTACCAATTTCAAGCAAACGATGGCCACTCACATATCCGATCATATTCATGAGTGGCGACATTGTCATAGAATGGTAAAAACATATGTTCCTAATCTGTTGTTGGCTGAATGGTTTATTAAGTCATTGTTACCTTCTATTACGGAAGATGTGGCAAAGAGAGGAGTCGTCATTGGCACGCTCTATGATAAAATTCCTGATGCTCCTAGACCAGAATTTTTCATTCCTCCCTCTCCTAAATCAAACAAAGACTCTCATGCTCGAGATGGTGTGATAGGAATGACCAGCACAAAAACCGTAAAGGCTAAGTCGAAAAATGCCCATACGGTTTCAGGTCAAAATTCAAATGAAGAACTTCTCGCCTCGGAATTAAATGTCGTATCAACAGACAAAGGCAAAGAAACCAAGCAACCAGGAGGCAAGAAGAAAAAGAAAGGGAAGAAGAAAAAACAAGAGGAGTCGTCCCCTGAAAAATCTTCTGCAAACCCTTCTGGAGATAGGAAACCAAATCGTCCATGCCTAATATGTGATGAGGATCATTGGACAAGAGAGTGTCCGTATAAAGTTGAGCTTAGAAAATTCTTCAAGAATTCAAAAACCTCGGCAGTATTGACTGATCCGTTTCCAAATCCAGGAACAAATTTGGTTGCTAGTGACAATGCTTCCCTGTCCCAAGTGCTAATGTTGTCGGTTTCAAAGCAGCAAAATGATGCTTTGATATCGACAAGGAATAAAGATTACAGGAATCCACAACTGTCAGACAACAAGGCCAATGATCAACCCAGTAGTTCGACAACAACTTCAACCGAAGTTGTGCCACCCATCATTCCTGAACTAACGATAAAGCCGCCAAAGGGAGTTGTGCACAAATCGACATTTAATCCTCGTGCCAGAGTAGCACAACATTATAATATAGTGGAAGATGTGGCCAATCGCCATCCGCTATGTCGACACTTGAGGTACTGCAAAATTGCCCCTCTCAAAAGCAGGTTTTATTGTCAGTAATAGGTGGGATTGACCCATCAGATTCCAATCTTGTGTCCTTTAATCACAAAGGATATGACCCTCAGTTACCAGCTCAACTATCTTTCCTCATTCAAGTGAAAGCCCTCAACAAAACTATTCATCGAACAATTATTGATGAGGGGGCATCTACATTTATTTTGTCGATGAGTTGCTGGAAAACTTTAGGATCTCCACCCTTGTCATGATCTTCAACGACATTAAAAGCATTTGATGGACGAACATACACCCCATACGGGATTTTAAGTAACTTGCAAGTCGAACTGGGGGGGAAAACAGTAGAAATAGATGTTGAAGTAATTAACGGAAACCTCGATTACAACATCCTACTGGGAAGGCCCTGGATATATGCTATGGCCACTGTTGTGTCAACATACTTCAGAAAGATTGCATTTCCTTTCCAAGGAGAAATTACAATTGTTGACCAACAAACCTTTCTCCCCAACAGTTCACAAGTTACAGGAAGCATTCCAATGATCCATGGAAGCCCTCATTCACTTCAAAATATTGGAGTAGGCCTACTAAAAGACCCTAAAATGATGGGTACTTTTGCCCTACCGCCTCCAAACAATCTAGCAGAAGTGGCCACGGTGGGAACCTGCAATACGATATCTTCTAGATTCGGAAGATTCTTGAACATTTTGACAGCATGGATCATCACCATTTTAGAAATATTGTAGCAATCAATTTTCTTGGCCTGGGGGGCAAGCCCAAATCAACGCTCATCGCGTGTTTAGATAGATAGGTCTAGGGAATATGGTACCTCTTCAGATCCTTGGTCACATGTACATTCTACGGACAAAGGAATCATTCAGTCAATGATGATAGGAGAGGCACCATGGGAAGATCACCACCATCATTCCCATCTTCTGGATTACCATGAAGATCAGCGACCTTAATCATCCTTCAGTTTTTGATTTTCAATCAAATACTGTAAATACGATGGATTCCAAGGACAGTTCTTATCTCGTGTCGACCTCGTTAAAAAATGAAACAAGGAGTCATGAGGATAGTTCTTTTACTGTGTCAACCTCATTAAAAAATGAAATGACTCCCTTTCCAAATCGAGTCTTTGATTACGATCTCGTAAAATCCAAGTCGAGTCTTTCAAAGATCTCAAAGGTAAACCTTCATTCCAACCACCGAGTTGAATGCAATGAAGCTTGGGGGGCATGCACCTTGATTTGTGTTATTATGTTGGGGGCATGCAAACTTATCACGAGCAGTGTTACCGCAGGGTTCAAGCTTCTTAAAAAATAAACCCACCATGGGCAGTGTTACCGCAGGGTTCAAGCTTGTTAAAAAATAAACCCTCCACGAGCAGTGTTACCGCAGGGTTCAAGCTCGTTAAAAAATAAACCTGCTATGAGCAGTTTTTATGTGGAGTTCAAGCTCGTTAAAAATTAAACATAAGTAATGAGCAAACGTTCCCCCAGAGTTTAAGCTCATTAAAAAATGAACCAATTTCTGGTAAATAACCATTGTGAATGCATTATCATCAGCTTTTGAGCCCTGGTCGTGTTCTCATCATCACCTCCACTCTATTTTAGCCGATCATTCACTTCCATTTGATTGTTTACCCCTTTGAGGAACATCTGCAAAGAGTGATCCTGTTAGCCATCCTTGTGACACTGCCGTGATTAGAAAATTCCAAACCTTACCTAGAATCAGTTGCTACCCAAAATTATCACTCGTTCCTCAAAAATGAGTCTCCTTTAAGCTCTTTTCACCTGACTCATAAAATATGAAAATATTGCCAAGCGATTGGCCTCTCCAGCTCGTTAAAGCGACCGGAAGTGCTATCCCTCCTCTAGATTTTAATCTTTTTGGACCTGAGGGATTATATGACGAAAAATTATTATTGGAGTTTCCTTTACGTCCCTTTCAGACTCTCTAAAATTGAAAAGGACTGAGTTATCTTTGTCGTTAAACTCGTTAAAACCGAATAGCAACAAACTTTTCCATACAGACAAGAACGAGTTTCACTGTCGCTAGGCTCGTTAAAATATAGCGACGGGTTTGCTTGAAGGGAAAATTATAGAACAAGCATATGTTATCCTCCTCAAGCTTGACAAAAATAAAGAGGTACTGGTTAGCAATAACTGGGGAAAAATTGGGAAGAAAACTTGAAGAAACTTTATTGGTGGCAAGTCGCTCTTGAACATGACACTTTCACTCCACATCCAAGTCGTGTTGGGTTGTTCCATTCACTGGTCATACCACCATTGGTCCATCACACCATCCATATTTGGGGTTAACGCTACCAATCCATGTCAGTGTCGCCGGTATGTTTAAGAGAAGTCGCTCAGAGAATTCACCTATGTCTCATCCGCTGCAATACATTCACGCTCCATTCTTTCATGACCGCCACCCTGAACCCTATATCATCAGATCATTTTCGCCTCCAAAATCATTTACTCTGTTCCATGTCGTAGATGTGGGATTCATTAAGGCCCTCCTACGGTGGGTTGCTTCTTGTCGACATCAGCTCATTATCCAAGAAGTCGACTTAGGAACAACCCTTTCAGTACTTTGAAGCTTGCATGCCTCAATGGCAAGTTTCTCACTTCGGGTGACAGGTTTACATCAATGGCCTTCGACCGAAAGATTT